>CM057163.1:0-152500 GCA_029962745.1 Echinometra lucunter | reverse complement strand
AAGATAAACTGCACGCCTTCACGCGCTCACGCACATACAGACAACCCACACAGACACGCATACACGTTGGGCGCAGATGTGCAGGGTGTGAGGGTGGGAAGGGTGTTGTTCTCTTGTATGTTATAACATGTGCAACTTTTAATGCGGTAATGTGCGTGTGTCTGTAACAAATTGAGTGTGTAATCCTCAATGCTTATACTTGATATTTGATAGTGATAAAGCGTGAAAGCATGTCAGTTATGTTTTATCACGTGATGTTAGGTTAAAAGATGCTGTGAATAAAGTCCAGACAGTGACATCTGGAAAAAAAAAGAGAAGAATTATACTGAAGAAAATTTTGGGGGGGGGGGGATGGGGTTAAAATTCTTCTTCTTTTTCAAAAATTATATATTTTCTATTAAACGGACAAAAGAAATTCGGCAACGCCATGTCAAACAATTACGTCACTTATCGTTTTAGTCCAAACACATTCAGAAGAAAAGAAAATAATGAGGAGGCAACTCTCTTTAAAAACATTCCACCATGCTTTCCAAGCAGTTTGGGAAGATGGCATTGAGATAAGGCTTTAAAATGACTTTCACTTTCATCACTTACAACGATTACTTAAAAGAATAAAGAAAGAGAAACAAACAAGAAATATTCTTTTGAAAAGACTGGAGGGCAATTCCACGGCAAGGATGTAATTCCGTTACCAACCTTTTTAGACTTCCTGTGCCTCTTTTGTACTCTGCCTCCCTTCTCACCAGTTAATACTCTGTAAATTCATGTGAGCTCTTTCATTCCAACAATTTTATTCCTATATTCATTATATTGTGGTAAAACACCTCGGTAACGGAATTACCAGAAAAAAGCGCCAATTTTAAACTTCAAACATGTCTTCTAAAATCAAACATGCCGTACACCAACACAGACTAAGATTGTGGAATTCTTTAATACTTAAGTTTTCTTTTTTTCTTTAATTCAAAGATTTGGCCATTAAGGGCTATCAAAGTGATGGATTTGACTGACAAATGTGAAGTAAGTTGACTGTTTTTCCGATGCGGAATTGGAATCAAACATGTTCATCTATTCAATACAATACACTCATAGATCTCCATGTGAGATTAATCTGGATTAAAGGATTAACAAAACACAAAGAAATAAATTACCTGTGACTTCGCTGATACACGATTAGTAACTATAAATCATCCTTGATTTGTTCTGATGACCGACTTTAGGGTTACTATCCGTTTAATGTTCACTAGCTTCTAAACATACGTTTTGTTTTCATTTCCGCAGAACTATTTCAACGCTCCATTAAAAAAGTTTGGCGACAAAGATGAGTATTATGATGATTATAAGATTAATATGAAGGTGGCGTAAGCAAATACTTCCCCACATGACGTAACACGTGATGCAAATTACCACACTGCTTGTCATGGTTTAATCTCGTAAAAGAAAAAAAATGTTTTGTTTTGTTTTGTTCAATTGTTTGTTTTTTTGCATCGTGATGCATAATGGTTAAAAGAAAATCGTAAAAGTTCCCATGTAACCATGGTAACATAACTTGGATCAAATTTCTGTAGTGATATTGGGAGTGTCAAAAGAATATTTCATTAGATTCTATATAATTCTCAACCAACGTTGTTATGCATAACATGTATAATAAGGTATTGTGGGCATTCTCCAGTAGAAAGTGTTAATCAAAACGTTTATACAGTGGAAGGAAGAAGTGTGAAAAGTGTCAAACATAAATTTCATACTTTAAGATATCTGTATTTGAAGCTTATATTGATTTGTAAAATTAGGTGATCTACATGTTTGGGGTAATTTTGTAAAATCGTTCGTTCTCGTGTCAAGTCTGGATAGCGCAGTTCCACCCGTACTCTCCAGGCATTGTTTTCGCTTATATCATCCTGATCATGTGAGTTGGTTAATCCAGTAAAATTGATGACATGCGGAGGAGACAAATTTAGGTGCTCGGGAAGAATAAACGCATAACAGAAATCAAATATCGTTGAATAAGGCCTGCTTTCCTTTTATTGTATTTTGTTAAGAAGATTCACGAATCATCCTATATTAAAGTGTTGTATGTATTGTGCCTGAAAAGAGAACGGTATGGACTAAAGTTACCGAAGAATGATCATCAATCTTGAACGAGGATTAAGGTCTGGAATGGTTTAAATCGATCTAGCACCATCGGCCTGGATAATTCAACCAGAATCACTTGATTCCGAGTCTATGGATAAATACAAAGGTCTACTGTTTAATCCTTTGAAAAGAAAGTCATTTTGGGGGCAGGATAAACAAAATATCCAAACGCATCTAGGTACAAGTTATGCCAAATCAAAACAAAACGAAACAAAACAAAACAAAATGTCGAGGGGGGGGGGTATTAGGAATTTTATTTATGGAAACATTATCTGCTGCTCAAGTTAATCACTTAATGCTTATTCTTTTTCATTGAAGCAAAGCAAATGAGACCAACTATGCTATAGACCGTACCCTTTTCCTACCCCTTCTTTACACCCTCTTAGGCCGCTGTAAGATGAAATAAAAGAATTGTCATAAAAAATAGTCGATGAATCAATATATAAAAGCGCAGGCATTCTCTCATGACACATTAATTGGATTATGTGCGTCTAGAAATTTATGGATAAACAGTATTTAAAGACAATCTGAACAGAAGAAAAGAGTCTACCGTCATTAAAGGTCTTTCGGACAGCTTAAAGGGCTAAGACCAAGCCAGAACATTCAGAATGGGACATGCAATCAATCAACCAAGTCGGGTAGAACTCCCGATATCACGGATAAGTTCTTTCCAGCAGCCGTTTTCATTTCTGATCTCAACAATCTGTCTGAATCCTACATACAAAGAATTCTCCTGCATGATTAATGCCTGGTAAGGAGATGGAAATGCATTGAGGTTGTATGAGATGTTTGGAGGAATGCATTCTTCAGCTGTGGCGAACATCTGCATTGACCCCGGGGTAATAGGGTGAGGGCAGTCAAGTAACCGATGACGTGGGCGAGCAAAACACAAAACAACACAGAAACAAACAAAAACAGAAAGACAAGGAAAAAACAATAAAAAATAACACAAACAACAAATAAACAAATAATTAATCAATAGTATCAGTGCATGAATTGTGATAGTAACAAACCTTTTCGGATAAATAAGTCGGACAATTACCCCTCGTTACTTCTCCTGAGTAGTCACCCCGACGAGTATTAAATAAGAAATGACTAACAGTTACTTATGAGAATACATTATGACTTGTTTCTCTTCTGTTCTGTGTTGGGAGATATTGGGGATATGCATTTGTAAGGAGTAGATATCCCATAGGGTAATTTCCCAAGAGAGGAATTGTCGGGGAATAGTGTTCATGGATTAGAGGTATAGTAAAGCCTCATTTTTCTTAATTAGAAAAACAGAAGAGTAAACTTCCTTCAAGCTGATTACCCCGAAACACACTCTCTTATTTTAAGTTTAAAAAAATCATGCCAGAAAAAGAAATTGATGTGATTTCGAAATCCTTTCGCGTTACTCTTTCAACCGATTACACTCCAAAACATTTTGATTTCAAAGAAATATGTACGCTTTTAAGGGCAAATTATCATCGCTGGATTAATTTTTAGGGTTAACAAAGCGGTAGGTGCGGGAATAAATATGGGTTGACTATACTGAATTGAAAAGAAAGCAGGAGAAAAGAGACAATAACATATTGCAATTCAAAATAACAGGGCTAAAGCTGAAGAGTGGTAGCGAATATTATAGAAGCATTATGAAGCTTGTATATTAGGCATGGTGTTTTAACAGGATCAGCCAAGAATTAAAGCACTAAAGACACAGTCTGAATATTGATTTATTTGGGAAGATATTACGGCGTGCATATATGGGAATGATGAAAACTGAAGATATTAAATAGTTGCAATTAAAAAAAATACTGAATTCTTTCCGATAGGGTGAAGGTTACTTCGTGTGACTTTAGAGTCAGACATGTCAGAGTACTTAAATAAGATCAGTTAAGAAATTGAAAGGAAAGAGACAAAGGATTAAGAGGATTTAATTTTGTAAGGTAGGGGTGGAATAGATGAAATAAGTTAAATCCCCTTAGATCGATACACTACGGCCCATTTAACATTGATCAGCGCTTGGTGTAATACCCCAGTCATATCGCTGAGCCTTCATCAAGTCGATACATGCTGATCCATAATAGACAGAAATTTGAGAATTCGCCTAATGTAAAGTTGGTTGGTCTATCGACCGTCTGAGTTTGTTCTCGACAGTGTGACTAGGGTATGACACAATAAAGATTATGATGACATTTTAAGGAAGAGTTGGAAGAGCTTGGTATAAAAAGTTCAGGTCGTGTTAAGCGATGGCTTTTGCCCCTTGGTCGTACTTTTAAAAGGATGATTTCTTTTTTATGCGTGGTATTTATAAACCTTGTTTCATGTGGAGCAATAGCTTACAATGCTGGGTATATTCATATAAAAAAAAGGATATTAATAATTTTCAGTTTCATTTATAAAATTAGACTTTTCTGCAAGACACCTAATTTTTACAACATAAAGGCAGAAAACGGCAGACATTTTGCAAAAGTCATACTCTCATTAGTCACATTCACCATCATGGCTGTGCAGTGATATGCTCAATGCACGGAAAGGAGGAAAATGAAATCTAAAGAAATCCGAAGAGTAACGGTACGATGAGCGGAAAAGCATTCAGTGGAAAATAATCACATCGTTTTAAAAGACCACGTGATTACTTAAGAAAATGCTGAGAAAATGCATCTAGACCCCCCTGTAACATCGTGGTATTACAACAATCGCGATATTTGGACGCAGATAAAAGGGGCTATACAGTTATTACCGTCAACATGAACAGGCATTGTGAGTTAAGCCAGACTATAAACCATGTAAACCATCAATACTAATCATTGCTAATCATGAATTAAGGAAAGGTCATATGAGGATTTTAACCCCCTTTATCCTTTTTATGTGAGATTGATACCGTGAACGTCTGGCTCATTTAACATCGATTCGAAGAGGAAAAAGGAAACCTTCAAACTAATGGAGCTAAACAGACAGACACAAAAGGTTAACAAAAGTTACATATCAAGCAAGTATAATGATATATAAAGAGAGAGAGAGAGAGAGAGAGAGAGAGAGAAAGAGAGATGGGGAGGGAGGGAGGGGGGAGTTTGAATACCAACGGAATAGGACAATGAAGAAGAAAGCAATAAAAATGGAACAATTAAAATACAATTAAAAAGCAGAAGAGTTTAAAGAAGAAAGAGGAGAGAAAGTAGGAGAAGATGAAAAAGAGAAGAACAGGAATGGAAATAAGAGAAACTGTGAGAACATGAGGAAATACATCATCTGTTTTTTTTTAGTTCCTAACTGAATGTTAATTCACCCACCTCACTTCTCTCCAATTTCGTTTTCTCGTAATGTTTGCTTCAGGTTTGTATACCTCATTCTATTTAACATGTTTTAGAGTCCTCTTGTATACTAATGAGGGCATTTGGTGGCAGTCATAACAATGGTGTCATGATTCTATCTCCGCGATTTTGTACGCTATAGGCATAACATATACTTACAAGACGCTAATCAGGGGCGGCGCCAGGGTATTTTGTTAGGGGGGGGGGGGCAAGATGACACATAGGTTAATTTATTTACGCTTTCCCCACCCTCTTCTTTCTTCTCCCTCCTCTTTTTTCTTCTTTTTCTCCTTTTCTTCCTTTATTTTTATCAGTTGAATAATCATGGGGGGGGGGGGGGGGGATTCGCTCCCCTGTCCCCCTGTAGCGCCGACCCTGAGACGCCTCATACACTGATCAAAAGGGTTTCGATACTAATGACCACTTGACTATGTGCATTACAAGCCAAAATGATTGTAGATGATCAGTGTCAACAAACAATCAGATTATTTCTTTAAGCAATACAAAAACGGTATATATTCAAATTTATCCCAAACCTTAATTACCCATTAATATTATCTAAAAAGAAAAGCATACATTTTTTCCTGATTTACATGGGGATTCATTCACTTTCGTCACCTTGAATGCTTTCAAGTAAAATACTAAAAGTGTGGAAAGTGACAAAACAATTTGGTATAGTGTGCAGTATTAAAGTGCAAATCTATCATTGCTCATTTCAACACTTATCTCCAGTTTGAATGATGTTTTTTTGATGAGAAAGATGTTTTTACTTACCTCTATATGTCAAGATTGGAGCATCAAAGCGACCACTTCTTAGTCATTAATCTCACCGGCACCGAAGCGATAAAGTAATTCAGCTATCCGTTTCCAATATCCAATGATAAAACCCCCGAATTCATAAGCACTAATAAAATACCACGATGAAACTCTCCTCTTCCTATCGACTGCAGTCCACCCTAAAACTGAGGAAAATGTACAATGACCCCGGGAAACAATCAAATCGTATGAAGATTCACCTCATATGTGATTGTTTTATAACTGTCACAAAAGATATGATGACAAGTCAATCACGGTATGTCTAGCTGTTCTCGTTTCACCACTGTTTTGTGACACTGCAATAATATTTGGGAGCGAGGGCGCGAATCTTCCCGCTGTGAGATCGGCAGAAATTAATCACAATGAAGACGTTTCACTTTGACTATACCGGTACCGAAATATGGACTGGCCTTTTGTCAAAGCTGTCTCATTTTTTGATATTGTTTGGCAGGTATTCAAAATTTGTTACTCTAAGAGTAATACTTTCCCTTTCTCCATTGTTCGACAGAGTACTTCGAAGAAAACAAACAAACAAGAAAACAATAAACATACTAAAATACAAAATACGGCGATTCTTTAAAATCTTTGTAAGCTTATCACATTCGTCTGTGGCTTTAATCTTCTTTGTTGTGACCAGTTTTATCACCAATTTTCTATTTTGAATAGTATTTATATAAATATCCCGACAGTAACGAAATAATGGCAGCAGATAATCACGGTAGACTTAAGTTAATGACCAAATAAGACAGTGTCTCATTCTCATCAAAGATTAGAATAATAAGGTATTTTAACAGACAGGGTAAGGTGAAAGTATCACTCTGGTCACGTGACTTCAAATCATCGAAGGGGAAGTGTGATGAGTGACAACAGAGATCCCAAGAGATGAATTTGTATTTGTTCATTTCTCTTTGTAAGGGTACACCTACAGTACTTAGATTTACATATCCTTCAAATAATTCTTTTTGAACTGTTTACAAAGTTTTTGATTGAATCAAAAGGCAATTTGTGTTTTTTACTAACAGACCTTCAGTACATAACAATGCAACCTCGAAATGACTTAGAAATTAACATTCCAGACTAAAACTGAGCTGTTTGCCAATTATGAGCTTTCAAAACAGATAGCATATTGAAATGAAAAGCAACATACGCTTTTAAAGAAAATGAACTGTTATCTTTTCTGATAATACCTATAGTCCAAGAGGTCTATTTGTATAGACTTAAAATCACACTCATCGGAACAATCACAGCATTAGTTTCTAGATAAATTTGTAGAAACCTTGTGAATGTTTTATGCAGTAAATATTGTTCTTCTTTGACACGTGTAAATCAGCCTCAATAAAAACCTTTAGCTGCTTTTCCGTCTCAAGGGTTTTTCTCATTTATTCATTAATGGACTTTCAGCACGTTTATTCTTTTCAGTCACACAGGGGCTAAAAGGGTTTTTAGAAGTGTATCGATGCATTAATAAATATCTCTTTCTGGATCAATGAATTTCGTCTATACGGTGAAAGTGCTTACATCAGATCTGACCAATTCATTTTAGGAAAGGAAAGTTTCCCTTTGAGAAGGAAAATGATCGTAGAGCGAAGAAGAAGAGGTTGAAAACGAGAGAGAGAGAGGGGTATGTGGTCGTGAGACAGAGAGAGAGAGAGAGAGAGAGAGAGAGAGAGAGAGAGAAAGAGAGAGAGATGGCGGGGGAAGGAGGGGGTGGTATGCCCCAATATTGTATTGTTATCGTAATTAACATAACTGGAATGATAATGAGTGTCTGAAGATCTGAAGCATTCATTGAGCTGAATGGAGTAATAATGGCCGTTTAGGGAGCAGGCTGGTTGAGGGAAATGCATAATTTTGGTCTTTAATGCATTTAATACTGCCACCTGAAGGACGAACCTGGTGCGTTTATTTAGTGAAAAATGTTTTCAAAGTGATCACAAGAAGTTATGTGAATGAATTGATAACACAGTTATTGGTCTGTGCATTCACTAATCTCGCTTTTATCTGCTGGAAATTGCTGTGAGTCATGACAAGGAATGTGCGATTTTATTCTTGAAGTGTGGAAGGTAAAGCAGGGAGGTGACCTCCCTGTGTAAATGTTGAAAGAAAACCTTTATGGATAGCAGGTCTATGAATAATATTGCGTTATAATTTGATATTTAAGTTTTAAAACCTGAAAACAAAACGCCTGAAGTATGAACAACAAAACAATGAGGAATGTATTCGTAGTGCAAGGCTTATTTTGCCTTTCAGAGCAGAAATTTTCAAGACAAAAAAAAAAAAATAATAAAAGGGGGGGGGGGGGTCTCTGATCATTATGATGACATGACAATGATGACGTCAGTTCTGTGGTTTTGTCGAAAGTGTGGGAAGACTATTAATTAGTACCTGATCCAGAAGGATAGACACTCTGGTCTGGTATTAGAGTATGGAAGGCATCTTGAAATACCCCTCTATATAAAGGAGGAAAAACTAAATCAATACTAACATTCAGTCAAATTTTCTAAAGGCTCAGTATAGATACTCAGTAAGAAATACATGCCTTTATTAACCCATTAACTACTGGAGCCGAGTAGCCCGTTATAAGCATGATTAGCCAACGGGTTAAAACCGAATAATAATTTAAACAAGTAAAACGTCTCTAGTAGCATGAGCATGATGAGTACAAATTCACGGTATATATATCTATTCACGTCATAATTGTAGAGATGCCAAGCACTGGTCTGGTGGATAACCGTCTGGACTGCAGATCACAGAGTACTAAGATGCCGAGCACTGGTCTGGTGGACAAGTCTCTGGACTGCAGATCACAGAGTACTAAGATGCCGAGCACTGGTCTGGTGGATAAGCCTCTGGACTGCAGATCACAAGGTACTAAGATGCCGATTACTGGTCTGGTGGATAAGCCTCTGGACTGCAGATCACAAGATACTAAGATGCCGAGCACTGGTCTGGTGGATAAGCCTCTGGACTGCAGATCACAAGATACTAAGATGCCGAGCACTGGTCTGATGGATAAGCCTCTGGACTGCAGATCACAAGGTACTAAGATGCCGAGTACTGGTCTGATGGATAAGCCTCTGGACTGCAGATCACAATGTACTAAGATGCCGACACTGGTCTGGTGGATAAGCCTCTGGACTGCAGATCACAAGGTACTAAGGTGCCGAGCACTGGTCTGGTGGATAAGCCTCTGGACTGCAGATCACAAGGTAGTAAGATGCCGAGCACTGGTCTGGTGAATAAGCCTCTGGACTGCAGATCACAAGGTACTAAGATGCCGATTATTGGTCTGGTGGATAAGCCTCTGGACTGCAGATCACAAGATACTAAGATGCCGAGCACTGGTCTGGTGGATAAGCCTCTGGACTGCAGATCACAAGATACTAAGATGCCGAGCACTGGTCTGATGGATAAGCCTCTGGACTGCAGATCACAAGGTACTAAGATGCCGAGTACTGGTCTGATGGATAAGCCTCTGGACTGCAGATCACAAGGTACTAAGATGCCGACACTGGTCTGGTGGACAAGTCTCTGGACTGCAGATCACAGAGTACTAAGATGCCGAGCACTGGTCTGGTGGATAAGCCTCTGGACTGCAGATCACAATGTACTCAGATGCCGACACTGGTCTGGTGGGTAAGCCTCTGGACTGCAGATCACAAGGTACTAAGGTGCCGAGCACTGGTCTGGTGGATAAGCCTCTGGACTGCAGATCACAAGGTAGTAAGATGCCGAGCACTGGTCTGGTGAATAAGCCTCTGGACTGCAGATCACAAGGTACTAAGATGCCGATTATTGGTCTGATGGATAAGCCTCTGGACTGCAGATCACAAGATACTAAGATGCCAAGCACTGGTCTGGTGGATAACCGTCTGGACTGCAGATCACAGAGTACTAAGATGCCGAGCACTGGTCTGGTGGACAAGTCTCTGGACTGCAGATCACAGAGTACTAAGATGCCGAGCACTGGTCTGGTGGATAAGCCTCTGGACTGCAGATCACAAGGTACTAAGATGCCGATTACTGGTCTGGTGGATAAGCCTCTGGACTGCAGATCACAAGATACTAAGATGCCGAGCACTGGTCTGGTGGATAAGCCTCTGGACTGCAGATCACAAGATACTAAGATGCCGAGCACTGGTCTGATGGATAAGCCTCTGGACTGCAGATCACAAGGTACTAAGATGCCGAGTACTGGTCTGATGGATAAGCCTCTGGACTGCAGATCACAATGTACTAAGATGCCGACACTGGTCTGGTGGATAAGCCTCTGGACTGCAGATCACAAGGTACTAAGGTGCCGAGCACTGGTCTGGTGGATAAGCCTCTGGACTGCAGATCACAAGGTAGTAAGATGCCGAGCACTGGTCTGGTGAATAAGCCTCTGGACTGCAGATCTTAAGGTACTTAGATGCCGATTATTGGTCTGGTGGATAAGCCTCTGGACTGCAGATCACAAGATACTAAGATGCCGAGCACTGGTCTGGTGGATAAGCCTCTGGACTGCAGATCACAAGATACTAAGATGCCGAGCACTGGTCTGATGGATAAGCCTCTGGACTGCAGATCACAAGGTAGTAAGATGCCGAGCACTGGTCTGGTGAATAAGCCTCTGGACTGCAGATCTTAAGGTACTAAGATGCCGACACTGGTCTGGTGGATAAGCCTCTGGACTGCAGATCACAAGGTACTAAGGTGCCGAGCACTGGTCTGATGGATAAGCCCCTGGATTGCAGATCACAAGGTACTAAGATGCCGAGCACTGGTCTGGTGGATAAGCCTCTGGACTGCAGATCACAAGGTAGTAAGATGCCGAGCACTGGTCTGGTGAATAAGCCTCTGGACTGCAGATCACAAGGTACTAAGATGCCGATTACTGGTCTGGTGGATAAGCCTCTGGACTGCAGATCACAAGATACTAAGATGCCGAGCACTGGTCTGGTGGATAAGCCTCTGGACTGCAGATCACAAGATACTAAGATGCCGAGCACTGGTCTAATGGATAAGCCTCTGGACTGCAGATCACAAGGTACTAAGATGCCGAGTACTGGTCTGATGGATAAGCCTCTGGACTGCAGATCACAAGGTACTAAGATGCCGACACTGGTCTGGTGGATAAGCCTCTGGACTGCAGATCACAAGGTACTAAGATGCCGAGCACTGGTCTGGTGGATAAGCCTCTGGACTGCAGATCACAAGGTAGTAAGATGCCGAGCACTGGTCTGGTGAATAAGCCTCTGGACTGCAGATCACAAGGTACTAAGATGCCGAGTACTGGTCTGATGGATAAGCCCCTGGATTGCAGATCACAAGGTACTAAGATGCCGAGCACTGGTCTGGTGGATAAGCCTCTGGACTGCAGATCACAAGATACTAAGATGCCGAGCACTGGTCTGGTGGATAAGCCTCTGGACTGCAGATCACAAGATACTAAGATGCCGAGCACTGGTCTGATGGATAAGCCTCTGGACTGCAGATCACAAGGTACTAAGATGCCGAGTACTGGTCTGATGGATAAGCCTCTGGACTGCAGATCACAAGGTACTAAGATGCCGAGCACTGGTCTGGTGGATAAGCCTCTGGACTGCAGATCACAAGGTACTAAGGTGCCGAGTACTGGTCTGATGGATAAGCCTCTGGACTGCAGATCACAAGGTAGTAAGATGCCGAGCACTGGTCTGGTGAATAAGCCTCTGGACTGCAGATCACAAGGTACTAAGATGCCGAGTACTGGTCTGATGGATAAGCCCCTGGATTGCAGATCACAAGGTACTAAGATGCCGAGCACTGGTCTGGTGGATAAGCCTCTGGACTGCAGATCACAAGGTACCAAGGTGCCGAGCACTGGTCTGGTGGAAAAGCCTCTGGACTGCAGATCACAAGGTAGTAAGATGCCGAGTACTGGTCTGGTGAATAAGCCTCTGGACTGCAGATCACAAGGTACTAAGGTGCCGAGCACTGGTCTGGTGGATAAGCTTCTGGACTGCAGATCACAAGGTAGTAAGATGCCGAGTACTGGTCTGATGGATAAGCCTCTGGACTGCAGATCACAAGGTAGTAAGATGCCGATTATTGGTCTGGTGGATAAGCCTCTGGACTGCAGATCACAAGGTACTAAGATGCCGAGCACTGGTCTGGTGAATAAGCCTCTGGACTGCAGATCACAAGATACTAGGATGCCGAGTACTGGTCTGATGGATAAGCCTCTGGACTGCAGATCACAAGGTACTAAGATGCCGAGCACTGGTCTGGTGGATAAGTCCCTGTAGGACTGCAGATCACACGGTAATAAGTTCAGATATAAGCCTGGTACTATGTCCTTTTGGAAGACATTAATCTGAATTCGCCACTCTCCACCCTTGTGAAAAATGTGTACTTGGTATACATGAGTTCTTGTTACTCTTGCGGCTCGGCTATAATCGGGGTAATACTTTTGTAGCGCCATAAGCGCTATATACAACAAAATATTAACGCTCTCTCTGGTCATTCACAGTAGGTTATTGGGATAATTAAAAGAAGGTAGGGGAGGAGGTAGGCTGGTGTGCTAATGAACAACTGCAAACTAATTTTACTTTTTCAAAGGCCTTCAAAAGGAGAGGAAAGTGACGTGTTTCCACCTTAAAATACTGTATGCCTGTTTTTCTACGAGTCACTTACCTGACAAAAATATACTGAGGTAACATTGCTCCTCTATAGAAGTAGATACAGAAACAGAGGGTTAATAATGATAATAGATATATTCATATAGCGCTATAATAACACTTCTATGCGTTTTACATGTAATACTATCTCTAATCGTTTTACATGCAATAGTTAAAACGAATGAAATAGAAATACAATAAAATGAAAAATGCTCTGGTAGATACGTCATTGCCTCACCTTTTAGAGAGAATGAAACTTGACAGGCATCTCAACGTACATGCAGACACGTCTTGTACTGGAATACTGGCTATAGAGTTCACTGCGAACTCGTCCGCGTCGTCAGACACCCCCCCCCCCCCCCCCTCCATAGCCGGTACTCTACTGAAAAGACCTATACTTATTCCCGAAAAGTCGCCAATCGATTCGTCTCGTTCGGCAAACATCGTATTCGGTTTCTTCCTTCGTTACATTACCGTGGAGACCCCTTTCACATTTTCTTTTCCCTGAAGTGATACATCTTAAGCTGCATTAGTTTCTCAACGATTAATGAATAATCTATTCTATTAACTGTTAAAATTCTGGTTGCTATGTTTCACAGAAGTATATGGCAAACCTGCACTCTCTGAAGCAAGTTTGAAAAGTCTCTTTAATAATAAACTTTAGGCTCTTGACATTTTGACTCTCCTTTGTTTCGCTAACGCCAAAAAATATTTTAAAAAATAAAAATAAAAGACTGAAAAGAAATAACAAAATGATAATAATGATGAAATAATAAAAACTTGTCCATTCTCCTGAGGACGGTAGGAACACACTCATTTCCATGAATGAATACATAGTGTATCATGAAGCCGTCTATTTCTATACCTTCTTCCACCATCGAAACCTTCAATATGGATAGAAACTACTTGAATTTGGGCTTTTTCTTTGTAAGCAACAGCTAGTTATTATGCCTATTTTGAACATTGATAACAATATGAAGAATGTAGGAATGAGGATTCACTCCACACTATCCTAGTCTTCTCCATCTAACCCACGAGTCGCTACTTTTCTTCCAAGTGCGAAAGGAACTTTCAAACCCAATTTTCCCTTTCACCTTACATGTCACAGCTTAATTCGGTTATAGTCAAGACGCCCAATTATAGCATGCAAAGGGCCGTTACCCCATCTCGGATATCAAGCTGAAGTTACCGACTGATGGTGAAAATTAACGTTCATCGTGACGTAAGACCATCGTGCCTTGACATTCATGAGTTATAAATAGCGATCGGAAACTTCAGTCGGTGCTTTGTACCAGGCCAGAGTATGCTGTCTAGAAGCAAACTGGCAGATCGAAGCAGGACATAGAGAACAAAACAACAAATTAAGTCACACACTATGGCAAGTAAGGCTGTTAAACAAAAATATAATAAGACAAATGAAAGTTGTGATATTGAATGTCATTTAAAAAATACTTATGTATAATTATGCGACATCACTTTAATATTTAAGCTTATTTTTCATTTCTTTTTGTTGTTAATATCTAATTACACTTTTCAGTGCCCCCTCAACACAATGAACTCCCCTGCGCTATTATCTCTTATCGTGCATTCCATAGATCTCCCCATCCTGCGGCAGGCCCCTAGAATTTTCTAAATTATAAATCTTTTTTTTTTTTTTTTTTTTTTTTTCATTTTCGTCGTAGGAGTATAATGACAGTTCATTGACACTACACTTTGGCCTGGTTGATTCCCTGGATGATAATTCATTATTCAGCGGCAATAAATCAACTGCAATAGTACAAAGCTTGTTCATTTTTAACATACTACGTAAGCCTTTGATGTAGAGGACAGGAAGAGTAGCGACAGGTGTACGGAATAGAAGAGAAAAATGGTAATTGATGATGATAGAAAGTTCATCCCCCTCTTCTCTTCATCAATCTGACTATACATAATCATGATGTCTATTCACTGTACATCGGCTACTGGACCATTGGAATGAGGATAGTTAACATGTAGGTTATAGAATAGATTCACATAAATGGGTGTCATAACGGTTTGACAATATCATGACATCATAATCTTCCATCCTTCTACAAGATTTAGATTTAATTCATATTTCATCTTTACAGGAAATTTACACTAAGCTACAGTTCTTTTGGTATGTAGTTCAGTATATTTGACTCTGCTTATGGTGGATACATTATTTAACTCTGCCATGTTCTAAAAATCGGATATCCTGCACTGATTATCCACTCAATAAGACTACTGATTTAGAACTCTGATAACTAAATCATAAAAAAAAATAGATGTAATACGTTTCTTAGACTGTTAAATCTAAAAGAATCCAGAAAATACGGTAATACGGGAGCACGTGATCTCTCCCCACTCCCTTACGTGACATCCAGTAGGCCTAAAGCTTCCTTCGTCTGATTTCTTTGAAGGCTTTGACTATTCAGTTTCAACATTAATGACGAAATAAAATTAAACATGGATTTGATATACTGAATTGTGATACTATTCCGAGATTTCATTTTGAGCTTTCTACAAACTTTTCCTAGTTTGAATAAAAACAAGAAACAGATAGGAACAGACAGCAGAAATACAGAATTAGAGCTTTCCTGATAATTGCAAGGCTGACGGAATGTTGAATGATTTCAGCATGGTTTAAGATGACTGACGATGACCTCCAACTCCGTGAGCTATGATGACGGCAACGACCATCGGTCTTCTACATCTAGAGGTCAAAATGAGGTCAGCAGACGGTACATCCATCATGCATCAATGTCAAATATAATCCCACTCAAAAGATATCGTTAATTGAATCATGACCTTATCTAAAGCATAAGCAGTACCTAAAACCACTTCGATCTAACTAGGCTACTACCTAATACAAAACTGGGTAACATTCATAAAGTTGATGTCTGTCTTTAAAGGCTACTTCATCCAGAGGAAGTTAGGTGTAGACCTTCACCATTCTATAGCTGTTTATGATTAAGTTCTGTTTTTTTTTTTTTTGTATAGAACAAGGATTCAAAAATACAGCAGCATCTGAATATTGGAGCTTAACGGGCCTAAC
This sequence comes from Echinometra lucunter, assembly GCA_029962745.1. Lineage (NCBI taxonomy): Eukaryota > Metazoa > Echinodermata > Echinoidea > Camarodonta > Echinometridae > Echinometra > Echinometra lucunter. The sequence goes on along the minus strand of CM057163.1, from coordinate 136,562 downwards.
ATTCAAAAGAATGGCAAAAAAAAAAAAAAAAAAAAAAAGAGTCGCGAAATCGTAATATTGAAGTTTGCTTCGGAATCTGAAAATGGAAAATCAAATAATTTTCGCAATATTTTCACTACAGGGAGATTCCACACAACATCGTCTTCTGTAATTTTTATCCGTTCACGAATCCACCTTTCTTGTTTAATAGAGCCTGAATCAGAATCCTCGACTATTTCGAGGTTTTGTTTGTTATGTTTTGTTTTGTTTTTTTTTTAATTGCGAAAACAGAGTTGGAAACTAATTGGCATAATTCGCACATAGGTTGGTTGGTTCTTAATATGATGACCCTCCTCAATCTCTTCAGATTATTCGGGCCACTCACTTTCGTAGGTTTGGCGTAGGCTTCGGATAGCCCCCATATAGAGAGTATTTTTGAACGTAGATGGCGTGATAATAGTATGATGTCGCTCTTACATTGAACTTTTCATGAAGTTTGTATACTGTGAGATGACTCCACTCATCACATCTGCTTCATTTTGCGTGTCTCTTTAATTCCTTTGCAATTCACCCTTCTCTTCCTTTTCATTCTCTCTCTCCCCCTACTCCCTCCCCTTCTCTCTCTCTCTCTCTCTCTCTCTCTCTCTCTCTCTCTATCTCTCTCTCTCTCTCTCTCTCTCTCTCTCTCTCGATCTCTGTTTGTGCTGTTCTTCACACTCCCTTTTGTTGCCTACACATTTTGGTTGTTTGCTTGTCAGTCTGGTCTCTCTCTAATTATTTAATTTTCTTTGTCTAACCAAATGCATAAATATAATCAACAGACAGTTAGCGTGGGCAACTGTTATTTATTGTTTCACAATCTTTTAACTAAAGTCCCGCAGTCTTGAATTTGCCTTTTAATATTTCAAACCTTTAGATTACTGAAATGTCTTATAATGTGTTCATACGCTGATTTTCATCTAGTGTTATAAGATTCTTTGTTACTACGTTTTGACTCAAATGAATGCCTAGCAAAGGAGAGTTTTAAATCTTACAAAGTGATACAAACAATGTCACTGTTCCGACAATGTTTTAACAATAAAGTCTGTACATTCATTCCTATGAATCACATTTGCACGGTGTATGCCAGCCATGATGGTTACTATTAAACGGAATTAGAAATCAACGTTTCCTAATAATCATCACAGCCTTGGTACACCAAATAAAAGTTCATTACACAACCTCTTTATCAGGCACCCCCCCCCCCCAAATGAGTTTTATTCATTGGTCAAACTCATATACTTTTCTCTTTTTTCTCCCGAGCGTTCTCTCGAGAAATTACCCCCTAAATAAGTATAAATCTACTGAAAATACGCCTTAAACGTTAAACTGAACAAACATACCCCTTTCCTATTTTGGGGTCCATCCGACACCCTTAACCCTTCACGCGCGTGACGCGCCGTAACCAGCAAAAACTATACCCTGTTTATGTGTTTGTATGGTAGCGTGTGTGTACAGAAATATGTTGGACCCCCCCCCCCCCCCCCCCGACCACAGTGAACTTTTGTTTTTCGCCGTTTTGTAGCTGTTTTCAAAAGTGCTACAAAACAGCTACAAAACGTCAACAAAAGTGCGAGGGGGGGGGGGGACGGCTACAAAACGGCGAAAAAACCCCCGTCTAATCTGCTGATTCTGCTCACTGTGTATAAATTCCTCACTTCAACCTTAGACCAAACAATAAACGTAAGGTATGATATCAATACCTAAACCTGAATAACCCGTTGACTACTGAATTCTCACTTTCCCTACAGATATAATACAGGAATCGCCTGCTTGCAGTAGATACTGGGTTAAGTCCGTGTTGCAACCCTGTCCTAGATGAAACAAATCACAGAGCAAGCGTCAAAGGAGCAAACGTCGGAAAATCTTGGGACCTGGCTCACACGAGGTGCTGTTTGAATTGCGTCATTCCCTGGACTCATCGAGCCAGGCACTGATGAAGCTAACATCAGCAAATAACGCCCCATGTATTAAAGTCGGGCTTTAGAGCTCCCAAACTCATATTGATAGCTAACAGTAAGTATGTTGATTTTCGACAACGATTCAATCATGTACATTGTGTGTGATTTAGACTGGTTGTCGATTCCTATCTAATCGAAACATAATCACAGGCTGGCTACAAACAATGCTTGCGTTTGACGCAAGGCATAGTATCGATATGGTCAGTCAAACATAGAGTTTAGACCTGACTCACAGAAGATGTCAATTGTTGACGTCAGAACTGCGTCACTGAATGCTACTGCCTTTTGAGCATCAGAGAGAGAGATTTTTGAAAAGGTGATTGAAATTTTTTTTTGTAACTGTCGTGACAGTTAAGGATGAAGTCGAAATGATGCATTATGCGAACCTGGCTTTACATTGTAAGGTATCATCGGAGATCAAAAACTTGGCCTTTGATGGGCCCGTGAGGGAGACATTTTAAACAAGAGAATTCATAATAAGCAATTCAAACTTTGTATTGAAGCATTGGTATTTGCTAAAAATAATTTCATTCATGCATTGATTGTACGAGGCGTGCACTTATCGAGCATGCAAATGTAATTAACTCGGTTATCAAAACTATTGCTTACACTGTTCATTTTACAATCACCTAAGAGACATCACTCTTTCATGACACGGTAAAGACCGGATGTGTCCCTGAAGTGGTCCTAACATTTACAAGTGATGACTCATGTGAGCAGAGACAAAACGGTGCTACAGCGAGTCAAACACAGATTCTTCTCGCTTCCAGTGTAGACTGCTGTTTTTTTCTTCATTTTTCTCGAAAATGGAAAAAGTGACTTATTTCTAAACACATTCATTATAATCTACCTTCTTTGCACCTATAAAATATAATTCATTTCCTTTAACTCATATTCTGTATATCGGGCGTTTCATCTTGTGCGTCACTGCAAGATTTAACCAACGGCACTCTGTAATATGCACCGCATGTTAAGAAAATTGCAGTGACGCATTTAAAAACTCCGATATACCACATGCACGTTTGGAATGTTTCCACTGTCACTTCCGATAAGTTTAACATTGTATCAGTGCGGAGCCAACCCCTATCCTATGCGAACAACCTAACCCGGCCCACGTTACGATGTGCGCAGCAGCATGAGGTTTGCTCTACATAGATAAACAGTAGGTTGTGCCAGTGGAAGCATTCCATACATACAATAACATATATGATATAGAAGATATGATATTTTATTTCACGTGACAATTTTTCAAGAGTAAATGATTGCATTCCCATTTCAGCAACACAGATCTCTACAAAGCAAAATGGAAACAAAAAACAAACAAACAAAAAATGTGGAGATGGAATCAGTAGCCATATCTACCCCTGAAAACAGTGACAAAACGCGATATTCATAGGCTTAGGACAGACAACTGATTAGACAACTGATACGTCCAGATACAACAAAGTAGATTTCAAAATATCAAATAGTGATACAAAAATTAACTTTAGTCAATAGTGCAAACGTGACGATTACCGAAAATGACATGAACTTATATGCACAGCACTTAGTACATAATTTAGAGTTTAGATGTAAATAAAGCCATAATCATATTTCATTCACACCTCCATCATGTCCATTGGAACATTCAGCCATTAATAATTTTTTGGATATATAATTCACGATGAATTTGTAGTAGTCATATCTCATGACTAAATAATTATTTAAGAGCTAAGCAGAATCGATAATAAATAATAATCACTTAAACATGAATATCTTATACCACAATTTCAATTAAAACAACAACAACAAACATACAAACATACAAAAACACTCACAAATACACACACTACGTGAATGTCCTACAACACTGAGCAAATAAAAACGAACCTCGAAGTTTTCATGTTTACAAATAATAATACTGAATTATTGCCAAACGTCTTCATCACTAGTAAACATAAACGTAATTTGGAATACAGTAGGCCATTTTTTTGCAATGAATATAAATTTAACGCACTGCCTTTGCGGCTTGCCAGTAAACAAACAATATTTCACCTGTTAAACGTAGTGTATAAATAGTCAGACTGTACATTGCATATATTAACTTGCTGGGATGGGCAAGCCCGTATCAGGACAACTCCCCCGGGAGGACAACTCCCCCGGGGACTGGGGGAGCTGTCCTTGGGGAGTTGTCATCTGGGCGGGCAAGCCAAATGTTTGCCAAGCCTAGCAAGACATAATATGCAACTTGATATATGCAATCTACAGTCTGACTATTTGACACTACGTTTTTCAGTGCAATGACTTGTAACGATTGAATGTAATCGATTACTCCTTGCTAGGCAAATGGATATAAAATTGAATACATTATAAACATAAGTTTTAGGCATGATAGAGGCTAAAATTCGTCTCTTGATCATCCAAACTGGCTCACCAATAACATCACTAGTGAGCTATTTCAGTGGTATGATGCCGAAATAGATTTCAGAAGAATACGGGCTAAAAGGAAGAAAGTCAAATTCCAGTCATTACTCCTTCCTGATCAAATTAAATTGTATTTATATGTATCTCTCATCTGAAGGAAGTAAATTTGTATGATGTACGTAGACGGAACGCGCTGTTTGCAGATTGATGTTGTTTCTCCGCATGTCTGTTTCATTGATGCCATGGAGTCTTAACGTCAAGATGTATACCTGTAAAAGCACCAGTCTATTCCGCATCCTCCTGTGAGAGAGATTAAAAAAAAAAGAATGAAGGTAGCAAAGTTTACGTGTTTTAAGAGTTGTGATTCCACTGTACACTACCTCAGATAAAAAGAATGAAGGTAGCAAAGTTTACGTGTTTTAAGGGTTGTGATTCCACTGTACACTACCTCAGATAAAAAGAATGAAAGTAGCAAAGTTTACGTGTTTTAAGAGTTGTGATTCCACTGTACACTAGCTCGGATTATCTGTAATTTTTCCCCTTTAAAAAAAACGAGGAAAGAAATGATAATGGAAAATAAGGCTTGCCAAAAGCATGGTAAGAGTGGAAGATCTACAGAAAGGGACCCCATAGAACAAAATAACTTTGTGGGCTTTCTAATCATTTTATTGCAGCCGCGTTTAGAAGAGCATCATACGTTCTGAGGAGAAACAGGTGGAGTATTTGCCCTGAACGCTTGCTTGTAGTCCATATACACAATGATGTGCAGTGAATGCTTTCACCATGAGCGAGATGATTTTTTTTTTGATGATGTCAAAACCTGCAGCTACGCAAAGTTGCCATATAATCGACCTTTCAGCATTGCTTTGAAACAGTGTCTTTCTGCCTGGTTTTAATCACATGATCAAAACACAATCACATGATCAAAACACAATTTAAAGCTCATTCAGATATCCAGTTGAAACCCTATCTGAAATCCTTCGCGTTTTTTTTCGTTTTCGTTTATTTTTGTTTGTTTTTTTGTTTTATCGCGCCACTTATGATAATGAAATGCGCATTAATGCGTCAATAATGCTACCGCTCAAATTAAAAAAAATGCAAAAATATAAAAAGACAAACTCATGATGTTATACTTTGCGCTAACTTTATAAGAATACAATATTTGGTCCATACTTTTTTGCCACCAGGAGGGGAAAAAAGAAGAAAGTTTCTTGCAATTTACCGCCTCGTAATCATGGTAATATACTATTCATTTACACTATAAAAACAACAACAACAAAAAACAAACAAATAAACAAAATAAAACAAAGAAAAACAACAACAAAACACATGGGGTCTATAGTGGGTATTTGCCACCTCATAATGTGAACAAGCATTTGATGTGTAAAAGTTGGATGTTTACCTGCTCGGCAACATCTCCGAATGGTAGAGCTATCTTTTTGATCTCCGAGCCATGAGAAGCCTTCAACCTGTAAGCAATGGTCGGAGACAAAGCACATAATAAAAAACAAAGGATACACCCTAAATCCACCAGTGAAAACGTGAAAATACATTGAAATTAAAGAAGCATTTTAAACATCGCATTTTCCTATTAATAAACACGTTTCTAATTCCCTCACATATTTTTTCTCATTCTCATGTATTCGTTTCAAAAAAGAGGTAGTAAAGTGTGAGCATGCTAGTATCACATGACCCAGAGGTAGTAAAGTGTGAGTATGTCTAGTATCACATGACCCAGAGGTAGTAAAGTGTGAGTATGTCTAGTATCACATGACCCAGAGGTAGTAAAGTGTGAGTATGTCTAGTATCACATGACCCAGAGGTAGTAAAGTGTGAGTATGTCTAGTATCACATGACCCAGAGGTAGTAAAGTGTGAGTATGTCTAGTATCACATGACCCAGAGGTAGTAAAGTGTGAGTATGTCTAGTATCACATGACCCAGAGGTAGTAAAGTGTGAGTATGTCTAGTATCACATGACCCAGAGGTAGTAAAGTGTGAGTATGTCTAGTATCACATGACCCAGAGGTAGTAAAGTGTGAGTATGTCTAGTATCACATGACCCAGAGGTAGTAAAGTGTGAGCATGTCTAGTATCACATGACCCAGAGGTAGTAAAGTGTGAGTATGTCTAGTATCACATGACCCAGAGGTAGTAAAGTGTGAGCATGTCTAGTATCACATGACCCAGAGGTAGTAAAGTGTGAGCATGCTAGTATCACATGACTCATCGATCTTAATTTTTTTTTCTTTTCAAATGTTTTCTTCAGGTTTATCAAATGATTAATATCTAAGTGTTAAGTGGCCTTAAATGCCCTAAGTTGTTCTTACCTCTGAATAAGATTTAGGGAAGCGCTTGTGGCCTTAAATGCCCTAAGTTGGTCTGGCTTACTTCGAACCATCGGGTGATCGCGTCGGGCCGTGTAATCGCGTAACCCGACTTTTCGTGAAAACAGCCCCCTGTATTTACGAAAGGTCGGGTAAATCGTGTGGTAAAAATGTGATTTTTAGCAATTGTGGTCATTGACATAAGACTAATCTTTTACGCGAATATTCGTGAGAAAACTACCTTCAAATGACGAAGTATCGGGTAAAAAAAAAAAAATTTGATATTAATCTATTTATGATATGCAAGTACTTCAGTTTCAGTGGCGTAAAAGCCGGGGGGCAGGGGGGGGGGGGGGAGGGGGCAGAGTGCCCCCCCTGAAGGATTTCAGCGGGAAAATCCACCAAACCACCGGGAAAAAATGAAAGGGAGAGAAAAGAAGGAAAAGGAAGGGAGAAAGGGAAAGGAAGAAGAAGAAAGGAAAAGAAAGAAGAAGAAAGGAAAAGAAAGAAGAATGTATGTGTCCTATAGTTAGCCATTTCTATGAATAAATAATATTGTTCGTTGACTTTTCCTGGCCTCTTACATTCTCTGCCTGTTATCGGGGGGGGGGGGGGGGGACAGAGCCGAAAATTACCTTCTTCGCTCTTTCGTCATATTTTAGAATTCTTATTCAAAAATGCGATTCAAAACCAGAAAAGTGGTTATTTTCTGCTCGCTCGCTTCGCTCGCTCGCAAAATAGATATCAAAATGTGTGTGAGAGGGAAAAAATTGTTTAAAAAGTAATTCATCCCCACTCCTCAAATTGGATTTACGCCGGTGGAGCACTACCGTCCTCCTAAAATGCAGTCGTAGCTATGCCACAGATTCTAGACATAGACTAGTTACCGGGAAATTTTGAAGTCTGCCCCCCCCCCTGATAACAGGTACCTGTTACGCCCCTGTTCAGTTTCATTATGATTAGGTTCCAAACTGTTGAATTTTAACGTATTAACAGACTTCCATGGAAATGCCAAATATATATCTTTTCTTTACTATCACTGATCATGGGGGGGGGGGGGGGGGGGTGGCTAATCACGTGTGATGATAAAATTTTGGTGAATGCGTGAGAAGACCTATACCAAAGAATTTGTTAATTAATATACATTAAAGTATATGGCTTGTAGATGTACGACCTTGATCTTCAAAAGATAATGCACTTTGAAAATCTGATAAATTTAATCAACACAAAACACATATACATTGCAATTATCTCCTTCACAAACTCTCCACTACTCCATCCTTTCCCATTCTCTGCCCCCCCCCCCCCCACTCTCTCTCTCTCTCTCTCGGACACCCTCGAATTTTCATCAAATAATCTCGCCTGAATTGATTTTTCATCTCTTTCTTCCTGTATCTATCCCTGTCTCTCTTTCTAACCCTTTCCATCTCTCTTGAACACACCCTCTTGGTTGCTTCATTTTTCACCTACCCCCATATTCATTTCATAAGAGGGGGGCTTCAGTATTTTCTTAGATATGCATGTATATATATCCCGGATACATGTATTACAATTATCACATTCTTTTAAAAATTGCTGGGGATTACACAATCAATATCAAAGTACACTTGTAGTAAAAAAAAAAATGAATTTGCTATGTAATGATTATTTTTCTGCATGGTGATTACAGTCATGTACATGTTAAAATAGGTTCATTCCGATAAAAAGGAAACTACATCAGCCTTCATTCATCAATTAAAAGTAAAATATATTTCATATTACTAATAACAATTTTTTTAAATCATATACTCTGTTCACAACTTACAACAAAATAAAGAACAGTCTATAGAGTTTTACATCACTACCATTCAAATGTTAGTAATTCAAATTGCCAACATGTATCAAGGCCCAATAGAATCCTTCTCTACTTTAAATAATACTTGTAAATAAATCATTAACAGAGCTCATAGTGAGATGTTGTGCACAACTCAGGAAGAATAAGCTATTCCACATCCCTTTAGAAGAAATTAATCAAATCAATTAAAACGCAACTGAAAACAGTAATTTTGAAACTTACATACTCATCATTCAATTCAAATTACTAGTACACTGTACTGAATTTATGAATTTTCAAATCCTCAAATGAAAAAATAATCTGCTGTAAGAGTTTCAAATAATTCGCACACACCTATGGGGAGGGGTTTAGTTTAAAAAAATAATGCAATTATTTGTTTGTAACTTTGTTTAATGACATTGCACAACATTTTGTATGTCGATAATAATCCAAAACTGTTGATTGCATATCAATAAATTTGAATTGAATTGAATTGTGGGTTTGGCTACTGCTCCCATCCCCTCCCCCCCCCCCCCTGCTGCATACAGGGCCATGACTCCTCACTCATTGAGAGACACATCTCCAAAGCAGGGGTCCAATGCAATGAAGAGTAGAAGCTGTATTCTTTCTGTTAAAGAAAAAAAATGAGATTGAAAGTTGACTTGGATTAGGATAAATGCAAAGTACATGTACAAATTATGGACAGTAGGAGCACTCAATATTTACCTTTGCAGACCAAGGTTTATAAGTCATTTTAGTTTATTTCACAGAACTCAAAATACAATTGAAATTTATACACCAGAAATTTAGAACAATACACATACATGTATTGAACAATGAATATCTCAACTTGAAATTTAATAATAAAAAACAAACTTGCAAATGAAATGAGAGGAAATCAGAAAACAAAATATAGTTTCTGCTTGTATAGCAAACATGAACAAGTAAAGCTGAACAATTATTTAGCTTTAACTAAGCAATACATTTCTTAATGAAGTGTAAGCAAGAAATGTTGGTGAGATATTTTGATCCTGGTGCCCATCAAACTCAAGGAAGAAAAATATTCATCATGCCAGACTGATGAAATTTTCAAAGGAGACAATAATAATAATAAAAAAAATATTCAGCCAGGGTTTACAAATAAATTCAAGAATGGGTGTATTTGCAACCAAGGCCAATGGCCTTGTAAATGATGCTAAACCCAGGCTGAATATTGACATACCTGTACATGTAGCAACCTTATTAAATTCATGCAGAATTCACTTACCTTCCATAACTGGAGTGGTAGACTAACTCATATCTTGCAGAAACTTTCTTCAGTCTCAGTCAACAAGCAATCATCACCTACATCTCCAACATGATGTGGATGCAGACATAAATGCAGCATTAAGTTTCAACCTAGGCATGTTCAATCTGATGAACAAAGTCAAAACAAATCAAAGATTAAATCAGTGGTGTAACAACCAGGGGCAGGGGAGGGAGGGACAGAGTTCCCCCTGAAGGATTTCAGTGGGAAAATCCACCAAACCACCACGAAAAAAATGAAAGGGAAAGGAAGAAAAAGGAAGGGAGAAAGGAAAGGAAGAAGAAAAGGGAGAAAGAAGAAGAGATATGGAAAAAAAAAGGGGGGGGGGAAAGAGCCAAAAATTTCCTGGTAAGTAAATTTAGAATCAGTGGCATAGCTAGGATTTCACTTAAGGGGGCGGTAGTCTCTCCCTCCCTGCACCCTCCCCCCCCCCCCCCCCCCATGGAGTGCGCTTCAAGTGCTCAGTGTTTTGAATGCTTTGTGTACTCACTACCGCTCCCCCTCAAAGTCAAATGAAATCATAGCTATGCCACTGATTCTTGACTGAGTTACTAGAAATTTTGGGCTCCCCCCCCCCCCGATAACAGGAACCAGGGCTGCGTTTCACGAACCGTCATAAGTCTAACTTCTTGGACATCCATTAAAACGCGTGTTGTAAAATTAACGCGTTTCTATGGGATGTCCATGAACTTAAGACTTATGACGGTTTCGTGAAACGCAGCCCTGTTACACTGCCGGATTGAATCATGCCTAGTCTCATTATGCTTCCTTATGAAGTTATGCTGTCTTTGAAATCTGAGCTTACTGTACACACAGTCATAGACCCCCCTCGCCCTCCCCCTTGCTTTACACAGTTATACATCATGCAACAATTTAGGATAACTGATTCGTCAACTCGCCAACACACTATGCATGTAGGTGGGATAAAATAAACGTTGAATCTCACTGTCAACCGTTTTTGCATTGCATTTACAATCATAGCCAATCCGCCCGAAAGTCTGGGCAAGATGTTGCGTCGTGCCAGGGTGCAGCGGTAACAATGAGCTGCCGACGATGAAAAGAGTTTACAAAGTTAGTGAGTTTATAGCACATAATTTCATGACATACAGCTCAGAGCAGTTCTTTGAAAATATAAAGAAATTAACGCAGATCTGGCACAATGTAGAACTCATTAGGAATAGATTCTATTTTTTGACAAATTAGCGAAATTTAAACTGTACTCACCTCTGGACTTTCCGTGGCAAAGGCTGACTTTGTGCGAATCAAATGCTAGCTTTTATTCAAGCCGTTTTTCGTCAAATTATTTGTTGTAGAAATGTGCGTTAAGGACGCGACCCTTCGTATATTTGCTAGCAAATTTCTACGAAGTGTCGGGTTAATGGTCCCGACTTTTCGTAGATTTAACTGGTATATTTTCTCAAACGGTGAACCCGACCTTTCGTAAATAAAGGTGGTTTTTTTCACGAAAGGTCGCATTACGCGATTACACGGCCCGACGCGAAGACCCGATGGTTCGAAGTAAGCCAGTTGGTCTTACCTCTGAATAAGATTTGGGGAAGAGCTTGTGGTCTTAAATGGCCTAAGTTGGTCTTACCTCTGAATAAGATTTAGGGAATCGCTTTTTTGCTATAAATAATTGTGAAAGCAACTGAAAGAGAAAGAATTTGGCAACTTACTTGGCGGCTTGCAGAGCAGCAATACGAGTATTGAGTTCCCTGATCTAAAAAGAAAAAAAAAAAAAGAAAGGAAAAAAAAAAAAACCACGGTTTACTAGTTATCCAATATGATTGTCATTATCATTAGTTTTACAGGAGGCCAAATTTTACGATAATCTTGCATTCGATGTATCCAACGTATTATGATATGATATGATATGCATGATAAGTTTAATTAATATTATTACAATAATCTTTTTTTAAATTCACTTTTTGGTTAGATTCATTCCACAATAGGACCATCAACATACCAATTTCAAGTGTCCCGTATAAGATTTCAAAAAAACAGTATTGCCTGTCAGGTAAAAATGGTAAAGATATTAGGCCTAAGTCAGATTCGATCAATAACGATAACTTTTCCTTTTAATCAAGAGGGCAGGCTTTGTTTGTGTGAACCAGGGAACTGTTTCTTGAAACCGTCATAAGTCAATCTCTCGACTAAGATCGCCGCTAATTGGCTAGTTGTCTGCTACGTGTTTCACGAAGCCGTGTTTGCCAAGATCAACGCCAACATCCCGACTAAGAACTTATGACGCCTTTTTTAGTCGATATGCAGCGCCATCACATGTCATTAACTTGGTAGATTATGGCTGGCAAAAAATGGAAGCTACATAGATTGAAAAATAATTCAGATCTATCTTCTCTACCATGTCTACAGGTTCCTGAAATCAGTAATTCATTCTTGCTAATGTATGAATATTATATTTCATATATTTCATATGAAATGACCTGCAAAAAAGGTTTCCTAGGGAGGTTTCTACCGTGACTGTGACACCTCACAAAAGAACGCAATTATGCCACGCTAGGCAAGGCATAGTCAAAGGGGTAGTCTGTAGTTTTCAGACCCATATTTATTTAAAGATAAGTGGTATCGTATATATTTTCTTTACACGAAATACGTTTATAACACATATTTTAGCTTGTAATTTGCCAAAATTTTGCATATCAGTGGTTTGGACAAGCCATGAAGCTGGATAAATCTTTTATTGCCTCCTTTTTTACGATCATAAACGCAAAGTGTTTATTTTGATAAGCTGGTGTCCCGGGGTACCCATCTTACGTTCAAAACCATAATGAATTAAAAACTGAATTTTGTAAGTTTTTCTTTCGTGTAATATGCCTAATTTGAAAAGTATCTTGTATCCATAACCCCTTGTTACTATTTCTAATCTTTGCATTCTCCCATTCACTCGAATATTTGCAGTTTTGATAAAATTGTTGTACAAAATGTGTTATTGTGATCAAGGCTATGTGTAGTCATATTTCCTCATAGAGAGTATCGATATTACGAGATGTTTAGCTAGTATGCTCTTCGTGCAACGGTTTAGGAAGATCAGAGTTATCTCCGTAGTTGGCGGACAAAAATATGACTAACTTGGCGTTGGTTTCCAGAAACGGGCCCGAGAGCCCTTTATTACAGAGTTTGGCAAACTCGGTTTCAGTAATTTACAACATGGCGCAATTCATTTTGTATTGCCTAACAAAGCAATACGCGCCATGTTGTGACATACTCAAACCGAGTTGGCCAAACTGTGTGATAGACATTATAAAGGTCTCCGGTGTGGACTATGAACAGGAAATCGATATATTACGTGAAACCTAACGGATGAATGGTAAAGAGTCCCGCTTCCAGATTTAAGGGCAGGTGGATTCAGCACAGACGTCACCGATTAAACCTGCGAGCCATTCCTTAGATACGACGTCGATCAAAAGAAAAATCATGTGTCTTAAATGTACTTAAATGTACTTAAATGGTAGTAACCGTCCCGGTATCGTCCTCGTGTACCACCACTTAGAGGTGCGGTAGAGGTGCCGTAGTCGAGTGGTTTAAGGCGCCTGACTGGAGACGCGAAAGTCGGGGGTTCGATTCCCGGCACGGCACTTGTGCCCTTGAGCAAGGCATTTTATCTACATTGCTGTGTTATCGTATATCAAATAAAGTATTGTGCTATAAGCATATTGACACAAACGTGTGCATGTGTTGATTATAAATTATATAAATAATGATATATATATATATATTTATTTATTTCTGTCTTTTCTTTTGGTCCTGAATATCAAAACGGTTTGATATTAAAATCTCTTAAAGGGTCTAAGGATAAAAACTTACATCATATTTCTGTCTCTTCTCTTTCTCCTGAAGATCGAAGAGGTTGCCGAAAGCCTTGACGATCTTGGAGTGAAGGTCACGTGCCACCTCTTTCATGACGTCTTCTGTCGTCAGAGAGTCAGGATCAAGGGATGGAGCACGTTTAGCTAGTGTTTCTTCTCTCTCCCTAGCCAGCTCTTCCTGGGTCATCCTCGCAAACCTAATGCGCTCATCCTAAGAGAAATCAAACAGTAGGGTTAGGAGCTGCAGGTGAATTCCTGAAACTTGCATAAGATGGAAAGAATACATTCCCATCAAGCAAGACTCTGAAGCCCGTCTGTGTTTACCCGCGGGCTCGACAGGGCCGTTTTGCACAATGGGAACCAGATGGGCTTCCTACTCAGAACCCATACATCGTTCGCACCGTAAGTGGGCCCCATTGTCGGTTCCATGTGGACTGTTGGTGGAGAGATTAGTGATTTCGTTGGCTAATTAAAGACAACCCAAAGCCCGTAATTTTCTCCACTAATGGTTTACCTTGAGTCCTTGTGAAAACATGTCTATCGGTTTTGGTGGATTCCTATGATTGTGGGAATGTGCATTAGCCCCTTACTAAAAACAGAAAACAACAACAACAACAACAACACACACATGCACATCCACACACACACATACACACAAAGCAAGCAACCAACCGAGCAAGCAACCAACGAGAACATTATGAGACTCAGATGTGGTCCACGATGTAAAAGTTACAGCGTTCCAAGTGGTCAAAGTAGGCCCATACTGGATGAGTTACTCTTTCCCCTACAATTTAGTATGCAATTGGTTAACATAATTACCTGTACAACATTCTTGTATGCGAGAGGATTCTGCATGGCTCGCTTCCTCTCTTCTCTTTCCTTCTTCTTCTGTTCCCTCATCGCCTTTAGTCTTTCATTCTCCTCCTGTTGTTTCTTCTTTCGTTCTTCTTCATTCTTCTTTATTCTTTCCAACCACATTGCTTGTTCATTCTTCCTTTCCAACTGGATCAGATACAAATTTTGTAAAAACGATAAATAGTTCGTTCAATCATGCCACCTTTCAAAAGTAGTATACCATGATAATAGGTTGATTGGCATTTAAAGAATTAGTTCAGGAGAATGAGCTAATAATTATTTTTCTAATGCATTCGAAAATTTCTGGACAAAAGTCCAGACAAATCAATATCCAAATATATTCTGTTACTTATACAAATTTACGATCATTTTCTTATTCAGTTACTCGGAAACATTTTAAGATGCAGATACCATCATTTCCTTTTGGAATTTCATGTAATTTCCTCCATCTGTTAACATAAATAATGTATGTAAAATGATTTTTAATTAATTAATTAATTTATTTATTTTTTGTATGTTTTAATACTGCCATCATGTCTACGGCGTCCCCAACACAAAAATCGCTTTTCGGGAGCTCTCCTCCATTGTATTATACAAATTATATTGCATTTATCTACATCATAAACACAGTGTCATTATCTCAAAACGAAATAAGTGTGAATTTATTTCATTCAAAGATATTATGACTGTTGAATATGATTGAGCATTTTTGCTTACCTTACGTTTCCTGAGTAAAGCAATCTCCTCGTCATACTTCTCAATGACCTGTCTAACCATCTTCAATGATTGGATGATCTCCGCCTTGAACTCTTGTCTCTTCTGTCACGTGACAACACAAGTTATAAAACATGGACACTCACATGACACTCACGTGACAATGACGTTGTTACCGAATGGGAACTGTATACTCGATATAGTGACCCGTGACAGCGTAACGTACGTTACTCATGATAAAATCAATAAAGAAGGATGCGTGTGAAGGACAGCAAGTCTTAACGAGACAACACGTTACAACAAAGAGACAAAGGGGATCTAGAATTTGTCACAGGCATGTATACCTTTCGAGTCATTGGCTACAATCCTGGTAGTAAACTGTTGTCCAAAATATGCAAGCCCCGAATGAGAATTTACCCCTTCATTAAATCCAAGAATCGTGATGTTCTTATTTTCCTTCTTTTTGGTAAACATACTTAACGTAGCTTGCAAACGAAATTTGGGGGTCATCTGAAAACCCCCTTATTAATTTGCTCTGATAGTTTCAGCTTATTATATCTAAATCAGCACGCGATCAGCACTAAGTCAGTTTGGTCACTCTCTCAGGGAATTAACCGATTCCTCATCGGCTAAAATCAGATACACTTTACTAAATGAAAGTGGTTGTGTTTTGCTAATATAGGGACTTTTCAAAGGAAGCAGTTGCTGACATGTGACAAAATCTAAACGTAGGACAAGGAAGACAATGATTAACAACAAGATGAAAAAAAAAATGGAATGGAGACGTAAATTTATTCAAAATGAGGTTAAACATAATTAGGAGCGGGTTGGGTATGCCAACTAAACGCATTAAGGCGTATCTCCTTGGCCAATTAAGCTGATTTTGCTGAAAAGCCACAATATTATAAAAACAAAACAAAAAAAAAAATTTAAAAAAATGAAAAAGGCAGTGAGATCCTCTGGGCGAATTTAACTACCAGTTCGCCCTCTACAGGAGTTATAGCTAAAAGTGTACCATTCACCAATTTTTTTTTTTTTTGTGCGATTTATGTTAGGGGTTCCAAATGCATTATATCTAAAAGATGTCATTGAGCTTAAACATATTACTTCCTATAAAATGTCACATTATGAGTTGAAGTAAACATAAAAGTGACACAATTAATGAGTAGAGTGCTCGAGTTCAGTACCCATACGCACGCGAAAAAAAAAAGAGAAAATAAATAAAATAGGGGTTTACGAAACCGAAATCTGAGTTGGGGTCCGTACCTCGTGTCAAATGTTGTTATTGCTTTTTGTTAATTCTCTTCATACTTTTAATATATAACCCAAGTAATGCCAGGTAAGCCCCCCTTTTTAAAGGTAACTGGTACGTTTTTAAAAGACACATAATGATGGCTACAGAATAACAACAAATAAACAAGTTACACTGTCACGTGACATAAGAAGAATTAATAACCACCCGGTGCTTATTATAAAACAGCGTGTATTTAGTTCTCTAGTGATAATTTAGACAAATTTGCTATTCCATTAAGGATTTTCTTTCATGCACTTAAGCATGATGCATTATTTCATGCAGTTACTTTTCTATTCTACCGTGAGGGAGGGGGAGGAAGGGATGGACGGAACGGGATCAGGCATTTGTGCAATTGTAGCCGTGTAAATTCCTTTTAAAATGACACTTTCTCTTTTCCAATGCCGATTTACTTCGTCCCCAACCATTTGTATGTGATGACTGACTGAATTTTGAAGGATCGCAAATACAGATCATTTCTAGTCCTTATTATAGGTTACCCAAGGAATAATTTTCAACAATCTTCAGTATAAGGAACCGCTTGATAGCTACTGAAGTTTAAAATGCATCTACGTTTTATTCTACATAAATTCTTGAATTTCGCCTCTATATGACCATGTTGACCAACATTTCAAAAGAAACATGTCTATTGGAGTGCTTTTAAGTGAGCAATGCGAGAATTGGGTGCAACAGGCTTGGGTGTGAGCAGTGATTTCCAGTACGTTTCACACAATTTGCAATTTCCTGGAACATAAAGAGAATTGAAACGAGAAAAGAATGAGCAGCAAACTATTTTGTAAAGAGTTGATAAATATGGTGAGAACAGCAAAGTACTTACAAAACTTGTAAGTACTTACAAAAATTGAAACTACTTTGTCTGCCTCAGCGTCATATTGTGCCATTAACTCCTGGATTTGCTTGAGAGATTCTCTTGCACCGAGCCTCAGCTTTTCTTTCTTCTTCTTCTGTCACGTGACAACATAGAACAAGGACAACATCACGTGACATAAGGTCACGTGATACAGGTTAGGAATAAGAACAACCACAAAGACAGGTACTTTCAACATACAATGTATCAAGATTGCAGAGACTGATTTAAATGGTTGTCATTTTGCATGAAATATAGACTACACAGTAGACATGCGTGGAAATAATTATCTTGTTAATTATGAATCCCTTTGAATATTCTCTTTAATTCAAATTATAGCTTGGGGGGGGGGGGGGGGGGGGGGGGAGGGGTCATAAAACTTTTCGTAAAAATACGCATGACTTTACGAACAATTTATATATGAAGTGGTAAATGGGATACCCGAAGTTTTTTCGTGAAGTTTTAACGATGAGTGACTACATTTCCCATAATCTCAATGAAAGAGTATTAAAAATTATGCTTCACAATAAAATTGTTTTCAAACAAGAGTAATATTAATCTACGTCTGCGTATTTCATTTTTAGCCGATGCGATTTATAATGATTTCGAATCCAATTTCGCTTGCCATATTCAAGTCGTTCGTAAAGTCATTCTTAACTTAACGAACGGCTTTATGCAATACCTCCAGGAATACTAAATAAGCACTCTAAAACCGTTTATGAATAATAAAAAAAAAAAAAAAAATCGCACGATGCCCAAGATGGTTGGCTGTTATACTCTTCAGACTACGCGCTTTTCCAGTAATTTCCAGAGTTTGCTTAAGGATAAGAGAATTTGTGTATCGACATAAATTTCCCGATGTTGTCAGAAGTTTTCAGGTTTGATTTTGATATCTTTTAGTCTTTTACTGCTTATTTTTAACTTCAGCATTTTTGTATTTTATCAGTTTTAAAGATGGATTACTTTTGTGTAGCTACCGCAATCTAATCTTATTAGTGACGTAACAATGCACATGGGTACCATGGATGATGGAGTACTACTTCTAAATCTAAGTACTAGAGAACCTACTGATCTCTACGTTTACAAGAAGGAAATCCACTTGGGGAAGGGGTGGGTTTAGTGGAAATCCATCCTCAAAGTAGCGGAACCCACTCTAAGAGGAGTAGATTTCACTACATAGTTGGGGTGAAATCAAACCAGTGGTTACAATAAGAAAACATTCGTGAACCAGATTCTGGGTTGACATGCACGGAGGATTGTCGACATAACCATGAGGGCGTCCTGTGTGTAATGAAAATAATACGATATTGTAGATTTGCAGGAAAACAGGAAGTAACTAAGAATCGTTCTCGAATTCTTTCTCAAAGTAAAGTCAATTACTTCATAAAGGTTGATTTCTTGTTGCCTTATATAAGTCATAAGAGAATGCTAATAAGTTATTATTAGAAAATGCAGTATCTACAAATCGAATTTCAATGTTTTGAGGTTTCCATCATTATTTTGTGCCACGCGTTGTGACACCATTTCAATCCCACTGTTATCGTCAGAAAGAAAGGTTCTCTTATAATTGGTTAAAATACTTTCAAACGGAATTACTGTAAGTTTTACTTTAAAACCATCTGGACACCAAATGACCAAATCTTATTTTTTTGTAACAAAAAACAAAAATTAAAGGAACGGCAACTTTCAGTCATTCACATTATCAGGTGCACTGACTGAAAGGCTGGTTAATGCAGATCCTTTAAGCTGCGTTTAGCTTCATCATGTTCATAACATTTCACGCCAATGAAGCATTATAGGCCTCATAATCCTTTTTTTTTTGTCTACCACGATTTTCTACTTCATTAATGGCATAATTATAATCCTAAGCAGTGTTAAAAGAGGAATACATCAAACTGATTGCTTATAATGATTTGTTTCGCTATACGGTAAGTCCTGTCATAGTGGTGGTCTTATACGGTGTTGATGGAAAAAAGACATGAAAAACGAAAGAATACGAACCTTGGTTTCAATCGCGGCTTTCTCATCTTCCGTCAGAGTGCTAGAGTGTACATAACAGATATACAAATAATATTGATAATGAAAAGGAGAAAAAGGGAGTGCTGGTTACATTTCACTTTTGATGCCATTTTTCTCACTGTTTCTTTGATCTGTACTCTAATATTTAAAATAAATCTTGTGCCAAGTTGTTCAGGCGAAACCGTCACAAGTACTCGCTTTTAGGGACCTTGCCTTCTTCCTTGATTTATGTTATTGTAAGATATTATGTTACTATGTATAAACTGTACACAACTGGAAAAAAATGACTGTTAACTCCTGCAAGTCAAGTGGAAGAAAATGAATGTTTCTTTACATTGAATTGAATTGAATTGAATGGAATTGTATAGTATGGTGAAGTGCGCAGATGAAAAAAAAAATCAATGAGATCAATATATGAAAACTTACTGTTCTCCTTCTGGTTCGAATTCCGCCATGTTTAGAGTCTGTCAAATCTCTTAGTCCAGATGAACCTGATAAAGACAGATAGCAAGATGCAGGATAAGCTGTGTATATGTAATCTCCATATCTTATTGTTTGTCATAAACACATAATACTAAACCTACAAAGAGAGGATGATGATAACCACCCCAAAGGAGCTTCCTATGCCACCATTTATATCTCATGAGATAGATTTACCATAGACTTTAAATGAATGTATACAGGGTGCTCAGAGGGTTGTCATGGAGCTAATCAAGGCCGGTAATGGGTAATTACGCAAGAAGACTGCGTTGAACAAAGCAAACTTTCCGCCAGTTTGTGCGTATTGTTGTTGTGCCGGTCAGCACGTGTGGCAGATGAGCGACTGTACCAATGTGCATTCTTGGCAACCGGAAGGTTAAAGCTAGCTCAACTGGCATACTTTCTGATCATACCAACCTCGCTCTCATACAGGGATGGAGCAAATATTACTTTCAAAAAACAAACCACAAACAAAGCAAAGGAAAGAAAAAAACCCCCAACCAAACAAACAAAAATCCCCCACAAAACAACAACACAAAGACAAAACAAACGACGTACAAACTTTTTCCTTTATCTCATCGAGCATATTCTGGTTCTTTTCCCTGGAGTATTTTTGTTTACAGATGCCTAACGGTATAAATAGAACGAGCGGCTGCAGTCAAACAAAGTCTGAAATAAGATACCCTTTCGTCTCTGACTAGACCACATCAATCAATGTCTATCTTCTTACCAATCCACATGATCATAGCTCTACATCGCATACCAGATACACAGTACAATTCACCCATATAAACTTAAAGATGGCATGTACTCATTGCAAGAACAGATCATTACATGAACTCATTCTATCCTAAAACTACGAATGACTGAACCCCCCCCCCCCCCCTAAGTAAGTTGGCAATATGAAAACTTAGCCCCTTCGTTTAAAAAAGCATCAAAGAACCATCTCAACCTACAGTTAATTCGATAAAAAATATATATATATTTCGATGTGCAGTCTTGTACTTTGAAATCTGTTACCTTTGATTTTTCTGGCAATCATAGCTTGTGACCACTGATTTACATTTATACAACTTTATGTATATGTTTTATATTGTACAATAATCAGGTCGTCGCACAGTGGGCCAGGATGGCTCCAAAGTGCACCAAAATTCATATTCACTCAGTTTTACTCAAATGTTATGGTTAGAAATGAAAGGTGTAAGGGTAATCAGACACGTAAAATCCAATGAAAACAATTTCAAACACTTGTGACGTCATTAAAACACTGATTTCTGATTGGAGTGAGAGCTAATGCCTCTATGAGCCATTCGCTGTTCTTCACAATAAACTTTGTACATTATATCATTGCTTCTTCCCCTCCACATATCTCAGTTTAATGTACAGAAAATCTTTTATAGGTATTCGGTGGTGATAAAATTGATTTGGAAATCCGTGGAAATCTAAACGTTTCTTATGGATTTATGAAAAAACACACGGAAAATCAGTCTATTTTGTAAGATAATTACCCTATTATATTCACGAAGATTGCGTTTCTATCTATTTTAATCCATTCATGCAGTAAAATGAATTATCAGGAATATGTGGAACAAGTTTAGATCGATAAGTTAAAAACTACATGTTGAAATAACTTATTCAATAAATTTTTCACTATTTGCACTGAAACGCACAATATGTCGAATTTTGCAGTTTGAAGTAGGAAATTTACACCTTTATAGTAGGTAGCACTGGTTTGATTTTGCGATAAAAACAGCCGTATCATGTTTTTTTCACATTTTACGTGTATTCTCCATGGGACATCACTTTTTCTCAAATCTTGATTCTACATTCCAGTCTTTATTATTTTTGCTCGATTTTCTCCCAGCTTCGAGTATTCTCTATCGCAAACTTGACATTTATTTTTTAATCAGATTTTGGGATCATAGCGAAATTTTAACTGACAGATGTGATATAAGATTCCCATTTTTTGTCTACGTGTTATCTCCATGGCCAATATCCTGGTATTATCGGTGAAGCACTCGCCTCCAATTCAGCTGTGCCGGGTTCTAGTCCGGGCGGGTCCATTTTTTTGTTTAAACTTTCGTTGTTCTTCGACGATTATTACATATACAGTGACAAATAAACTGCCTTAGTTTGGAATGTAGTATGGCAGTTTATATACAACCCTATTGGAAATCTAATTGATTGACGTGTTAACCTGCAGGGTTAACTATGCAATCTACTGCCAAAAAAAAGACAAAAACAAAAACAAAACAAAACAAATCGTCCCTTTTCTATGATGCTTGACTCTCGATCCCCATACCTTCATATTTTTCGAGTTCATCAGGTCATTGTGTCGTCATGCAGGCACCATTTTGTTCAAATCACGTCATGGTCATAATCTTCATAACGAAAGTCTTTTCTCATTCATATTCGACATGCATGGTAAAAGTTAATAATGCCTAGTTTACATTTCCCCCGGCATGCCTGGGTGCCGCGCGATAAATTGGTTTACGACTTTCCGATTGCAATTTTTCGGGCATCGTAGGTGGCTACGGGCTACGGCGTTTGTGTTCACATTAGGGGCGTTCACACACAAGGTAAAAAGTGAGATTCAAAAATTGCAATCAGAATTTCGATTTTATTTTGTGTGTGGACAGAATAATGACACTAATAATCGTGATTCTCTCTAATTGCGATTCAACTCGCAGTTAGAAGTGCAATTTTTCAGAATAATTGCAATTATTTGCTGTGCATTCTGTGTGTGAACGGAATCGCGATTAGAAAATTGGTTTTACCTATCCCGTCATTCTTTGCGCTTGTGCGATTGATGCGCACTGCATGCAGTGTATGGGTGTATGGAGTGTATGTTACTTAAAGGATGCATGCACTATATGCATATGCATGTACGCACTGCACGCTGTCTTGGCGCCGTTGATCTCTTATAGTAAATAGTGTTTTGTATAATACTAATAGCACATAATTATTTAGCACTTAATTATTGAGTTTGTGGTATTTTCTGTAGCCCCTTTACTGTCGATGTGTATTTTCCCCATCCTGATCGTGTTTAACAGAAGTTTAAAGGCATTGGCTAACTTTGTGAGTAGCTGATTTAAAAAATTCTCAAACTAAGATGAAACATGTGTATGAGTACTCAAAAACCCTAAAACCAACCATAATTTGGAATGAAAAAGTGTAAGTTAGACGCAAACGGCGATTTTATTATCCTTTTTCTCACAAGACAATCACTAAGAGGACCACTTTGCTTGAATTTGAAAATGCCGTTATGTGCCTCCCGCCGCGTGATACACCAATACACACAGTACGGTAAGATGAGTCATAAGCGCATGCGCACTCCTTATGTCTATTCTGTGCAACCGACCCTAGTATATTTTTCAAACATTGGTTCACATTTTTTTATATTTAAAAATACTTCCTGTAGATATTATACTTTGAAACTTTCAGACTGGTATTTTTACACTATGACCCTTATGTTTATCCCATTTTCAAGTAACAAAACAAGGGTTTTTTTTTAATCATAACATGTTAACCAATGTCTTTAAGCGGAGAAGTTTGTGGGCTCTCCTGCCTGTTTCCGTTGTTTACTCATGTGTGTGAATGGGTAAAAACAAAATCAAAATTTGAATCGCTAGTAGAATCACGATCCAAATTTCGATTTTTCCTTGCGTGTGAACGGTAGCAGTAAAACTGAAATTTGGATCGCGATTTGAATCGCCATTCAAATTTCAATTTCTCTTGTGTGTGAAGGCGCCTATTATTCACGGTCACCGTGCCATTTCCCCGTAGTTGGCCATCGGGGGGAGGGGGCAGGCCGGGGGTTGTCTGTACAGAGGTTGCCCGGAGATTGTACGGTAATCGTGCAATCTCCGCATCCTACGGAGCCCGTGCAGAGGATGCGCGGTCACCGTAGAGCCGCGAGGCTTCCGTGCGATGCCCGTGCGGGAATTGCGCGATGCTGCCTAAGATATATAGGGGCTTCGAGCTTACGATTTCTCAAATTTGTATAACTCCTCGCGATAAAAAATTGTGGAGGCTGGGGAGCCCCTGATTTCGTACGGAAATCTTAAGTTCGCCGCCTACCTCCCTACCTCCCTACGGAGGCCCCACGGATAGGGGGTTAAGGGCAGGAAGCGGGTTCCGTACGCTGATCGTAAACCATACTACCGTTTAACGATTCCGTCTGCCTCCGTCTAAATATTAGGCGGTTTTCGCAAGCGCGACGGGAACGGATCGTCCGGAAAATCTCCGCAGGGGGTCTCCCAATCTCGAGAAATTCACCCGTACCACCGAAATGTAGAACGGTACTCAGCCAAACTAGAGTTCCGTCGAGTACGTTACCTCGGCATGGAATCGGCCAATCAGCGCTGTCGTTATAGTTATGCAAGTTTTATGCGAACTCGGCCGCGGCACGTGCATGCAAATTAATTTCTGACCTCATGTATACACACAGACGTTTTCGTACACGCAACTGCGAAACTGCAAATTGGCCGAAACGGGAGATTCGTTTGGGTACGGTCGCAGTTGACTGATTTCCCCGTACTCCAGGCTCCCCTCGCTCTTTGCGAAAACTCGGTGTCAGACGGAGGCAAATTAAAAAAAGATTGTGGCAATGAACTAGCGCCGTCTGCCAACGTCTAGATACGTCTGTAAACCAGCTGAAGAATGGATTTAAAAAAGTCCAATAAACGTACGCGTTCGTTTCTCAGACGGAATCTTTAAACGGTAGTATGGGACAGGGCCTTAAACCATGCATTACCGTCCAAAACTTAGACGCGCGCGTACGTGTACGTCCGAAGGTCAGTGCAGTGCACGCATGCGCACAGAATGTAGACATACCCAGAAGGTAAGCACTAAATAGGTACAAATCCTGCAGACGCAAGCTGATAAATATTCTTAAATATTCGTAGGATTAGGATTAGGATTAGGATTAGGGTTAGGATTAGGGTCAGGGTTAGGGTTAGGGTTAGGGTTAGGGTTAGGGTTAAGATTAGGGTTAGGATTAGGATTAGGGTTTCAGCTTGCGTCTGCAGGATTGGTACCTATATAGTGCTTACCTACTCAGAATCGTCTCAAATTCCATGTAGATCGAGACATACCGCCTAATTCGTCCTCAGTGGAATACAGTTTGTATTCTTTTCTTTTTGTCCATGTGTCGCTTTTCATGTTCACTGATGTTGTTTAACACGATATTCTCCTCTCTTTACTGAATGGGTGATTAGAATCTATTTGTAGCAAAGGCATTCATTCAAAAATATGCAACAGTGATCCATCGGCTTCAACTTCATTTGTGTGCAGTCACCATGGACGAGGCTTTCTTCTTTCGATTCGCTATTTGTGAGATTGCTATTTCCGTCACATTAAATTGTCATAATGACATTCCATTACCCTCCCACGTTGATCTAGTTGTAGTATTGGCGACTGAGAATACACAGGCCAACAAACTTTTATTAGCTTCTTCTATAGAAAAGGACTATCCCTATATCTGACATTAAAATGTGTGCAAACAACTGACTAAGTTTGAATACAACTTATTCATGTTATTGATGACACATTTATCTAAAGCCTTGAACACAACTTTTATTGAGAAATCACATTTTGACTCTTTATTTTTGCTAGAATTTTCTCCACAAACATAATTTGATGTATCGTATTGTATATTGTAGGTGCCGTGGTGCAGTGGTTCATTCACTTGACTCTCAATCAAAGGATCGAGGTTTGAATTCCAGCCTGGCACTAACGTTATTTGGCAAGACATTAATCCACATTTGCCACTCTCCACCCAGGTGTATAAGTGGGTACCCGGTATGATGCGAATGTCAATGTAGTCATATTGGCACGTGTGCGCCTGTAAAATGGCGCCTCGCTGGAAAACTCCCAAGGGAGTGGAGATGGTGCACTTTATGCGTGGAACAGCGATCAAATCCAATGACCGGGGTAATAATTACATGTAAAGCGCTTAGAAACGTGGTAATTAGCGCTATATAATGTAACTCATGATAATGATAATAATGATAAAAATAATAATGAAATGATGATGATGATAATAATAATAATAATGATAATAAATGAATCGTATTGTATTTCACTGATACGAATCACTATTCTGTTGGGTGTAATTAAAGTTACATATACTTTACGTAAAGACAAAAAAAAAAAAAAAATCACAGTAACGATCATTTAATAAGAATAGCTAAAGTAACAAAATAACAAGAGCAAGAAGACTAATGTAGCACCAGGGATTTATACGATACACGAAATAAATGTTTAGGGATATTCATAGTCGGCTCAAAAGTATTACAAATATGATAATGAATACATTATTTGATATATCCCATAATATATTGAGATTAATTTAATGCACACACTAAGATGGAAAACATTGCTGTTATCTACATTAAGAGCCATCGGGATCATCATATAAACTGGCTAGATACAGATGAAGATGATGGGGATGCTGAGATAATCCTTTCCGTGATTGATCATGGTCTTTCACAAGAACTAAATTACATAAGACCTATGAAGTTGATCAACCTCTAGAACTGAAATGATTAATGTAATACCTCTAATATCCTTGAAATATCGTCTGTTTCATGTGCACCTCTTCGTAGAGGTTCATTGACACATGCACATCACACTCATATGTATTTCACTGTCTGTATTATGTTTCGCCCATGGAAACGTTTAACACGCTGAACAGTTCTTAAACTAAGATCTTTGTACAAACTTATGATAAAGGTTTGAACTGAAATTATAATCATCGCACTTCAGAAAGCATAAAGTGACTTTTAGTATAAATTATTCTCCGCTGGCTCATAAGCAATAATGAATTGGTATGGTCAGATAGTTTGTTTACATTGTGCACCTATTTCTTGGTTCGAGTATACTAGTTCTTTCTTTACACTGAAATTTCTCATTCTGCAGGAGCTGGAGGAGAAGCATGGTCACAGCCAAGCAATGTGCAATTAGGAATACAACAGGGACCAGTCCCGGGCCCTCAACTGTTCTCGCTTTATGTGAATGACTTGCCGAGTTCAGTGAAGAATGGGAGAGTAATGATGATGCCAATGATACAATGATTTTCTATCATGTCTATAGTGCTACATCAGTTAATGAAATTGAGTCATGCCTCAAAGATGTTATTATTATCATTAGTTGAAAGCAAATTGACTTCTATTAAACACATCCAAAAACACTATAATAGGAACACCTCAAAAGTTAGCATCTGTCCGTGAACCAAAGTCGACAATGCTAGATTGGAAAAGGTGGCTTCCTTAATACCTAGGTGTATGACTACCTTAAGCATATGAGCAGGAAAAAAAAATCACTATTTTAATATTCCTTACAGTGCATGTTCTACATTTGCTAATTATGCCATATTCTGATTATTGTAGTCCAGTTTGGTCGAGCTGCAATATGAACCTAGAAGATAAAATCATCAAGGAAGTAAATGAGACGTACTATTTTACTAGCAGATACTCGAAACCCCAACTGTAAAAGTGCTGCAAAAGCTAGGATGGGTTCTCAGAGGAGAGATGGAAAAAAAACCACAAAACAACAGCAAAAACAAAACAAAACAAAACAAAAACAAAAACAATCTCTAAATGGAAATACTTATGAATATTTTCATTATTACCATTATTATTGGTTTGGCGTCACCTGTGCCTGGCAGGGGAAAAGTGAATTGAATCACTGTAACCCTGAGGTCTATCCTCCCGATATCAGTGATTGGGGGTTTGCAGGTGGACCACATACACCGGGGTTTCCCCCTACTCCTATACGAATAGTGCGGTGGGATCTTTAACGTGCAAAGGTGGTGACTCTCCTTTACACGGGACCTCCATTTAACGTCCTATCCGAGGGACGGAGTGTTTTCCACTGTAGCATAGCCTGCGTCTATGAAACAGGGGAGGGGTACGATAACACACAACGTAGGCTTCAGTCATCCGCCTTGGATGAACTCGAATCCACGGTCTTTGGGTTCGAAAGGCAGACGCTTTACCGACTGAGCCAACTCGCTCACTCATATTTGTTTATACAAGCATCAAACATCCACTCATATCGTACCAGAAGTGCTAGAAGTTTCGGAATCAATATAACAAGATGTAGAACTGAAAAGGGAGGTAAAAGAATAGCAATTGATGGTTCAATATAACTGCAGAACAGTATGTCAAATTCAGTAAGAACTTTAACACCCTTTCATTTCATCATATCTTTAATGTATCACACAGGCGAGTGCACAGACCTTAATTTCAAGTTGCCAATTCAACGCCGCCCTTTGTGTAATTGTAAGTTTATTTCTTATTTGAATCTCGATGTATTCTTCTGTTCAACAGGACCCCCT
The DNA here is from genome assembly GCA_029962745.1 of Echinometra lucunter. NCBI lineage: Eukaryota > Metazoa > Echinodermata > Echinoidea > Camarodonta > Echinometridae > Echinometra > Echinometra lucunter. The sequence continues at coordinate 108,340 of CM057163.1, read as the reverse complement.
GGGAGATGTCACTATTGGGGCTACCCTACATACTACTACTACTACTACCACTACCACTACTACTACTACTACTACTACTACTACTACTACTACTACTACTACTACTACTACTACTACTACTACTAATACTACTACTACCACTACTACTGCTGCTACTACTACTACTACTACTACTACTACTACTGCTACTACTACTACTGCTACTACTGCTACTACTGCTACTGCTACTACTGCTACTACTGCTACTACTGCTACTACTACTACTGCTACTACTGCTACTACTGCTACTACTACTACTACTACTACTACTACTACCACTACCACTACTACTACTGCTACTACTACTACTACTTCTACAACAACCACCACCACTACTGCTACTACTACTACTACTACTACTACTACTACTACTACTACTACTGCTACTACTACTGCTACTACTGCTACTACTCCGTGGGCTAGAGGGGGCTAACCCCCCCCCCCCCCCCCTCTGACCCTCCGTCTTGGGCATCATTTTGTTCGTTAGAATCTCTAGTGTCAGAAAAAACGACTGTTTCCAGGAATAAACTCATTTGGATTATGTTTTTTAAAGCCATTCTTTAAATCAATGTCACAATCCACGTTTTTCAAATTTTAACCCTTTTCTTGAGGTATGCCATTTTTAAAGATTTTAAATGGGCTCTCTCTCAACCAAAATAGGCTCCATTTTGTCGAACTTTCTATCATATAGTCCTCATCATATAGTCTTCATTAGCAATCAGAATGCAAAATTCTAGCCATTTATATTATTATTCTCATATGCAAATTAGGCCATAAAATTTGCATATCTTTAAATATTGAGATTTCCTGTTTCAAATATTTTCAAAAATCGATTTTGAAGTTTTATTTTCTTTTTCATGCACTACAAATAATATATTTTCTGCCAAACATCACATCATTCTCTTTATCTATATCTCTACTGATGGAAAAATGATGTTTCCAAGGTCACTTGTTCCCGTAGGCTATGTTTCCAGCCCGTTTTCCACCTAAGATAAAGGTACTTTTTCGAGGTTTTTGCCTGTTTTTTTTTTTTAGATTCAAGCTATGGAACGTACCTGAAATGTCCAGTAAATATTACCATATCTTCTTTAATTATTGAGTAATGTTTTTTTCTTGTTAGTAGAAGGCCACTACATGTTTTCTTTTTGATAAAATACATTTTTTTTACTGCTGTACTCATTGTTCATTCAACATGAAAAGCATATGAGTGAACATCAATATTGTGTTATGTATTTATCGATTTATTTTAGATGACTATTGTGAGCAGTTGTTATGCCTTTTTTTTTTCTTCTGGGCGGAGACAAGAATCTGTAAAATATTTGAGGGAACAAGCAAGCAAGGTATAGTAAGGCGACCGAACAAGGGAAGGGTGTTGGACGGGTGTATCCCCCCCCCCCCTTCCCAAAAGATTATATGTTCAAAGATGCTTGGAAGGAAGGTGATCTTCTTAATAGAATAAGACGCAACTGTTTTCACTTCAAAGAATGGAAAGAAAACACTACAAACAGAGGTAGCAGACTTAAAGTCAGATCAAGAAGAAACAGAATTGGCGAGTAGTTTTCTACTGCAGTTAGGCTATAGCAAGGAACAAGGACATGACTATGTGCAAGTCAGACAGCAACATCTTGTAGCACGACACCATATCGTAGTAAGACATTTTTCTATAATAAATGCATTTGAAAAACTTCAGAAGGTTGCAAATGGAATGAACTTTAATTTGTTTTGGTCTAGAGCACTAATTTATACAACGCCTTTGTAATGTTCGTTGCGGATATGTCAGTTTGATATGTGTGATCCTATACATTTTCTCAAACATCAGTGTAAGTAGACCCGTAATATTATCAATCAATCAATCATTCAAGTAGGGTAGAACTCCCAAGATTTACGGAATGTCCATTCTTAATTAAGTCCTCCTACGTCTTCCTCTTGCATATCCAAGAAGAGTTTCCAAAGGGCCACTGAGTGTACTGTGAGCTCTGGATGCGGTTGACCATTACCCGAAAGACTCTCCTCTGGGTCACTTTTGAGCTGACATTTGGAAGGTTTCTGAACAGCTCAGAGTTCCTCGTTCCCGTTGCGATCTGGTTGACGTTCAGAGCCGTCCTCAACATTCTTGTGTAGCACCCAACTCACCATCTGAGTTAGTCTGTTTGCAAGGGTTAGGTCTCTGACCCGTACAACAAAAACAAATACTCCACTGTTCCTGTGAAGAGACATATCTTTAAGTCCTTACGGAGGCCTGAGTTCCATACAGACTTCAGGCTGTGGCATGCTGCTCAGCCTTCCTCACCCTATCCACAGCATCCTGTGTTCCTGATCTTTGCAGGAAATCCTCTACCAACATGTCACTGGCTTCCCACCAGCACTCACGATGCCCTCTGGCTCAAAGATGTTCTCCACCTGATAGTCCTGATCTCGTTTATCCGCATTCCTGCATTCATAGATACCTCCTCCACCTCCCGTGGTAACTCATCTGCCTCCTTTACTCTGTTTGTATGTCACCAGAACTATGCCGTCAGCAAGCTGAAATATTCTTAGCCTTATATCTCACACTCCGAACTGGAGTTAGAGCGAAGCCAGAGTCCTGGTGGTTCCTTAGTAGAAGTCATATAAATAGTCATTATGACAAAGAGCCATGGGGCTGATGTATCACCTTGGAGTATACTCCCACCAATGTCTCAAAGAGCTATGTCATCCCATCGGATGTGATGTCCTGGGCTCTGGTGTTTGTGTTGTTTTTATAATGGAGGGGATTCCGTAAGCCCGTAGAATCTTCACCAGGCAGTCAAAGGCCTTTCTGAAGTCAATGGACACCACGACACCTGACAATGCAGAGTCTCTTCTCTCTGGCACCCTCAAGAATCCTTCTATAGAATGTGACTGGTGGTGGATCTTCCCTTTAATCTGAAGCCATTCTGGTTGTATCTGAGCTTTTTTTCTGAGCTTTTTTTCTGAGCTTTTTTTCTCTGGGCCAATACGGTTCAGAATCATTCTGTTGAGGGTTTTTGCAAAACAGTGACATCAGTGAGATTCCTCCTGTTGTTGCTGTAACTAATCTTCCACTGATCTGGGGTAACACCATTCTCCAGTGCCTGATTTCCGAATTTTGGTGATGATATCACAAAAATCACACGTCTTCATCACCTCCGATACCACTCCATCCTCTCCATACGCCTTACCCTCCTTGATTCCCCGTCTCGATATCCGTATCCTTGAATAGATGCCTGATCTCCTTTGTGTTCTGGGTCTTGGCAGGAGGTTGTCCTAGTAGGGTCTTAAAATGTTCCAGCCACTTCCCTTTCCTATCAGATTGGCCTATACCTTGGGTCTCACTTGAACTCCCTCTCTTTTTCCCCATGGTTTCCTTGATGATCATCCAGCTCTTCTTACTCTAACACATGTCTGCTTTTCTCCCAACTCTTTTGATCTTGTCAATCAGCACCTCCTCCCTGGTCTCAGTGTAGCTGCCTTAGAGTTCCTCCTTCCTATTCTCAATACACTCTTTCACTATTTGAAGGATCAGCATGGGACTCGTCCCTAGTAGTTCTCAGGTGTTCTCTGAATGCACGCACTCTGGGATCGTCAGAGTAGTCTCTCTCATCTTCTTCTTCCTCTCCAGCACCAGGGTCTCCCCTGATGCTGCTTCTGCAGTGATGAAGAATCCATACCTCATTGTCGCACACTCACTACTTGCCTCCTACTTGCAGCCATCATTCCCTCTACACAAAACATTGAACCTTACCTCAGCTCCACAGTGCATTTCACCTTTAGTACCCGATCTTCCTTAAATGCTCCAAAATCATAGGCAACTTTTCAGGGCTTAGCTTTGCTCTTTCTTAGGCTCTCCATCGCTCATAACAAGCCCAATGGACTGAAGTAATTGTAGGTCTCTGTTTCTTTGTCCAGAACACTTTTCCTCTACTTCTGTGGACCAAAACTTCCTGGTGAAGATCCTACGGGCTTACGGAATCCTCAAGATAGTGGGCCTGATATCCCTGCCATGCTCAAACACCACAGCCAAGGTCATCAAACGTGATGGGAAGACAGAGTTTGTTGATTAACTTGCTTGAGTACCCCGGGGTGATACATTAGCTCTATACATCTTTGTCATGCGTCTGGCACTCGATAACCACGAAGACTCTGGTTTCACTGTAATTCCGGCTCGGACTTGGGAGCAAAGATCGGGAACACACAAGAGGATGTTGTTGATAAGGTGAAGAAGGACTTGGCATCATACCACAGCCTGAAGTCTGTATGGAAATCAGACCTCCATAAAGACTTAAAGATATGTCTCTTCACAGCACAGTGGAGTTTGTTTTGTTGCACGGGTCAGAGACCGGGGGAGCGTTTCATCAACATTTGTTGACAGTGTCAAATCTGATATTTTTCCTTGATTTTGATTGGCTGAGAAGCATCGTTACTATGGCAACTGTCGGATAAAACAGACTTTGTCGGATAAAACATCCGACAAGTCCTTTCATGAAATGCTCCCCAGGACCCTTACAAAAATACTTCAGATGGTGGATAGGTGATAGTTTTTACACAAGAATGTTGAGGACGGCTCTGAGCGTCAACCAGATTGCAACGAGAATGAGGAACTCTGAGCTGTATGGAAACCTTACAAATGTCAGGTCAGCTCAAAAGTGACCCACAGGAGATTGAAGCTCTCAGGTCTTGGTCAGTGGCATCCATAGCTCTTGGTCCACTCAGTGGCCCTGTATAAAACTTTTAAAAGATATGCAAGAAGAGGGCACTGGTCTCCGGGAGAGGGGAGGCATCACTGAACGCATGAATGACAAAGGAAATAACTTATCCATGGATCTCGTAAGTTCTACGCAACCTGATTGATGGAGTGATGATATTACAGTTTACTTATACTGATACGAAACGAATATTAAATGTTTCATGTTTAGGATTACACATCTGAAATAGACATATCAACATCGGATATTACAAAGGCGCAGTATATACACTGATATAATACCTCTCTAAACAAAACCCATTATACATCATGTAACGTTTGCGATCTTTCTGAAGTTTTACGAATGCATTTTGCTACAGCATGGTTTCGTGCTACAAGATGTCGTCGTCTAGGCTCCTGACCTGCACACTGTCATGTCTTTGTTCATTCCTACAACTGCAGTAGAAAACCACCAGTTGGTCAATTCTGTTTCTTCTTCATCTGCCTCTCAGTCTGATACCTCTGTTTACAGTGCTTCCTTTCCGTTCTTTGATGTAAAAAGGGTAGCCCATCCTTTTATGAAAATCACCTTCAATCCAAGCAGCTTTTGAACCATATCATCTTGTGTGTGTGTGTGTGGGGGGGGGGGGGTACATCCGTCCCACCCCCTTTCCCTAATCTGTCGCGTTTTTTCCCTCACATATTTTACACATTCTTATCCCTGCCCCTAGCAAAAATCCTTTGGCACTTTTAAAGTTGAAATTGAAAGATCTAGCGCACACTTCGGGTGGAATTTTTGGATTTTTTTCAGTAGAAAGTAGGATTCGTACGAAGGAGAGAGGATGTAACTGCCCCCCCCCCCTCCCTCCTCCGCGGAGTTCGGTACAGCCATGAACTGTTAAAATATTCTCTCATTCAGTCTCAATCTTTAAAAATTGCTAATGCAGTATGAATGCAAATGGATGTGTAATAATAAGGATGCATGAAAGTGTAATAACATGTTAACCTATTTTGAAGTGTGGTATCAACACGTTATCATGAATCGACTTATCTAGACTACAGTGAGGGCTGGAAGTATAGACTAATTATTGCATTTCTCTGATTGATATGACATATTGATTGAGAGATACCATAAATTGTCATTTTATACAAGTGATTTCTTCGACTGAGTTTTTAATACAACGTACATTTAATATATCCTATTGAAACCGCTGACTATACCATGGGTTATTAGTTACTCATAAATTCATATAATAACATCACAGAATAATGGCTGGAAATGAAGGCTAAACTTATGTTATACTTAATATGTATTAAATTGTGGTGTATTACAGGCCAATTGGTTTTGGAAATAATTGGTTTCAGCTGCTAGCTAATAGCTATGTTTCTAATTATCAGAGGAATAAAAACTGCTCACATAATCTTCAAAATATATCGATAAGTACATTAAACAATATCGATGTTCACTTATATGCTATTCATGTTATATTAACAATAGGTAAAGCAGTAAAAAATATAGATTTATATCTATTAAAAAAAAAAAAAAAATTGGCTTTCTACTAACAAGAAAAAAGCATCACTCAATAATTAACGAAGTTTTGGTAATATCTACTGGACATTTCAGGTACGTTCCATAGCTGCAACCTAAAAACAGGCAAAAACCTAAAAAAAAGTACCTTGACCTTAGTTGGAAAAGGGACTGGAAACATAGCCGGGGGGGGGGGGGACATGTGACCTTGGAAACATCATTTTCCCATAATAAGAGATAAATATGAAGAGAATGATGTGATTTTTGGCCGAAAATATATTATTGGTAGTGCAAGAAAAAGAAAAAAAAAACCTTGAAATCGATTTTTGAAAATATTTGAAACAGGAAATCTTATATTTAATGATATGCAAATTTTATGGCCAAATTTGCATATGAGAATAATAATATAAAGAGCTAAAATTTTGCATGCTAATTGCTAGTGAGATGAAGACTAGATGATAGAAAGTTCAACAAAATTGAGTCTATTTTGGTTGAGATAGAGCCATTTAAAATCTTTAAAAATGGCATACCTCAAGAAAAGGGCCAAAATTTGAAAAACGTGGATTTTGACATTGATTTAAAGAATGGCTTAAAAAACATGATCCGAGTGAGTTTATCCCTAGAAGCATTCGTTTTTCTGACACTAGAGATACTAACGAACAAAATGATACCCAAGACGGGGGGGGGGGGGGGGGTAAGAAGGGGGGGGGGGTGCACGGTAGCCCCCTCTGGCCCACGGACTATAACAACTACTCATCGTCATCATCATCATCATCCCCCCCCCCCCCCCGAGTCCCTCTGAAGTCTCCCTCGTTACGCCCCATCGTGATAGCTACCACTACACTGGATTGCTGTGAGGTCATCATCATCATCATCATCATCATCACATCCCCCCCCCCCCCGAGTCCCTCTGAAGTCTCCCTCGCTACGCCCCATCGTGATAGCTACCACTACATTGGATTGCTGTGAGGTCATGAGGGACTTTCCCCCCGGGTGACGTACTGCGCAGCATCCTATGCGCATCACCTAATTAGGGAGTCAGACATAGTGAAACGGTACGTGCTCCGTGAAACTGCATTGCAAGGCGTTCGCATCTGCAATAGACAAGCCATCATGGCCGTGCTGCAGGGTCTGTAATGATAGACTACCAGGTGCAGACGCCATTCATCTTATATTTCGTCCTATGTTGTTTAGTCTAATTTAAAGGCACAATCAGCAAATCTCCTTTAGAAAATCTCCTCAATCAACCATTTTGTCTTTTGTTCCTTCCGTTTTTCCCAACTTACCTGTGAATGTTTGATATCACAGCTTTTTAATGGATCAGTTTTATATGAGCATCCCAAATGGCAAACACTACATAGGCACCAATCCTGCAGACGCAAGTTCATAAATATTCTTAAATATTCGTAGATTAATATTAGATTAGGATTAGGATTAGGATAAGGATTAGGGTTAGGGTTAGGGTTAGGGTAAGGATTAGGATTAGGGTTTCAGCTTGCGTCTGCAGGATTGGTGTCTATATAGTGCTTACCATCGCAAATCTGCCCTTAAATCTGATTTTCCTGCACTTTCTCGAACCGGCTAAGGAAGTGGGGGAGGGGGGGGGGGGGGGTGGTTTAGGCCTGCTCTACCATTCATCCTTCGCTTACAATACATAGTGGAACAGTGTAATTGGGCCTAATATGTTTATCAGTGGTAGCATGCATAGCTTCGGGAGGTATGGGGCACTGGCCCTGTAACATCGAGCAAATAAGAGGAAAAGAAAAATATAAAAGATGAAAGAGAATAGGAATATGAAGAAGAAGAAGAAGAGAAAAAATCAGAAAGAAAGAAAGAGTGAAGCAAACAGACGAAACGATGTTGATGAAAAGTGGGACAATTTAAATGAGATAGTTACAACAGTGTAGACACTCAGTGGTCTCCCACACAATTCATCCTCCAATTTTGATCGTAGCCGACTACACCAGTGCCCCCTTTTAATAGCTCTGTCAATCTTACGGGATCAGTACCCCTTTCAATAGCTACCTGAATCTTCGGCAATCGTGGCCAATTACTTCAGTACCCCTGTCAATAGCTACACGAATCTTACGCGATCAGAGGCCAACTAGTTGAGTACTGAGTACCAGTCTTAGGCGATCTGTAGCCAACTACACAAGTATCCCTTTCAATATAGTTGTATACGCTACGGAATGTCATTGTTATTCAATTAGACTTAAAGTGTCATAATATCATTCTGATTAGTTCTTAGCTACTTGAGATGATTGATACACATCTCGGCTCTTCCTGAACATCTTTGATTTTATGTGATTAAGCGTGTGTATAGAAAGTGTGTGGGTGTGTGGGTGTGTGGAGGGTGTTAGGGCGTGTCTTTTTTGAGCATGTGCAATAAATGACAAAATTATATATCTAACTACATCGTTCCTCATCGTCTAGGCGTAAAGAAATGAAATAAAAGTAAATGCTTCAAAGGAAATTATCATTATTACTATTTTCACAATTATTATCTATGATAATGATGATAATGATAATAATTTTATCAGTGTTTATTATAATATTCATTAATATTTTTCTGTTACTATTGTTCTAATAATTGTCATTGTTATTTTTATAATTATTGGGATCTTCGTTTTTTTCATTATTATTATCATTCTCATTATTTTTATGATTACGATTATGATTATTATGATTATGATTATGATTATTATTTAATTGGGTAGAGACAACCTAGAAAATGGAATACAAAACATTATTTAAATAAGGGAGAATCATATGGATGCCCGGAAACGAAAAAAAAAAAAAAAAGACTAAAAAGGTGTAGCACGAAGGTCCTTTTTTCAGCCGATGTGAATTTACATAAATAGAATGACATAAGATTATGATTTTTTTTTTTTTTTTTTTTTTTTGGGGGGGGGGCACACGCCGTTGGATGCCACTCGGTTTTGCACATTTAATCTCCCTCCCCCCCCCCCCCCCCACACACAGAAAGAAAAAAGCTAAAAAGAAAACATTACTATAAAAAAGTTTACCACTATAAACCATATTCCCGCAAATCAATATATTATAGTAATATAATCATTTACATACATAATGACAATCCATTAATTTTCATTTATGCGAAGCCTGTTATTAATCACATGTGGAGTACAGCGAAAAAAAACAAGTACGTATACAAAACATTTCTAGTTCGATTTCCTTTACACATATCTACCTAAGTGAGGAATAAGAAATCTTTATGTCTTGAATTATAATAACATATAATAAAACATAGGGATTCCTTTTCACATGTTTAAAATGCCACTAATGAATTAGAATTATAGGGGTGATAATCAATAAAATATAATTTTACAATTTTCTAAAACTTAGTGGTTTAAAATAACAACAATCATTCATGATTTCTCTTGCCTACCCATCACATTCTCCAACTGCATGAAGTAAATGGTATTTCCATTGGTTTTAGATCTAATTTACATGGTAATTCTACCAAAATTTAGTAAGATAATCAGAAAGAAAAGACGAGAAGTGAAGGGTATATTCTTAACTCACTGCCTACGGGAACCAGATGGTCTCTGTGTTAAGTCAATAGTAATCTGATAATTCAGTAGTCGATGGGTTAATTCTACGAGATTATGTATGCAATTGGTCTTACTCGTCCAGCAAAGGACGACAATATCTCATGCCGAACCAATCAACACGAATTAACAAGGACACTGAGCAACTTCTTACCATTTAGCAAACGTTATGAAGCAATGCGTGAAGTAAAAATCAGCCCAATTCATTGGCTGTTACTTACAATCAAGGACAGACAGACTCAGACGGGAGAAGCTGGATAGAAAGCGCGGGAAAGCTGGGCTGATAACGCTGGAAAGATGGACTGACCGCCTGTCGTCTGCCTAGTGTGCTTACTGCGTTGATAAGGGGGTAGGTGAGATGATCTACTTTAAGCGTTAAGTGTGGTGGGGGCATAGACATCGATGCCTTGACTATCCCACTAGATAACTTAGATACCGTGCATACCGAGATGTGAATGTGATAGGGGTTGGTTCCACGAAACATGCGAGAGGGGCAGCTTCCAAATATTTCCAAATAAATGAACTGATATGTAGGGCATAATGATGATGATGATGGTGAAGATGATGATGATAAAGTAGATTTTAATAATAATTACGATATTTCTAGTTAGTACTACCATCACCAATGCTAATACTACAGTACTACGAACATCATCATCACCATCCTTATTATCACCATCAAAACAACAATTCGGACAGTCATAGAATGTTGCTATCCGCTCATTATGCTCTACAACTAATATATTTAAAATAAAAAACAAAAACAAAAACAAAAAAACAATTAAAAAAAAAAGTTCTATATAAACAACATTTTGCCGGGGGGGGGGAGGCTTGTACATCCGAACCCCTCCCTCCCAACAAAACCCAGTCTGTCATAATTGTAAAATTAAAAAGACATTAGTTATGCCTCATAACTGAGCCTGCCAGAAAATTGTGTAATAGCTGAAAATGGGCCAACCCCTCTTAGTGTAAGTGTAGGGAATACGAGGCCCTTAAGCTTATTTCCATAATTAGCATAAACATGAACACAGACACACACTAATAAGTTTTACCAATGTTTTCAGCAACTTGTTTTGTTTATATAGGTACCATAATAATGATGAAAATTTGTTTACTTAATTAGATAATAGGCTTAATGACGTCAGAGGTGAATGGTCTCTTATTACCTACCTACGTAGGTAATAAAAATGAAGACTGCTTCATTTTCAACCTAAATCTCAGGGAGTTTTTAAGTAAAATACATTTTTATTCGAAATACAAATACCAATAAAGAAGTGTTTCTTTCAAAATATGTTTGGGTTTCGTCAAAGCCAAAATTTGTTGAAATTTTAACCAAAAAGTAAATAACATTTATAATCAAATAAAATTGATTACCATCATACTTTTGCCTATGGCACGTTGCATTTTGCTGTTGATGATTTTTAGTACATCACTACTGAACAATTGGCAATTATAATTATGATTTTAAAAGTTACAGAAAAAAGGCAACTGTAAAAATTACATTAAAACATCTTTAAAACATCTAACCAAACTTGAGTACCATAATGCAGTGCAAAAAAGTGCACATTTTCTTCATGCAAGCTTAAATTTGTTGATTTTGTTGTTGTTAAGTGTTGAATTTTAGACAAATTTTACACATCATTAACAATTAAAGGATTTGCCTGAATATCATTTTTGTTCTTATACTAGAAAAAAAATTCCTTAACAAGAAACAATTAATTGAGATATAATTCTTAGGTCATCCAGAGGAAACAATTGTTAGTACTCCAAAACTGTTTTCAACCTGCACCAAAAATATCACTTAATTAGCAGGATTTTTCTTTACTGCCAATATTCTGAATATTATTTAATATTTTTGCCAGTTTTCAAAACATGAAAAATCCATAGCAGTAAGCTTACACAATTCATCAATGTACAGTACACACAGTAATCATGCATGACAACAGCCGCCATATTGGTGGTCTCGTATTACCTACACACATTATTGATTGAATGTCCTTATTTAGGTTCACTTTATGTAGTCTACACTGTGCACAATGGTCAATTGACCTACGCAGCAGTTAACCAACTTCATAATATTGTTAGTACACCATTTTTACAGCACACCTCTTTATTATTATAACACACCACTACATTCCTTGAAAACCCAGTATTTATATCTAAGGAAATTTTGACCATGACAAATTCTTAGCTTGGCACATTTGGTGCATTTTCTCGGAGAATATGGACTTATTTACCTCTGTCTACGTTGTATGTAAGCAGAGGTGGTAAGAGAGATGATAAATGGCACTATAACAATATTTTTTTCCAAAGCCTGGGCAGACAGGACAGTTTTTATTCTGGTGGTCTCGTATTACCTACGGTCTAGCATTCCCCACTCTATGATTTCGTTTTATTTTGTTGTTTTTGTTTTGTTTTATTGTTGTTGTTCTTTTGTTTTGTATTGTTGACTGACACTGTGACAGATCTTTCCTTGGGTGAAGATCATTGATCTGCCCCTAGTAAACAGGTCTCTACTCTTTGTAGGCGAAAAACAAAAAGAAAATCAGATCTGTCAAATTTTGCATGTGGATTAGCAAACAAACCGACGAAGTATTGTTTCAAGAAAAAAAAAAGTTCTGAAGTAAATTATAAACCGTCGCATCGTCGCAGAAACATCCTCCATGCAAAAGGCATTCTTTCGAAACCGGAGACAGAAGAGAATCTGTCGTAAAAAGCTTCATTATTTCTTCATAACCTATCCATAAGAACGTTAACAGTAAATCAGTAGTTAAAGTGTCACAACTGAATGTTCATTAGAAGAGCATTATAATGCGTCCTATTTGTTCAGGGCTTTTTTTTGCTCACAATTCATGGAGGCATTTTTGCGCTGGTACGACGATTTAACCTCATAATAATTATCTAAATAAAATACTTTGCGATCATTGTATGTGGTAGGTGGTTTGAAGAAAAAAAATCTGGAATTTTGGTGGATTCTCTCCTTATAGACTGTCGGTGTTTTCTGCATTCAGGTTGCACTATTTTTAAAAGACGTGTTTGCCTATAGATCATTAAGCCAGAAATTCTTAACAATGATGCCATCTGTGCCGTTAATCAATATGGAACACGCCATAATCTGTGATGTAGCTGAGCTTTCCTCCATGAAGCGCTTACACTTTATCAAAAGTTAGGGAAATGACTTTAAAAATAGGTTATGTTATTCTCTAAAAGAAGAAGAGGAAGAAGAAGAAGAAGAAGAAGAAGAAGAAGAAGAAGAAGAAGAAGACGAAGAAGACGAAGAAGAAGAAGCAGAAGAAGACGAAGAAGAAGAAGAAAGAAAAGAAGAAGAATGAGAAGAAGAAGAAGGAGAAGAAGAAGAAAAAGAAAGAGAAGAAAAAAGAAGAAAACTGATAAACTCGAGGGACTTTAAAATACAAAGGTTCAGTATCGTACATCTTATATGAACACACAAATCCTCTATAGTGATACGATTTACTACAACAGTAGCGCATGAGCTGTCGAACTTGCTTTGTGAAACCGCCACCTTTCTCTCTACCGAAAAGAGTGTGCTAACTATACCCTATGATAGCATGAGCAAGGCGAAGATTGAGGACCAAATTACACACTCTATGACCAAGAGAGACTCTCCTTGTGAGATTACGAGGCGGGAATAAGGAGGGGGGGGGGGGGGGTGTGTGCACCGTATACTATTATAAAGATGAATATTTCGCATGACTGATGAAAGGGCAGCTCAAATACCACAATACTATACAACATGTATAAAGATGATTATGTATCTCACCCAATTTCTTTTTGCTACTCGCGGAAGTAGACGAAAAGCTTTCACATGTACATCATCTCTTTCAGCACACTAATGTTCTATTAAAGTATAACACTTTCTCTAACTCTGCTTCCTCTCTTTCCCTCTTTTCTCTTTTTTGTAGAATATTGTGCACAAATTCCTTCTAGTGTTAGCCATTAAGTAACCCCAAAGTACATTCAAATAACTCCTTTAATTAGTTGAAATCTTTACGATGTTTCCACAAGACACAGAATGGAAATAAACCTCTAAATTCACTCTAAAAAAGGACTAGTCAGAATGACCTAAATATGGGTCAATTCCAACCAAAGCTAAAGTAAGTGGTGAATATATTGAGATAGAGATATTGAGATATTGAGTATTTATTGTCCATATTACATGGAAATTTGTTTTTCACTGGTATCAAATCATTAACAAGATGAAACTGTCTTAAGTAAATACAATAAACAATAAACCAAACTAACAGCGAATTATACATGATTATACATTGCAAATAGGAATGCAGAAAGTTAATATATGACATATGTGCAATTACAGCATTGAGGGGGAAAGGAAAGAAAAGTGTGTCCGAATTACCAATCTAAGATGGATTGTCTTTTCCAACCAACAATATTGGTCATAATTTTAACCAATCTCTAGGTGTTTATTCCAACCAATACAATGGTTGTGTTAATTTATTAACCAATTCTTCTTGGTCAGTGTATGATTCATAACCAACGGCAACCTCTATAAGTCCTAACCTATCCTATCCATTACGGTGTGCCTCTGACATTCAATGTGTGAATATATAGTGTTATCATATCAATGCATTCGATTACATAACTGTTTAAAATCAATTATGTTCCCTATTATTCCTCTCATGTCTGTATTCTTTTTTCGTGTACTGCAGATATGCATACTAGACATACAATAAAACATCACTCAGTGTCTATATGGTAATTTTGTCTTGCTATTGGTATGTAACAATTTGCAGTCATACGCATTGTTTGGCATAGTATAATGAATTCCTGATGATACACAAACACAATTAGATACTTCAGTTGAAAACATCTTATTTTTTTATATTTATTTCTAAAACATTGCCAATTGTTATTATGATTAAACAGGTGTTTCAAAGAGCCCTTGTCCTGTTGATTAATACCACGACAATGTAATTTCCTTGGTTCGGGTCTTCACAGGCCATCTAGGGTAAACCCTTAAAAGTTGTACGAAGTAACCATGCAAATGATAATTGTTATTCACAGAATATTGAAATTCCTCTGCATGACTGAGCTATTTTTTTTTTTTTTGATCACTACTCTTTCAGCTCTCAAGCTGATTGATGAAGGTGTGTACATAATATCTAACTGAATGCCAAATTGATGTATTGAGCTATTCATACACAAAACTCCATGGCTTTCCCTCTTTTCCACTGATTGCAATGTGCCTTTGGTCATTACATTTGCGTTTCTGACATAATTAGTGAAAAGTGTTACGAAGGCACTCGCTTACATAACTATTTAAATTACCGATGTTCCTCATTTACTATACATAAATGTCATGCATTATTTTCGTACTGCATTAGTGCATACTGGACGTTCATGTCTAAAGGTACTTTGTCGTTTTGCTATTGGTATATGTAACAACTGTTATATGCTTTGATAACATGGTAGTGAAAAGTCAAGTATCCATGTAATTATTCATCATTCTATTCCATGGTCTAGTTGCTACCTCCCCCCCCCCCCCCCTCCCCGTAAAGAATTGTTATCTAAAACCTTGTTCAGTCGACGTAATCACTGAGATGGTCATTTATTGTTTGATTTAATCAGATTCCTTTTTTTCCTTTGTAAATTCACGTAGCTATGAATTATGACAGCTACTATTTGTGGGATTGTTAAATTCAATATACATGTAATTGCTTACTTTACCATCAATTTGCAGCCTGATTGGTTATTGAGCCAAGTTTTCGTGTTTGTATCTTACACTCTGCATGCGCTATTAGGTTTTGGGGTTTGACCTTATGATTACTAGATTAAGAAATGTTAATCCAAAATTCTGATTAAGATTTCTCAATGGACTTTTTGATTTCTCCATGTTAGCGGTTTTTAGGATTGTTTTTTTGAACTGGCAACTCTGGAGTATGGTGGGAACCTATGGGTGGAGGTCCATCTAAGGACTTTTCTTCTTGTCAGGGCGGATTGCGCTGCGTGAGGATGCAATAAATCATTGTTTTCTCCATTCAGCGATCTCTGCCTGCTGCCTGTGCGCTATAGTTCAGCTGTATTCAGCGATGATTTGCATAGTTTTCAGTAAAATTGATGTCTAATTAGTAGTACCCTTTTCTGTGAATTCTATGTTATTTCAACAGTCCAGCGCCAGGATTTCTATATATATATACATCCAAGTATTTGCGGGCCTCTACCCATGTTCTTTTTTTTACTCTATAACTTGGAATATTTAATGCATTCTTGATAGAATACAAACCCCTACAACCCTCTTGCTTCAATATGATTTTTTTTTTTTTTTTTTTTTTTTTATTGAACTTTACCACCAGCCCGGAGTCTGTCTGACCGTCGCACACAAGTGAACATGTACTCAGCCTTGATTTCAGTTGTGTTATACACATGCACTCCTTCACACACTTGCACACACCAAGCACCCCAAGTTAACCTAAAGTGGTCGACACACCAAACCTTACATTGTGATGGATATAGATAACATATCAAATAATTCATTCTTCACACCACATAATGAATATTATAATGCTAATGAATTTAATTCATACTTTAGCTCAACAGACTCAAACAAAAAACTTCATTGTTTTAGTTTATTGTAATATATCCGAAGTTTACAAAAGAATTTCGATACTTTTGATGAATTTTTATCTTCATTGAACCATTTTCCATTTTCTTTAATAGCGGTTACAGAGACTTGGTTACATCTAAACTCCCCTCCAATTTTCAATATAGACAATTATCAATTTAGTCATATAGACCATAAAAATGGAAAAGGAGGAGGTGTCGCTTTTCATATGCGCAATGATCTACACTATAAGATAAGACATGACATTCAACTTGAAGGAATAGAATCCCTATTTTTAGAAATTATGGATCATAAACATAAAAATAGAATAGTTGGGGTGATATATAGACCACCTAGTAATGCAACTGATATATTTTTAGAAAATTTTGAATCATGTCTCGAACTAATATCTCGTGAAAACAAAGATATACACATCACAGGAGACTTTAATATTGATCTTTCCTTACCTCACACCACATTGGCCCAGCAATTTATCAATTTATTATCATCACTTTCCTTTAAACCCCTCATCAACAAACCGACCAGGATTACAAACCAAACACATACCGTAATCGATAATATTATCAGCAACGTATTGGATGACAATTTCAATGGAATAATCTATTATGATATATCAGATCATTTACCGGTATTCACAATATGTCAAAAGGACAATCACTTACATAAACCCAGTGTTAAAGAACATATAAGACGCAAAGAAACTAAACGTAATATAGAATCTCTAATGACAGACTTGAGTCAAGAAGATTGGGAAGATATTTATATGGAAAGAAATGTGAATAAATCATATGAAAAATTCATCTAAAAACTTTTTTACTATTATGATGAAAATGTACCTCTATCAAGAATTACATCGAGTAAAAGGAAAAACAAACAACCTTGGATTACTCCAGCTATAATTGAATCCATATATACTCGAAATCACTTGTACAAAATATCACTTAAATCACCTACAACTGAAAATAAAAATATATATAAAAAGTACCGCAATAAATTAACATCTTTGATTCGATTAGCTCGCAAATTATATTTCTGTAATAAAATTGAAAACATTAAAGTTAGTAATAAAGCATTGTGGCAAACAATTAATGAAGCCTTAGGTAAGAAAAAGCATAATCTAAATACAATCGAATTTTAAGATAATGGGCGTAATAGTCAAGATCCTAATGATATTGCTAATGCATTTAATACATTCTTCACTAATGTTGGCCTAAATTTAGCATCAAAAATAGTCACTGGGGAAAATTTTCCGAAATACTTAGGACAATGTTGAACACTCTCCGTTTTTAAATCCAACAAATATCCATGAAATTTTGGAAATGAATGACATTGTAAACGCATCACCACTCCTAACATATATTTTTTTTGCAGATGACACCAACACATTCCATTCACATGCAGATCTTAATATCCTTGTAACAACTCTCAATTCAGAATTAACAAAATTATCATTCTGGTTCAAATCCAATAAACTCTCCCTAAATATAGACAAGACTAACTATATCTACTTTAAAAACATACATTCTAAACATGTTCTCAACAACAATATTTTCATAAATGATATACCTCTCACTGAATAGGAAGAAACAAAATTTTTACGTGTTACAATCGATTCAAACCTAACTTGGAATAGCCATATTCGTAATATTTGTGCGTTAGTTTCTAGAGGCATAGGCATTTTGTATAGACTAAAATACCATCTTCAACCTAAATCCTTATTCATGCTCTATAATTCACTTATTCTATCCTACATTTCTTATTGTAACTTAGTATGGGGAAATAACAAAACGGAAATTATGGCAATATCTCACCTCCAAAAGAAAGCACTTCGGATCTGCACCAATTTACATTACTTAGCCCACACAGATCCTTCTTCCTTTGTATAATTGTCACACTTAACTTTTATCAATTTGATTTGTATCGTTATATTTTCCAATGCTTGTATCTTTAATAAATGTAGAAACTTCTGCTTTAAAAATACTAACCTGTTCCTATAATCCTACTTCCTTTACCTAGTTACTGGAAATTGATGTCTACTGCATGATATGAGGACTATATTGGTGTACTTGTTGAAAACGGTTACAGATTACAATTTTCTAATTTAAATATGAAAACGCATCCTCATCAATACATGTTCGAATCGTATAGAACAATGCACTTTGTATTGCAATTCAAATGTTATGTTGCATAAATACAAAATATGTAGTGATATTTATAAATGTTGGTTGTTTTTCTTTCATTGTGAATATTCATGATGGTCGCATATGAATATTAATTGGTTTGCATGACCAATACATTGGTTGTTACAACCAATATTTCTTGACCCTTTCAAATGGTTAATGGTTAACCAATGGATTTGGTACAGTTTGACCACTGGTTGAAGTTGGTTGAAAATAACGAATATAATGTTGATCAACTGGATTGGTAGTTGTTGTTTTTTTGACCAATCGCTTTTTAGAGTGTAGGTTATATAGAGCGAAAGATCATACAAAAGACCATTAGGGCAAACAAAGCATTTAAAAGTCGCACAGCAGTTTTATTCTAAAAATATGTTTCTCTAAGAAATTAGATCCATAGAAGAATTCAAAATTGCATATAACGATAAGATGAAGACTTATGGAAGTTAATGGAACGTGAACTGAGTAATATTCTTCCATTCCGTGACCACGCACTATCACCCCCAGACATCAGCAGTCAAATAAAAAAAGAAAGAAAGAAAGAAAGAAAGAAATCAGAAGCTGGCAGTAAAACTCCCAAATCTACCCGGAATGATTTGAAGGATGCAGACACTCCCTCAGCCCCTGACTTACATAACTCAGATGACCATGATGGCGCTATTACTGATACGCAGCATGCGATTTCTATCGCAACACCTCGGTGCAAACATGCCAGCAACACCATCCGTGAAGACACAGACGACAGTACACTTTCTACAACGTCACATCCAACAGGGCATACAGCCTCCTTCAGTGGCCCCGTCACTGAGATGATTGCAGCAGAAGTGAGAACCTACTTCAACAGCGAAAAGTTTGCTGATCTACTCAAATCAGCAATCTCGGATGTCATCAGCGAAGAGTTGTATGGCTTACGTGCTCAGCTAGAAATGGTCGAAAGGCAAATTCTTCAACTTGAGAGTGAACTCAAAGCAAAGGAAAAAGTCATCAACAATTTGCTTGAACAACAGCAAACAGACCACTCTGTGATCGTCCATCTCCAGGAGAAGACTAATGATGCTGAACAATACCAAAGGCGGAACTGCTTGCGATTTTATGGCATCCAAGAATCTGTTGGTGAAGACACAAATCAAAAGATAAGAGAGATAGCACAGTCCAAGCTTGGCATCACCCTTGGGCCAACTTCCATAGATAGATCACACAGAGTGGACCCACCACAAGGGGGTAAGCAGAGTGCCCAAGGGCGATAATCGTTAAGTTCACCCAGTATGATGTAAGAAGAAATGTACTAAAAAGTCGCAGAAAACTCAAAGGACTGAAAATGGGAATCGACGAAAATCTCACCGCACAGAACCGAGCGCTGCTTGAACATGCCAAGAAAGCGGTTGAGTCTAAGGACCATTTGGAAGCAGCCTGGTCCATTGACGGCAAGATTATTGCGCTCGTAAAGAAACTTGGTGGGGAAAACAGAGAAAGGGCGTGTGAAGTCAGAAAGTGATATCGAGACATGTTAAACTAAACAGTGACTACTCATCTATAGTATTTTCCTTCATTGATTTATTGGACCATGAAGTCATTTGAGCTAAGCTTAATAATTCCCGTACATGTATGCTTCATGTGTGTGCAGAATCCCTTAATTACCTGTCAATTGCTCTTCATATTCTACTGTACATATTACAATATTATAATCTAAACTTTTTAGTCTTATATGTAAGAAAAATCTTTTGTGTGATTGCTGATGACAAATTTCCCTTCTCTTCTCTTTCTAACTTAGAGCTTGATAATTTGTTTCATACTTGTACTACCAACTTTGCTGATTACTGTAATTTACACAACCAAATATCTAAGGATGACTCTGTCTACAATGACAGTGACGATATAATTGATGACATTGATCCTGATAGGAACTCTAATCTGTTTGATACTTGTAATAAATATTGGTTACTTAATGATTTTAATGCTAATTCTGTATTTCAACAAAATGATGTTTTCAACCTGCTTCACTTTAATTCTCGTAGTTTATATAAGAATTTTGATTCTATACATGATTTTATTAGCCAATTAGACCAGCAATTCTGTGTGTATGGATTTAGTGAAACGTGGATTGACAGCAATACTCCAGTATCATTATTTAATCTCAATGGATATACTTTTTTCATACTGATAGGAAAAAAAAAAGTGGTGTCGCTATGCTTGTACAAAACTCCCTGAATGTTTTAGTAAGGCAGGACTTATGTTTGTTAGATGAAATTTGTGAGTCACTATTTATTGAAATTATTATGCAAAACAGAAAGAATATTATCATTGCTGTAATATACAGAGATCCCCATACTAGTGTTGAAGGCTTTAATTGTTAAATTGATGCTTGTCTACAGAAGTTGGATAAAGAAAATAAAGAAGCGTATATCATGGGTGATTTTGATATTAATTCATTGAATTATTCAACTGTTAATCATGTTAATGACTTTTCAAACATTCTGTAGAATAAATCATTTCGTCCCTTGATTGATAAGCCAACACGTATTTGTAAATCATCAACAACACTCATAGACAATATATTTACTAATGTATGCAGTAAAGATATCAGTTAGGGGTGTAACATAAAAAATACAATCAATCTTACGATTGATATCAATCGTAAGTCTACGGCAAACCATGTACTAAAGAGATACAATTGATTGTAAGATTGATTGTATCTCTTTATGTTACACCCCCAGGTATATTTTATAATGACAGAACAGATCATCTACCAATTTTCTCTATTACTCAAAATATTTCTAAAGTAAAAAATAATTTAAATGACAATGTTTCTAGAAGATGTCTCAACTCTCCTGCTATTGATTCTGTAAAAAAAGAGTTGTTAAATCTTGATTGGTCTGATGTTATTTTGTTTGATAATGTTGAATTTGCATATGATCGTTTCTTGTACAAGTTTAATGATGTTGCGTGTAACAAATGCTTGAAGAATAATTCTGAAAAGAATTCCTCACCTAGAAAACCATGGGTTATGCTTTCTTTATCAAAATGTATCAATAAAAAGAACAGGCTTTGTAAATTTTATTGTAAAAAGCGCAATGATTAATCATATAATAGATTCAAAAGGTACCGAAACATGTTAAATTGTGTCTTGAAAAATGCTCGTAAGAAATATTATTATGACTTATTACAACCTAATAAAAATAATCTCACCAAAGTTTGGCAAATTATTAATGAGTTAATTGGGAAAAGTAAACATGATAGACTCCCTACTTTCTTTATGAAAATTGATGTGAAAATAGAAAATGATAAACATATTGCTGAGGAATTTAATAATTATTTTTCAAAAATTGTCTCCTTTGCTCAGTCTAAGTTGAATCAATCACCGAAAGCTCACTTTAGTTCATATCTTATCAATTCTTGCAGTAAATCCATTTATTTATATCCAGCATGTGAAACAGAAGTAATGAATATAGTTAATAAGCTAAAGAACTCAAATGTGTTCAATTTTTGTTTTTGAGTATTATATGTTTTAGCCTTTATATGTATTATTTTGTATTATCTGTATTTATATATTTTATTGCATGTATTTAATTGTGATTGGGATTTTCTTTATATATGCGTATATTATTTGTTTTTAATTACATTTTATAGACTTTTTTTATGTTTTAACCTGTATGATAATTAGTTTTACTGATGTAAGTGATGTGTTTTTTATGCGTGCCTTTTAGTATGTATATTAATTTTGTTAATCAGTTAATGACACAGCCCCAATGTAAATCAGACTCTGTATCTGTTTGGGCTTTTTACCGTGTGAAAATATAATTTATCTATCTCTATCTATCTAATAGCATTTCAAGACAAAGTTTCTAGACCCCATTCTTTTATATAATTCCTAGTTAGAGAGGGAACATCGCCTTTTTCGCATTTTTCGATAATTTTCATTGAATTGTTACCTTGAGCAGATTTTGCACATAATAGTACTCATTTCATCTAAACACCTATTCATGTTATTTTACCCATGAGCCATGCATGATCACAATTTATGCTGGGTATGTACAAATGGATGAACAAACCATCAACAAATAATGCCTCCGGTGGGCTCGTTTTAGGGCAAAGGCATGAAAGGCAAAACTTAATAGCGTTTCTGTACAGTATTTTTGGCATGTTGAATTGTACCAAGTCACATCCACTTATAGCATCTACCGCTCTCCCTCCCCCTAACCCTAACTGACTATTTCCTTGGGAATGTGGATGGTCCACTTCACCTCCTTAGAGGAGAGAATAAAACCCAGGAGAAAAATCAACTTTAATGAACAGAGAGGATAGGGAGAATCAATTTGACAAAAGTTCCATCAAAATCGTTGGCGAAATGAAAAAGTTATGAAAATTTGAAAAGTCTCAATTTACTTTCTGTGGTGATCCTCAAATTGGCAATATTGCTTCAAAATGGCAGGTTTAGAAGGACAACCCTCCATATTTTTTGTACACAAAATTTCGTATTTTCGCCATTATCTCTCAAGGTGCAGGTTTTTCTCCTTAACTCAAGTTATAATGGGAAAATCTATTGACACATCAAATGTCGAGTTCACAAAGAGACAAGCACCATCTTTAGAGATAATGGAGAAAATATGAAATTTCTTGTACAAAACATGTCGAGAGTCGTCCTATTAATAATCACAGAATATGCATGGCAATTAACCAGGTGGCGGGAGTGGATGTAATTTATCTTTTGGTTTTTGGATTCAGTTCATGCATTGCATGACGCCTTTTGGCATTGTCTGGGCGCTAATTGCGCTCCCGCATTTATTCATAATTATCTGGATTTGATACAGCGCTTAATACATCTCGGATGTCTCTAAGTCGCTTTACAGAAAATGTTTAGATTGACAAATGTTCTCTATAGGTTGAGAAGATGGCAGTCATTTGGTTTCATTCCTCTTTTATGTAGGCACTTGCATTTTTTTAAAACAAATAAATCCTGCCATAGTGGCGGAAAATTGGTCAATCATGCCCCTGTGCCAATTTTACTTGTGATTGTTTGCACACTGCTTTAGAAATCAGTTGTATCAATTGTATTTATGGGTCGTTCTTAATCTATTTGATGGTAAAAACCAGGCCTAGCATTTGCTTAGAAATTATGCATTCGAGAGTGAATACCATGGCATCTTAATTAAGCAACATCAATTATTTACTGTAAATAGCCAGGCGTTTTGTTCAGTCCTGTCGGTATACAGAAACAAAATAATAATAAGTCTGCTCTGCCTGTTGAATGCAGGGTCTGAGGTATAGAGTTCGCCAGTTAGATCAAGGGGACTGGAGTATAGTGGATGCTTATGGTACCAAACGAAAAATTACTAAACTGATATTATGCCTCCTTTAGTAACAAAGAGCAGTGTTGCATTAAGCATTCAATTTCCATTTACGTTTACGTTTCAAAGAAGCTCTTTGACTTTTATTGACCGTATATAATTTCTGTGTTTAAAGAGTGCACCATCCATTTATATGCTGACGAGTTATTGAACAGGTTTTGAATAGGGAATTGGAAAGTCTATCCGTCTGGATGGTCAGGAATAATTTCAAGTCAACTATGAACGGCTTAAAAAACAACTGATTTTTCATGTGAAAATTAATTGCCATATATTTACCCAAGTGAAGAGCTACAAGTATATTGGTGTCTTTGTGGATGGAAACACGAATGGGACTGTCACATTAATTACTTATGCCATACATCATGTATTGCACGGTTAAAGCATTTTGTAAATTGAATTGAAACGAATATATATAACTGAATAATAATTGAAACCAATATATATAACTCTATAGTCTTACCTCCTTTTGATTACGGTGATATAGTATTGCAATCTGCAAACGAATCTCTTCTTGATCATCATTCAAGAAAATGTGAATAGAGCTGGTAAAATAATCTTGAAACTGACCCCTATTTCATAAAAACTATTCAGGGTTGGGACGCAATTCAAAACAGACAATATACACACTTGATATTATTTATGTATACAATTCTTAATAGTTATGACATCTGAATACATAAAAACATTTTTTACATAAAGACTACTCCTTACCCTCTTCAAAATGAGAATGATATATGTTTACCTAAACCGAAAACCAATAGACCAATTTCACCTCTGGTTTATGTATTTGGCCCTCTATCGGCGACGCCATTGCTGCTGTGGGCAAGCGCGCTGACCGCGATTGGCTCTTTGTACAAAATGAATGTAAGATATGAGATATGCCCTAATATTGTTCCATTTACTTTCTTCTAGATCAATAAAAAAAAAAAGCATGGATACATGGGTAGATGAGGTAAGACAATGGCCATATCTGACAGATGAAGGTATGATGTGTTTTTGTACTTTCGATAGTTTTGCAACTTAGTTTTGTCAGTATAAGTTCGATTGCAGCATAGAAGCCGTAGTAAACGGGAGCCTTCAATCTTACCTTGTTTACAAAGTCATGTTTTCACTCATAAGATTTTACGCCAAAGTACATAATGATAATGTGTCTTGACTTCAAAGTCCTTTCTGTTTATATTTTTACCCACTGGCGACGGATTCCTTCGCATTGCTTACGGAAACCTGTGTAGGGAGTACGGCTTCTCACACAAACAGGCTTCATGAGTCAAAAGCGAGTGAATTTCGCACTCAGTTAGCTTCCAATTTTTAAACTTTCTCCAATTCTTGTGGCATTTGAGCACCGCACAGCTGCGACCTGAACTTCCCTGACAATTTCTAATTGCAAATATTAAAAGAAATCTGCATATATTGGTCAAAATAGACAAAAAATCGAACGAATGTACATAACGCGCTATTGACTTGTGTACTATAAAAGTTGGAGCGCCCACCGCAGTATGTCGAACTGTGTCGAACAGTCTGCTGCCCTCTTGCGTTGTGAAATTGGTCTATAGTCGTAAAAGATCTATCTCGTATAGACCTGCCTCTGAATATAACCGAATTCCTTTATATGTGCATAACGTCACCACTTTCATTTCTTTCAAATGTACCTTTATGAAAAATATTTGTATTATTTCAAAAAAAGTCTTTGATTTGTACCTGGGGTGGGAGATGTGGGGGTGGTAGAGATTACGTATGCATGTTTTTTTTTTTTTTATAATTTTGGTCAACTTCCTATATGTAAGGTGATCATCTTATTATGCTTGTAAACTGGCTCCATGGAAGATGTTGCAGCTGATTACGGACAACCAGCTGTATGTTTCATTTACTCTATTACCTTTACCACTTCATATTTTGTATCTATGCCAACTATATTTTTGTGTGTATTTATGTGTGTCATTTTTATATAGGGAATAAAACAAACAAATAAACAAAACCGAGGATAATGTTTATATCCATGACTTATCATCGATGCCATCAGATAAATGTAAATGTTTGATACAAGTAATACGTCCCAGGTAAATTCATAATGATTGACAAAATAATATTTCGATCTCCGTTGTCGAGTCTGATGATAAACGATAACAATTTTTCTGTGTTAACTCATGGTTGAATAAAAGAACATTCATGTGTTAACAACAAAACAGGTATATCAATGGTTACGAGCAAGTTACTGCTCTTTATTTCTTTTACTGGAAAACAAAACTACAAATTACGATATGAACGTTCAGTATCGAAACTGAAGCGATAGCTTTCCAATATGGCGGCTGCGAGTCAGAGGATTGGAAGAATCCTTTTATGAGATGGCTGGATGAACTTGGATTCTCAAGGTAAGCCTAACAAACCTTTTGTAATAAAAACGCTCGAATTCATTCATTTTGCGATATACCTCAATTTAATGCCATTTGTATTAAAGTTTCCAAATTGAGAAATTTTCAACAGAAATATACTTGCTCCGATTTAGTACGGCGAAGCTCTATACAGAAAAGCTCATTGTACAACTCTGTACGGAATTTGTAACAACGTACTATTACCATGGTTCCTGAACATTCTGGATGGGACGTTATTTTAGACGACATCTATTCTCCATAATGATACTCCAAGTACTTAATATTAAATACATCTTTCCTTATTGAAACCGATTGTTTGATTTTTTTTTCTTTCCGATAATAAAAATCTGTAAATGTATTAAATGTATTAAATGTTATAGAACTGCCTCTTTTGCATCACTCGCCGTTCAGATTATCACCACTAGACAATTTGTCAAGACAGGTATATATTTTTTATCCGGGGACTTCGTAAGCGACTAGTTACCATAGTGTCTGTCTATGTCATGCTCTAGAGGGAAATTCAACAATTGTATTTGTATTCTATTTGAGGCCTTAAGAATTCACTTCTTGTTTACGATAACTGTAAGAAACTTTACTAATCAATGATATTTTCATCTTCTAATTTCATTATTTTATGAATTGTTCTCACCTGGCATAGACGTCATCATTACTGGGGGGAGGGGGGGGGGATGACTCTCCCAAAGGGCAGGAATGGATTTATTTTACACATGGATGTGTGTGTGTGTGTGTGGGGGGGGGGTGCTTCTCGTGTAGGTGGGTGTGTGTATGTGAGGGGGACGAGCATGTGTACATGTGAGAAAAAATACGTCTGGCACAGACGTACCTATGTGTGTGATCCGAAAACAATCAAACAAATCAAGGTTATGAAAACGGCCATTGCAAGGATATATACCACCTTTAATGAGGACCAAGCTTTCGGGCACCTGCCCTTCATCAGGATCTAGAATCAATAATAAGTAATAGTAAAGACAGTACAGTACACATACGGAATGGCAATAAATACATCAATAAATAGAACGTAAATTATGACATGTTAAACATTTTTTGGTTTTACTATTTCGATGCCATTGATGCTGATGTTGTGAAGTGTCCTGGGAGGTTGAAGTGTTTGGTGTACATTCTTAAAACAAGTCAGTTAAAAATGACTAGATGAAAGGGTCAGCTGGGTGCAACTAAAATGCTAGTCATTTTTTTTTTCTATATTTAAGTAATTTCTGATTATTTTCTAGTAGGAATTTAACTAAAATGTAGTAAATTTTATGACTAGATACATTATTTGCACCAAGCTGACTGCCATCTAGTCATTTTAACTGATTTTTTTTTTTTTTTTTAAGTGTATGGTGAAATCTTGCTTTTCGGTTTGGTGTTATCCGATCTGGTGTTATCTAGGCGTGTGTATAGTCATGATAGTGTTGTCTCTGTCTTTCCTACGTATTGCATGATGCAATTAGGACATATGAGGAGGTATTTCCCACGATGATTTACAGTTGACGTGATCGCGTATTTTTAACTTCTGTCCTTTGGAGGTGCTTGTGAATGTGGTTGTATATTCTCAATTTGTCGATGAAGTGAGCATTTTTGTGGCGTTGCGATTGTAGAATCCTAGCTGTGGCGTGGGGCTGTCTGTGTCAGAAGGGATGGTTGTATTGTTAGGGTGGTTATTGTTGCTGATGTTGGTGTTATTGCTGTTGTTATTTGACTTGATGTTCGGTGCTTTGGCGTTGACAAATACGTTGCGGCGTCGATATTCCAATTATATAGTAGCTAAAGGGTACATTAGCTGGACAGACAACAATTGGGTTAGGGTTAGGGTTAGGTGGACACAAGAACAAAGAAACAAGGATGTCCACAAACAAAGGA
Organism: Echinometra lucunter; assembly: GCA_029962745.1. Classification (NCBI taxonomy): domain Eukaryota; kingdom Metazoa; phylum Echinodermata; class Echinoidea; order Camarodonta; family Echinometridae; genus Echinometra; species Echinometra lucunter. Next base: position 80,150 of record CM057163.1, on the reverse strand, counting down.
TGTCCACCTAATGTGGACATTAAGGGTTGCATATATGTATATACATATATATATATATATATATATATAGGCGTCCCTTTGTTTGAATGCCTTGTCTGCTCCCGGCGGTTTCACGCTGGAACGATCTTCAGGCAGACTGACTCTTATTTGTCATGTTTGTGTGGCGCGGCGGTTCAGCTTGACGGTTGGGTGGTTTCCTGGCTGGTCTGTTCCGGTGTCTGCACTTTGATTAGCTTTGATTTGATTAGCTCGAATCTTTTGTTTTGCTTTACAGCATCGGGCACTTTTCACCAGTTCTCTACAAACTGTACCTGATGGATATATATATATATATATATATATATATATATATATATATATATATATTATACATCCGTTAGGTACAGTTTATAGAGAAATGACGACAAAGCTGGCCTACCATTTTTTTTAAAATAATTTTTGCAAGGGTTGAACAAAATGTCTCCACCGGGACATACATGTATTTGTTTCCTGGAAAACAACATTAAATGGATAATATGATTTTTCCAGTCTTGAAATGGGCCATTCAAAATTATTGTGAGCCATTTCATTTCAAATTGAAATAATTACAACAAGAAAATAACAAAAAAGTAATGCTAATTTTGCCCGTTCGCATAATCACTACACAGGTCCATAACGTATTGACGATATTTTGTTTTCTTTTTCATCTCCAAGGATTTTCTCACTTCTGACAATATCTTCTATTTCTAAACAATCATTCTTTTAATCCACAAATAACTCAAACTCTCTGAGAAGCTGCATGTTCCCTAGCCAACCTGTAGATCTGCTGTTAATTATTTTTCAGTTTTCTTGAAAAGAATACAGTAATGTATCTCTCATGCGGGCCTAATACTCTCCCAGGTTTCGGTATAAGAGTGTAATCAAGGCGTATGTTCCCACTTCGGCTAGGTATTGCCAGTTATAATACTGCTTTTCTTGATGACACCCATAACATTTCTTAAGCATAGGAAGTGGACACTCTGTATTTCATTCCTAAAATATTTTCATTTCTAAAATATTTCTGAAGTTCCACTTTCCAAAAGTTTCGCCAACTTTTCAAAATTCACAATGAAAGTGCCCCACACATCTGACCCATTTAACCGTATGCCTACTGGTTTTTATCAATCATGTCAATGAGTCAAGCAATCGTGTCGCTATGCTTACATCAGGCAGGTTTTACCCAAATGATTTGAACAATGTATATAAAACCCTTTTTTGGTATTCTGTTAAATAGCCCATTGTCACTCAATGTACAACAAGTGGGCCTGTTAAAGATAAGACCTAAGTAAGACGCCTGCTTAACAATTTCTATTTGTTCTTACCATTAATGTTGAAATTCTGTTCTTTTAATATCTTTCCTCTTTTAGTACAAATCAGCATTTCCGCTATTCCTACATTTTTTATGCCGTCAACAGCCATTTATGACAGTATTTGTCAAGTCTGTCTAGCTGTGTTTGCATTCCACTTCTCGACTTTGATACTAATACGATATCATCTGCATACATTAAACAGTTCATTAACTTCCCATTTAGTTCCACGGGTTATGTATCAGAAGTTCCCAGCTCATGTAGCAAGTCCTTTAGATAAAGGTTTAACAAAGTATAACTTATGGTACAAGCTTGTTTTACACCACAACTAATTTCAAAACACGAGGTAATCCATTCATTCAACTTAACACTCAGTCTTAGGTTACCATGCATGTTAGTAATAACTTTGTAGAAGTGCCCTCCGACTACATATTTCAACAACACTAGGTGAATGTCAGAAAGTGACAGAGTGAAGCTGCAGTGGGGGAAATGCGATGTCAGTCTGTGGATATCATAAAATTACCGTCACATTTGAGATAGAGCCTCGGACCTCGGGGCTGAGTTATACGATAGTTCTTGGCAAAATCCCCTCGATAACAGTTATAATCTCTATGATTTCATCAATTTATCATCCTCGTTGTAATTGGTAATTTTACGATGAAGTGGTCCTACTCTTCTACCTAGTTATTTTCCCATTTTTTTCCGAATAACCTTACTAGAAAAAAGGATCACAATGAGATGTTCTCTTCACCAAATTTTGAAATATGTAGGATATGATAACTGAAGCACCCATTTCATTTCCACAGTAAGTTTCATACATCGAGCATCCTTGCAGCAATATAATTCTGTTCCATCATTATGATAACCGGCGGAGATGCTCAATGGCCGTGCGTTAGCATGTTACAACACAAAGCATTTAGTCGAAAATCTGTGCATTGCATTTTTTTCAGAAGGGTAAGAGAGGAAATTTAGATCATATCGATTTAGGGCATTCAGAATCTAAAATGCAATGCACTTAACTATATTTCACTGAATATCTTGAGTTATTTCCATAACTTTCACCATCTCGTCGCGTTTTTGCATTATATTAACCCTTACGCATTCCATTTGACTAGTATAAAGATTATCTATGCAGAAGGGGAAAAAATGCAGAAAAATGTCAAAACTATCTGGCACGCTATTTTCTTTCTTGAATTGTAAATGTTTATTTACATGGACAAATGTACAATGGGTTTTTGAGGATGTACAACGCTTAAGTTTAACATTTTGATTTTTAATCCACGTGCTTCTTCTTTTATGTTTCTTTCTCACAGTCAGCTCTTTTCCCTTCTTCCGTTTTACCTTCAAACTCAGTCTACATCTTCTTGCTTTTCTCCTTCCCTCCCTCCCTCTTTCTCTCCCTCTATTTCGAATAACTCTTTCTTTCTCCCCATTTCTCTGCTTCACTGTTCCCATTCTCCTTTCTCTCCCCACCATTTCTTCATTAGCTCCCATCAGCTCAATTACTTTCTTCCTCTATCTCTCTCTCTCTCTATTTACTCCTTAGCTTGCTTTTTCAATCACACCTCCTTGTTATACATATTTGTTTCATGTATGTGCCTAAATTATCTTAAAGTTATCACTTTATTGTTCATTCATTGTGTGCTACAATATTTTTTGTTAAACATGCACTGCCAGTGGAGGCCAATTTTCTGTTTTCAAAAATATGGTTCAATAAAGAATATGAATATTTGTCTTCTCTCGTTACTCATGAATGGAGGTGTTTGTAAGTCTCGGGGCAAAATATTTCTGAAACGTGAGTATCCATAAGTTCACTTTGATATAAATCATGTGACTTTTGCTTGCTTGCTTGGCAACAACCCACTTAAATAACATGGCTACTACATTCTTTGTCCATTCAACTCAATAGGGTCATAAGGGTGCGGGATAAAAGAGAATGAAGTCACATTGTGACAGCAAGCTCATGACTAGTCGTGGGCCCAGACCCTTGAAATATCATTGCAATCTAGCAACGATTATGAATTTGTAAGGAAATATTAACCATTAAGTACCTGCTTTCCATCAGAAATTAACCACACGATTTATGAAATCAACAACTATGACGAGCGTTTAATATTGGATTTTTCTTTTGAGTGCACATGCTTAGACATACAAGGTTGCATCCATTGTTCAATGAGATATATCAATGAGATTAATTTACCGGCATCAACCGAGTTCATGCATTATTTTAATCAAGCAAACTCCAATTTTATTCTTAATTATAGTGCAATAAAGTGTTTCTACAACTGAAATATTATTCTCATTTAATGAACTCTCAACTTTCCTGGAATTTGGCACCATTTCCTGAAATTTGAAATGTGCTTTATACAATCGACGCGTCGCTATGTAGGACCAAAGCCAAGCTGTAAGTCTTGTACTTTCCTGCTCCAACCAAGCTACAAATGTCCAAATTATTGTCTGTTGAAGAGGCGGATTTCGACACCTGCATGCATCATACTATGGGTTCATACATTAGAGTACACTGGTACATGTATAGTGTGTGAGGGATTTCATGCACAGTAGATGCCCCCTCTTGCATGTCTTGCTTGCTTCCTTATTCTGTGTGTATGTACTATGGAGGCTGTGTGTTACTGTTTACTTAAAAGTGCCTAGGTCGCGACAGACATTTAGCTATAAGCAGATCTAGACACAACTCGGAATCTTCGAACAGTGAGCGTGGTGAGTGAACCATTCATGGGGGACTTTTTTCCCCTTCTCATTTATATATTCACCCTGGGATGATTACCATACTGTTATTACAAGTTACTTATTTCTTTTAGATGGGATGTTTAGATATTATTTCAAAATTAATTTTGGTTCTGTCATTGTACAGTCAGATCGAATACTAGTACATTTAGTTTGTTTGTTTCTTCATGTTTTGTTTACATCATGTTACTTTGCTTTACAATATTGTTATATATTTCATATTCATGTATCATATCGTTTAGGTTGCCGTGCTTAAAGAAGACTGATAAAATGCAATTATCTCTGTAAAAAAGTTTTTATTAAATGAAAACATAAAATTCCCAAATTGTAGGCTTATTCATGCAGGGCATTATAGGGAAATATATCAAGACTAAGAACGAGGGGCTTTATTTGGGCCAAAAAAGGAGAGTTTGATTCTTACATTATTTTTATTTTTTAAAGTTCATTATTCTATGAGATATTTATTGTATTTATTGCAAATTATTACTGTCACAATACAGAGGCTAAAAACACGCATTTTCAATTTGAACTTCTTTCCCCGTTTTTAAACCTTGATCAGTAAGCCAATATTCTTTCGCTTAGAGAAGTGAATATTTTTTCTATACCGTTAGATGATTTCAGATATGGAATGTTAAGCAAATAAGCACCTTTTGGTTTCAGGCAATGAGACAAACTATCACTTTCTCGATGATCTGAATCGCTATCTTTCATCAACTTCAGTTCGGAAAGATAGCCCATCCAGATTGCCTAGGAAGTGACAGTTTGTCCAATCATCTTTACCATCGTTAATTATTTGCTTAATATAAGATTTCCCGTTGGTCAGGAATTCCTATTCCTATATCTCTAGTCCACCTTTCACAAGGTCTTGCAATCCCTCGCCTTTCCGACACATATTGGAAAGCGCACTGCAAATCTTATTCACGATCAATGCTTCTTGCTGACAAAACCGTCAATAAAGCCCTAGACTCCCACTTTGAAACGCGAGTCGAAGTGGTTAAAGGAGAAGTCCAGACGATTTCATTAAACTTACACTATAAAGCTTAACATTCAAGCTAACAGATGATGCTACTTTCATTTATCAAAGTGATTTCTGTGATTTTTAAATATCGATTTTTTTACTCCCAATAATTCAATTTCCCACCGAAACCCAAATATGGCCATTGGTCGCGTGAAGAAGGCGATGCATTTGCACTGCGCATGCGCACTTATTCTCTGCACATTATCTATGCAAAATGCCGAGATGTCTAGCTTTTGGGTGTACAATTCACACCAGTTCTGTTCCTAAGAGAAGTTTTTGCAATCCCGAATCCAGTGACGGACAGGGAGACGTGACCGATGGATTAATGATATTAGAACGGACAAATTCGACATAAAAACTGATTAATTTTTGTAGTAAATTAAATTGTGCATGCAAAGACCACTTCAAGCCGGGATGGTGGCAGGTGGTGGCGAATAGGGTGTGGGCGTTCGAAAGTGATGGGCTACGAGCCCACGAGAAATTGTAAAGTCTTCCCGTCGATTGAAATGATCAGATTTAACGGTCTTTACAAATTTTGAGGCTAACAAGTAGGCCCCAGAAGCATAAATAAAATCAGAAATGATATGACTGTAGATCTACTGAAATTCAGAAAAAAAAGGAACTACGGCGCGACATGAGATGACGAAACAAACAATGTGTACCTCTACTGCAGTGATTCACTCACTGCAGCCCAGCACTATAGTATCACTGCACTCGCATCATCATGCATGCCTAGCCTGCATGATGCAGTGCATCTGCTACGTCACTGGGCCGGGATGCGAACTGTATTGTGGATGAAAATGGGCTCGTACTAGAACTACTGTTTATAAAAATTAACTGTTGATTACTCTGTAATCCTAAGGTATGTTGTGTAAAAGAAGACATTTTCTAGCCGCTTTTTTTTTTCTCGTCATGATCCATGCTTAAATTACAGAAATCGCCTGGACTTCTCCGTTAATGGAACAGTCAACAGTATTAGTCTGCCCAAGTGTCCATGAGAAACTCGAAACCCAGATAGATTCGCGCACAACTACTTGGGACTCACCCAAAAGAAAGATTAAGAATATGATAGAAGATGCTGTCTAGAATTATTGGAAGGATGTTATTAAACCGTTACTGATCCAAGATAAATTTCAAGAATTGCTTATCGCACAAAAGGAAAATCTAACATGGAAGTAAGTAATGTATAATCTGCCTCGCAAAGTCCTGAGCTTCGCAGTAAATGCCTGCACAGATTCTCTCCCTTCATATTCCAACTTGCACCGTTGGGGTAAACGCTTAGCAGATAAATGCCCTTTCTGTCCCAATACAACAGGGACACTCCATGACATCTTAGCACATTTCCCCACTTTGCTTGAAAGAAACACGTGGCGACACAATGGAATACTACAGCCGTAAGCCATAAAGAATAATGGGTCAGGGGCTTTCGCAGTATATTACGATTTATAGGGCCATTCCAGTGTGGGAGGAACCACACCCCGAATACATTAGTAACCAACCAACGTCCTAATCTATGCATAGTGTGGGAAGATACGAAGAAAATCTTGTTAGTTGAACTTACCATACCATTTGAAACTGATATAGACTCTGCCCACCAAAGGAAAGTAGACAGACACGAAACATTGATAACAGACCAGGAGAAAGTAACTTTAACGTCGAACTCGAAGTAGTGGAAATAGGACAAACAACGACTAAAACATATACTTGATGAGTGTAACTGTAATGTGAAAATCAGAGAACTTACTCATCAATTAAGTAATCGAGCAATCCTAGATTCCTTCATAATTTTCTAAAGCAAAAAAAAAAAAAAAAAGAACAAGTCTTGGAGTGCCCCCAATATTTTCTTTGTAAAGGGTATTAATGCATGGGGCACAATAGACATGATAGAAAAAGTATATTGCTTTCCGTATTTTCTTTTTCCCCTTCTTTAAAAGGAAATGTATTTGTAATTTTTCAAACTTTATACACCTTGTGATGATGTCGATATTCCGTGTAATCCTACCCCCGTCATTAATTAGTTAAAGGGCCCAATATGTAAGATAGCATCCATTAAGTATATGTTCGTTTTCTGTTCGGTTATACATTATGTAGCCGTAAAAACCTTGCAATACCTGCCATTTGCCAATATAAATAATGGACCTGGTACATTTGCAACCTTCACACTATTATGTTTATGTGACTATATGTATGCTCCGTAAAATTGTTTTATTTTCTCATCTTGTCAATATGTTCCAGTTACTGTACTATAAATTATGCTTACTTTGTATTGTATCTGTATTCTACTTTTCTTGAATAAAGAAATGATTTCAACAACATTCTCATTCAAATTCATGAAGAATATACTTTTTTTCACTGTCTACTCATTTATTATAGTGCAACACGATTTGCTGACTTCACGACGTTGTAATTCCTCCATTCGAATTCAATTTTAGCAACACTTAGAGCAGTTGAATTCAAGGGTCAGTATGAAATTATTGTACATTACATAATTATGATGGCTCATTGATGTTTTTCTTTCAAATTTGTGTTTCTTCTTTCATATTTTATGACACGTATCAGAATATAGGTTAAGGCATATATTGACGTATCTTACATTTTTACATACTACTGTTTTTAATAATGATAAACGTACATACTACTGTTTTTAATAATGATGAACGATGCTTGTGAAAACATACCAGTCGATTGCTATAAATATGCAGATGATCTTACTTTGTTGGAATGTTGCAAGGAAAATGGTCCCTCTGACTTACAAACGACACTGAACAATTTGGATGAGTGGTCCTGTCAAAATCATATGAAGTTGAATCCTTCGAAGTGTTTTTCACTTAGTGTGACTTTCTCAAAAAATCCTCCAACTGAACCAACCTTCTATATCAGAAATCCTTAAAAATGTAACAGAAAGTTGTATATGTTTAGGCTCGTGAAGCAATATGGGCTGTCTTTATCTGATCTCAAATTGGTATATACGGGCTACATTCGTCCTGTCATGGAATACTGCACCCCAGGTTTTAATGGCGGGCTTACACAAAAACAGGTCAGAAGTTTAGACCAAATCCAAAAAAAGAGTCTGTAAAATCATGTTGGGCTCAAAATACACGGACTATGCCAGTGCTTGCCGGTTATACGAAATTCCTACTCTCGAATCCAGAAGGGAAGAACTTTGCTTGGATTTTGCAATGTCAGTAGCCAAACATCCAACATATAGTACCTGGTTACCTCCTTCGAAAAACCTACCCATCAACCTACGCCATACTCCTAGATATCAGCAATTCAAATACAAAACAAATCGTTTTCCGCAACAGCCCCATACCGTATTTTGTAGATCTTCTTAATAAAGCCAAGCCCAATCAAAAACTAGAATAGAAAACCGATGTTCTTTTCATTTGTACTCTATACATTCATAAAGTTTGTTCAGTTTTGATATAAGACAATAAACTATCATGACTATAGCTATTAAACATCTAAGCAAATGTTTACCGCAAAATTACAGCTTTTCTTATATCACTACATTACTACTAATTGAAGCAATAACACAAATACTTGCAATATCAATTTTTAAAATGTTATGGAGAAATTTTATCAGTTTTATGTAATATCCGTATAATGACTCCTTAAAAACTTCCGTACACAATTTGTATTTCGTGACAAGTACTTCCTCCTTTGATTCTGTTGTTTACATTTTATCGCTTCAACTCTCTGATTTTGTAATATTTTATGTTTATTTATTTTCGATGCCTAAGTAATCTTGTCTTATGAACTACATATTTCTTATTTCAGTATTGACAAATATAACTTTTTTAATGTTTGAAATATGTAATGAGTCTCTTGATTGTATACATGACCAATTCAGCCATTGGGCTGCGACTCATGTTTTTAATAAACCTTGAATTAATTGAATTGAATTGAAAAAACCCCTAATTATCTATAAGATTCATCTTTGGGTCATTAATGACCTGTTCTATTTCATTTTAGGATCATCAATGTTTAGCTTTAATTGTTTTATAACACTTGGTGGACTGAAATTTTTTGCTAATTTCATGTAAAAAAATTGTTTTATTTCATGTTTCATCATATCATGTATTTTATTCGTATGACTGTAAATGTCAGAAATTAAAAAGACAGGCAAACAAACTAACATACAACTAAAACGCGTGAGATGAATCCCTTTCCCCTAACCATGCTAATTTGAATGAGCAGATTTGGAATATGAATGCCGGTTTTTAATTTGAATGCTGGAACGCCTCTACAAGTGACGATCAGTGCATGCTAAAGGCATTTCATAAATTGAATGATACTATCTATGAAACTCTTCGACCAAAATGTAAAATTTTGCAATGAAATGCGAAAATTGAATACAAATTAGAAAACAAAATCGATTTGGGTGAATTCGGATGCACATAAAATTAATTTAAATCACAAACTTGCGAATTCGGCCGGAAATCCTATAATATCTAATATAAGTTTCAAGTTCTACTTTATTTCCAAAGTGATATGAATAAGGCATTTTAGCAGCGAATCTGTATCTGATATTGCCCGCGCCTTCGGCTTGGGCAATATTGGATTCAGAGATGGCGTCATTGGATTCAAAGAGGGCGTCATAAACCTATCTGTGTCATCAAAATCATGTATGATTGGGGCCCTGTTAACTGACAGATAGATAATAATAATTTTATGGGCGTGATTAAAGATGGCTTGATTTCATGGAATACCAGAGAAGATTGCACTAGTTAGAGCCAATATTGCACTCATCGTCAATTCATGCAATATTAGCCCTAATTCGTGGAATATTCTTTGGTATCCTATTCAGTGCCATTTAATAGAATATAAATATCATATAAAATATTAAGTAATAACATTTTCAGTTCATCTTCTTATTTAGATCATTAGTTTATATCAAAATGCTAAACCGAAAAAATAATGAGGTAAATGGGTCTTCTGAGTGTCCATCACGTGTAGTTTTAGACGATCTCCTCCCCCCCCCCCCCCCCGCTTAATCCGCAGATCATATTATTCATACTATCATTATTAGCATTAGCATTATTGTTATAGATTTTCCCATCCAATGTACTCATTTTGGAAGTCAAATTCATATTCGGAGGATTCACTTTTTCTACACTCGATCCAGGCTTACTAGCGTGAATCAGCACTCAAAAACAAAGTAGGATCGTTCAGTTTGACTATGTCAAGCAATTCAGTATTGCTTCTTTCAAATCTAAACCAGGAACACGTTTTTTCTTTTTCCCCCTTTTTTCAAAGGAAATGAGCATTCATTTTAGTTAAACTGACTAAAGCTGACTTCGGCGTATCTTCTAGCATTCATATTCACGAAAGAGAAATCAAGTTTAAAATAAGGTTATTCAATAAAAAATTCGAGACTTATAAGCAAGTTTACCCTGATTCATTTCACATGATAATTGGTTTCTTGATCTCGAAGACAAAGAAAAGATTGGTTGATTTAACACAAATATTAGAATGTATAATTTTGTATAGATAATGATAACTTTTTTCTTGAAACAATGAAAATACATTTAAAGTTATCAAGGTAAAATCAAAAGCGATCTAACGAATATTAACAACCCCTTTCGTAGGAAATGAATATGAAAGTCCATTAATGAAATATGTACAGGTCTAAATGTTATTTCTGTTTTAAAAATTCTGGCATGACTTGGTTTTTTTTTATATATGTTACTAATTTAGACGTTTCAGTGTACATTCTCACTGATTTTTTTTCTTCAGAATTGATAAAATGACTGAGATAAGTCGTCTGAGGCTTTTCCTTCCGAGCTTTATGCTGCTGATACTAATATCTTTACCGGCAGTTCAAGGTGTATCAGGAGGTGAGTAGTCTAGTCAGAAAAGCGTAAATAAAGGGCATCCTTATGATGATAATAATGATATGTTTTGTTTAATATTCAGGGTAGCTTAATCAGTACTGTTCTCAATACTGTTCTTCAAGCTACTTTTGCGCCCAGTGCATTCAAGGAATAAATCCTATCAAGTATCCACTTCCTACACCTGGGTTGACTGTGGCAGATGTAGATTAATCGTTAGGCTTATTGTAAACATAGTTTCTGAATTGTACTGCAAAGGTTGCCTAGTTTCAAAATTTGTATTTTTACTAGTAAAAATCTCCTAAATTTGTATTGTATTGTATTGTATTTATTTCCGTCAAATTAAAATAAAAAAAAAATACAATGATACATTCAAATAAAAATTAATTGAAAAAAAAGACGGAGGAATAGCCCTACTCAGCGTTGGTATCAAAACAACGCTGTTTTTCAGAGGGGTCCTTATTTATATAACAATGTATAAAATACTACTTACATACAGAAAGTGAATAATGAAAATTAAAACAAAACTAGGTATACGAAATATTTACATATATACAACGATACAAGAAACAGAGAGCGAAAAAAAAACCTAGGTGTGAGCCTGCAGCCATATAAAAGACACTATATAAAATCAGGTATAATACCCTTTAGTTCATTCTTGAATATATTTACGCTTGGTGAAAGTTTGATAGCTCTTGGAAGAGCATTATATTGAATTGAGCCCCTATACCTCGTCGTTCTTCGGCAATACTCAGTTCTGGGCTTAGAAAGAGCAAAATTACCAGAATCCCGGAGAGAGTAATTATGGGAAGTGGGTTGAAACTTATTTTTCATATTTGGGGATAGCATATCATTGACTGATTTTTAATACAAGTAAATTCAAATTTCTCTTGCGCCTTGATTCAAGTGACGACCATTTCAAAACTGAGTGAATTTCAGAGGCGTCGATCCATTTTTCGGATGGGGGGGGGGGGGGCAAGACGACCAAGGCTACTATTTGTACATACACACACACACACACACACACACACACACACATATATATATATATATATATATGTGGGTATATATATATATATATATATATGTATCTTTTTGAGAGCTATGCTCCGCTTTCTTTTAAAATCTGTGATTTTATTTTTTATTGGCATTCTACTACCAACTCTGATTCTTATATATATATATATATATATATATATATATATATATATATATAAAACATAGGCCTATATCAACGTGAAACATTTTCAAATTGGGGAAATTAGGCAACTTGCTATGGTAACCATCCTGCTTTTTTGTTTCAATTTTGCGAGCGAGCGAAGCGAGCGAGCGAGCAAAAAATAACAAATTTCTTGTTATGAGAGAAGGGTTTAGTTGTCATATAGGCATAAATGATACCTAATATATATGTATATGGTTACTTCGCTTCCAAATATGAACTCTACTTTGCCATATCGTTGGTCCATTGTTGCTGCCCCCAAACCACTTTGTTTTTTATTATTACGAGCGAGCAAAGCGAGCGAGGAAGCACGCACTGTTTTCATGGCAGATGTAGTAAACCCTTCGGCAAATTACGCTGTGAGCCAATGAAACATCTACATTATCTATTCGATCTCATCTCACCGAATTCCTTTGCTTTTCAAAACCATTAATATGAAACGAGCGAGCGCAGCGAGCGAGGAAAAATATACCCTTTTCCATATATGATAATAGTGTTATTTCGTCATCATTATAATGTGCTAAAAATGTGATATAGAATGGAATATTATTATCATCATTATCATCAGAATACACTATAAACCTGTCATGCCTGTATGATATCTAAATAATACATCCGATCACCTGTGTGCCGAATATGACACTGTTTTAGCTACCTCGCTTGCAGTCCGAATCCATTCTGTTTCTACCATAGCGAGAAAAGTAAACGTCCGAACCCGGCAAAATTATATGGATTCGTCCCAAAATCTTTGTCAACAACCTTGCTGCCCAAATATAATGATATTTTGGAATCTCGCTGCTATAATAAGCTACTTGCTGCCCGAAATCATCTTGTATCTAGCTTTTACCAGCGAGAGTAGCGAGCGAGTTAACGAAAAATATGTTTTTGCTTTGCGGTTTTTTTTTTCTTTTTATCCAGGCCGTTGTCTCCTGAAAGTTTTTCTATTTTTAGGTCAACTGGCCGCTCGATTTCTAGGAATGATATCTTGTTTGGTTATATTACTTCCTATGAGTAGAAGAATAGTATAACATTAGATAGAAACACAAGATGCCAACCGATTTCCTTTCATAAGAATAGTAATTATCATCGGCATTGGTTAAGATACTTAAATGCGAGCGAGCGAAGCGAGCGAGCGCTTCCCAATTTCCCATTTCTTTCTTTTTTCTTGTTTTACGCTTTCATTTCACTTCCTTTCTTTTCTCTTTCATTTTTCTTTCCCCCCCCTTTTTTTTTTTGGTTGGGAAATTATTGGGGGGGGGGGGGGGCAAAATGATATGTTTGCCCCCCCGAAATTTTCTTTGGGGGGCAACTGCCCCCCCCCCCCGCCCCCCCAGGATCGACGCCTCTGGTGAATTTGTGCATTAGAGATATGTTCATAAGGATTCACTTTCACAATCACTCTACCCGCGCGATTCTGTAGAGTTTGCAATTCCTTAATACGTTTCCGATCACATGAATCAATTAAAATATCAGTATAGTCAAAAGGTGGTAATATAATTGATTTATAGATCAAGTTCAATTCGACTCATTAACAAAATATCGAAGTTTAGACAAATATTTCACGAAGTACCCAACTCTCTTACATACGTTATCAGTATGGATGTCCCATTTAAGTTTGTTGTCAATAATAAATCCCAAATATTTAACACTTTCGGACTGATGTATAGCAGTATCATTAATATTTACATTCAGTCTACTACATTGCTTAGCATGTACCTAGACCCAATAAGTAAAGAGACTGTTTTATCAAAATTTACTGTTAGTTAAATTGTTTGGTGAAGTCTTATTCCCCGACTTATGAACAGGAATAACTTTTGATTTTTTCCATTGGATTCGAAATGTATTTTCAAGAAATGATCTGTTGATAATATTAGTCAGATGCGGAACAATAACAGGGGCACACATTTTCAAGATTTTAGCTGAAATGGCATCCAAGCCCACAGAAGTATTATCTTTCAATTTCATTAACTCTTTTCGAACCTCATCATCAGTAACTAAATGAAGGTTAAACTTAGAATTGCTATTGACATGAACATCACTATTCAGAATTGGTGGATCACTGAAATTAGCGTCGCTATCGACATGAACTTCCCTATCCGGATTTTGATGAACATTGAAATGAGGCTAGCTACGCACCAACAGAAGAAAAAAATATATTAAACTCGTTAGCTTTCAGAGTTGAGTGAATTACATCGTCTTCTGTATGATTTGTACGAGATGTTGGCAAAACGGACTTCAGAACCTTCCAAACATCGATAGATCTTCCCATTGCAGAAGAAAGTTTATCAACATAGTATTTCTTTTTAGTTTTTCGTATTGCAGAAGTGACCTTATTTCTTAATTTCCTGTAACTATCCACAATATCACTAGCCCGATCACTGACTTTACTCACTTTTGGCTTTATCACGTTCTTTTATCAAATTCATGACCTCTGAGGTCATCCATGGAGAAAACTTTTTCTTAGTTTTTCTGGACTTTACGGGCATAACGGAATTCACAACTTCCATCAAATAATCTTGCCATGACTGAACAGCTTCATCAATATTTTTTGCCGAATAAACATTCTCCCAAGGTTGATTTTCTAGCTGCTCACATAGATTTGCAATGTCAAAATTGTCATTTTCCTTTGAGTTATGATACGAGGAGTGTGGTGAGTACAAGGTAGACCCCAGACAAGATAATTCAATGAATGGTCACTCAAACCAATATCGATAACGCCAGATGTCTTGACTTGATCAGTTCTATCAGTAATCATCAAATCAATGAGACTAGACGAAGTGTCAGTGACTCGTGTACTCGTCGTGCAATTAATGTTTTCAAGAAAGTAGGTATCATGTATCTACGTCACACTTTTAGCATCACTATGCAGAGGGGTCTTGAGAAGATCACAATTAAAATCTCCCATGCTAACTGTACTTTAATTAAAACTGTCAATAAAAGATAAAAGTGACTCATACTGACAAAAAGGTTCTGAAAAACTATTGGGTGCACGATACCATGTAATGAATATAAATGGGTGCTAAGGATTCTAAGTGGTGTAAAGAATCAAAACTTCAAAGTCGAGGCTACCCCGTAAGTAAACAGACACACCCCACCATGCCGATTTCTTATTTCTGTTATTATTAATAATAATAATAATAATAATAATAATAATAATAATAATTATTATTATTATTATTATTATTATTATTATTATTATTATAAATTTCAAAAAAAATTTATGGTAATACAGTGTATATGATTCTCGGGTAATCTTCCATTTTCCCCTCAGTATATGACAATCGTCTTACTTTTTTCTGTCTTTTTTCTTTTTACTTCTCATATACCTACAGTTGATCATGGTTACGTTAACAAACCGAAGAATATATCATATTTTTCATATAGTCAGGTCCTTTAACAATATTCTGGGGACGGACATTACTTTATTTCCAAAGCAGGGGGGAACGCTAATATTTCTCTGCAGTCACAATTTCTCAAGTTTGTGGTGTTTTTAAAAAATAGAGTTAATTAGAACTAAAACTAGTTTGACACATTTTAGGACGATGGGACAAATCGCTTTTTGTAGCAAGTTTGGAAATCAAAGAGAGAGGAAAATGTTGACAGTTATTGCTCCTTGATTAGCGTACAAACTTCTTTTGTATCATTTTCCTGCAGGAATTTGATCTGACGGTCGTAGGAGTGCACTATCAATATCATCTACCAAACTATATGCCTAACATAGCATTTACTTGATAACCTTTAAGCTAGAGCCAAGGTATATGCTAGTTCAAGATATTTGGCCCACCTCAGAACAGGTAAAGGGTCGGGCTCTAGAAATCGGAGCACTTTCTTGAATATGAGCTTGTACTAAGTAGCTTGAGCTTTCGAGCAAATACAAGTTGAGTTACGTCCAGTCTAATTTCTTTCTCCTTTTTGTTTCATTCCGTTCATAATTTTCGACGAAACTTATGGAGAAATATAAGAGTTAGAATAACAATTAATTCAAATTTTCATTCGTTACCGGCTCTACTCATGTGCTCATGTTTCCTTTCCCGTTCGTAATTACGAACTTGTTGATCATGAAGAATGTTTTAACTTGTTGAATGTATATTATTGTAAAATCCAAGTCTATTTTCAAAATTCCATCACGCAAAACACTTAGTTTTGATAAAAAAATTAATTTGATAATACATTTCTTACATTCAGGAGTTCCTCTTGCAGTTCGATTGGTCAATGGACCAAACAATGCTACAGGTCGAGTTGAGGTGAAATACAATGGAACATGGGGAACAATATGCGATGATGGATGGGATTTGAATGACGCCAATGTCGTATGCAAAATGCTGGGGTTCTTTAAAGCATCGAGAGCACCAGTTCAGGCTGCATACGGTCAAGGTTCTGGAGACATTCTTCTGGATGAGGTTGATTGTACTGGGGAAGAGAGAAGCCTTGAAGATTGTATTAAGAGTAGTTTTAAAGACCATGACTGTGACCATACCGAGGACGCTGGTGTGATCTGTGCAGGTACAACGATCCATTGATAAAATTCATTTACATAGGGTCCAAACTTATAAGCACTGGCGTAGCTTAAGGGGGGGGGGGGGGGGCACAAGGGGGCCATGCCCCCCCCCCCCCCCCCCGATTGGCCAGTAAAAAAAAAAAAAAAAACTTTCATCGAGTCCACTTCAAATAACTTACTCTACCCCTATACCCTGCGAAATGAAAGTAAAACGTAAATATGTCATTTCTCATATACCCCTAATACTGAATTTCAGTGAGCAGAAAATGACATTTTCCTGCACGAATTTTCAAAAATCTCCCTCCCATGGGAGGGGGATGCCCCTCCCAAGGCTTTGCTTCATCGCTCCCTTATCAAGGCTTCGCTGCCTCGCCTTGGCCTCCCCGGTGAAAATTCCTGGCTACGCCAGTGCTTATTAGGCCCAACCTCTTGTTATTTCGGTTCAATTAACTTGAAACAAAGCTTCATGAGCTATTGATACTAAATGTATCATTTCTAAAAATCAACTGAAATATGATTTAAAAGTCAGGATAAAGGATCTGTGGAATAAGCTAATGATTATTGGAAAAAAAAAACTGTTGACATGGGTTCTGTTGTGTTGGCCTAGCCCTGTAGAGTTTATATCTACAGTCTCCAAAGCTAGCTTTATACAGTTTGGATAGACGTGCGACGTACCCTTAGAACTAGTCCAAGAATGCCAACCTTAATGAAAAAATGCTCGTTGAAGGCAGTGCTTTCAGTTATTAATATTGCAGAAAGTATAGTACTGCGAGAAAAATGAAGAAAAACAAACCACAATTATTAATTCTTAAGGCCAAAAATCCCTTGAATCGCTCACTAAAATAAAAGTAACTCTATTCATAATAATGAACATCGGCATTATTCTATCTTTCAAATCCTGCTTGTAGGATGTAGAACATGACAGTATATTGTGTGGTGTCATGTTCCGTTGAGCATCATGAGATCATAGCAGACGACCCCACGACCTTGGGAAGTCGGCAACATATATCATACTCACTGGGGTTACGGTCTATATCACATTCTTCTCTCACTACTGAACTCCCGTGCTGCTATATGTTACAATACAACAATGATTTATAAGAAAATCGTGATATTTCGATTCATACTCCTCACCATTGTACTAAATGTCAATGCTGTTTCCATTATAGATGCCGAGGAAGAGAACTATGTCTCTCACTAACTCCCGTGCTGCTATATATGTTTCAATACAACAATGATTTATAGGAATACTCCTCACCACTGTACTAAATTTCAATGCTATTTCCATTATAGATACCCAGGAAGAGAACTATGTGACATGGAGTTGGAGTGAAATCGACAACGGTGAGATGTCCTAATTGTAGAGATATTTCTTCTTCTTCTTCTCCGACTTACTCTGATCATGGTTAAACCTTGGTCGCACACACGGTTGCGAATGGCTGCGAACGCTATACGAACGATTTTTGGACCATTTCGTACGGGATTCTTGAGGTGATCTCACGAGAATCCAGCGGTCGTAGACCCTGTAGACCGTAGGGTATATTGCAGCCAGCTTGATGGTCTTGTCCAAGATTTTACGAACGCCTCACGATAGACTCTCATCGTAGGGCGGTCATATGTACTCCTTATGTACATCGTAAGAACTATGCAAGATATTCGTGGATTTTTAAGGGTCCGCAGACAATTCTAGAATCTCAAATTTCCTATGGTAATGGTATTTATGCCTCACGTTGTTCTTGCCGACTGCTTACGGCTTCGTACGAACCCCTTTAGAACGGCGATTCGTATGACCTCTTACCTGCAGAGCCGGTATTCTGAAAAATTGTGTCATCTTTTATTTTATTTTCACTGTGTTAATTGTCATAACAAATTTTAAAGGCGTACTTACGGTTGATTTGAACTGCGCAAATGACCAGCACGCAAGACAAAAGTGCGCGATATGAGCAAATGGCGTACGCTATTTCTTATTTCTGATTGCTATGACAATTAAAATAAGATAAAAGATAACACAATTTTCAGTATACTGGCCCAGGCGTTCGTCAGGCGTTCGTAAGGTGGTCATAAGTTTTACCTACGTATTTCGTGCATTTGTGGCGGTCCTAATATACGCGTATTAGTGGTATATAGCAGACGGCCAGTTGTAATGTTTCTTGAAATTTTCTGTAGAGTCGGCTTTTTAAAATTAAAATTTTGATAGTAATCAGACTTTCAAATACATCGTGATCATAAATTCAGAAGGCTGACTAAACTTTTGAGATTTTTCTTCTTATTTTTCTCTAAAAAAGCACACATGCTGTTGCTATGATGTTGCTATAGCAACAGCAATAATGTGACATTAATACTAGAAAACTTATTACTGATGGTCATTCTATTAACTTGTAATGGAAATACTTTGAAACTTGGCGTGTTTTCATGCTTTTTCATGAAAATATCATTATTTTTCATGGCAATCGCCATTGTTATGAGGTAGCTATGACATTGTATAATTGAGATTTTTATTTCGATCACAGAGATATGTTTATATTGGTATAATTTGGCATTTACTGGATGTTTTTATGATGTTCAATGAAAAATACACCTTATATTTCAAGAAAATATTCCGTTGGCATGGTAACGGGTGAAGACGTCATTTAGAAAAATGACAACAAGTGGATTTGTGTTCACTACCCCAGAACAGGGGAAATAGGACAACAAAATTAATATCTACAGAATATTTTAAGAACACCCCCAAATTGTGACAACTCGCCGTCTTCCATGTCTGCTATGAAGTCGAACGGGCGCCTTACAATATTTCAATTTTTTGCTCTGTTTCTTTTTATATATATTTTTTTGAAGACTTTGATGATTACACATCTAGCATACAACTTTCTTTTCCAAACTTTCCTCTTACATATCCGTTTGATCGTTTGGTTTGTTTCGATAGTAAATAATAGTTTGCTTGAACCAGACTTTGAAAAACAGTGGTATAAAAAGGGAAAGAAAGAAAGAAAGAAAATTTGGCCGAATTGCATTTTAATTGTTTATTTCTTTATTCATTACATTCCACATATTTATAAAGGGTATCTTATTCAAATTAAAACTGGTTTTTCCGTAGGGCCCTGTCATATTTGAAAATAAAAATACATACAAATTTCACAAAACAAAATGGTTACAGCTGGTTATGGTTATTCCGAAGGTTCGAATACTCCAAAAGGTCCGAGTTATTCCAAAAGTTCATTAATTCGAAGGGTTCGAGTTACTCCTAATTGATGACTACCTCACCAGTCCTGGGATGTCTGGGGTTGAAAATGTAATTCTGGGTCCGTTGGAGCCTGGTAAGTAGGATTGGAATCTCCAGGCAAACATGCCCGAATTCTACGTTACCATCGTTACGGAAAATAAAGGCCTGTCTGCGTTAGGGTTGATAACACACCTCTTGAGCGTTTATCGTTTGTTTTGACTACAGATTGGCCCAAGGATCAACCTGTGATTTGGATCCCAAGTACAGCCGAAAGGGGTGAGAATTTGTCCCACTTTTACAGTCAATATTAGATATATATACGTATATATATATATATATATATATATAATATATATAATGTTGATATGAATTGTAAAACACGCTTCCTTAACTCCTCTGTCGGACCAATTTAGACTCCTTATCTAGGATGAACACATTGTCCGTGTAGAAGGTGTGTCACGTAGTTACGTGTGTGTGAACACAGCCGACTTTGGAAGTCCATGCACAGGGTTGGGTCTTCTGTGTTGGTTCACATGACATTACTCAGTATTCCCCCCCCCCCCCCCCCCAACCTAGAAAATCTAACACACAGAGTAGATGGATAGTTTAATCCGCAATGGCGTCAGCACCATTTCTCGACGAAGGAAAAATATTTTGTTTTGGCTATCAAATCTTTAGTGTATAATAATGTAAAAATTAGACGAGCAGTTTGGTAATTCAAAACTCAATTCTTGTATGACATAGAGTACAGTAAGATATTTAACAGAAATGCAAAGTCTTCATAAGCATTTAACTTTAACTTCGATTTCTCACTTGGAGCAGAACATGCTTCGGTAGCTTTTACAGCTAGACACCGGATTAATGATGGCCGCACGCAAATAGGGGGCGGGGGGGGGGGGCAGTTTCAACTCCGTCCCCCACCCTCCAGAAGAAAGAAAACCCCTCTTCTTTTCTAGCTTTATGATTGAAAATTCCCCCCCATCCTCTCAAAATGTGCACCAGATCGTTCAAATTCGATTCTAAAAATGCTAAAGCTCATGCTCGGTTGCTTCGCTCCCTCGCTTGCGTGTTCCCTCAAATAGCGAACATTGCTTGCCCCTGTCCCCCCCTCCCATCCCCTGGGAAAATTTATGCTTTACGGCCTTGTTCAGTATTGGAAAGTGCGTATACGGCAAACAGCCTGCTCAAATTAGCCTTTGAATTTTAATGAATTTTGCCTTGTGACTGTTGATATTCGACCTTTCCTGATTAAAACTCTGTGAAATTATGTCTCTAATGAATTTTCCATTCATTCTTAGAGTTCTTTTAAAGGTACTGCAAGTAGATTCATCCAGTAGGTCACTACCATATTAAAAGTTACACCAAACGTTGGACTTGGTCCCGTGGAAGATCCCTATTTCAACCCACTTTGATTTCTTGAATCCAGTTTAGCTTCTACCTATGCCATGACCAGCATGGCCTTTTCTCTTCTGGTGAAATTCATCTTGTTTTCAATCAAACAAACTAAAAGTTTTTGTCAGTGTAAGTGCAGTCACTGTCTACGTCTTCACGATACACAGTAAATGCAGCTTTGCTTATCACAGGAATTGAACTTTAAATTCTAAATCTGGATCGTTGTTAGCCACGTTAGCTGGCACGGCCAAGCTACGATTGATGCCAAATCCACTAAATTATTGACGAAATCGCTGTTTAAAGAATCTAGAATCGCTTAGGAAATAAAAAAGTTATATAAAAATAGTACACTGCACGGAAAGGACTACAGGGTCCCGACCGTCAGATTAGATTTTTTTAGTTACTGTTTTTTTTTTTCGATAGGGTTTGTAGACTACTGCTTTCTTCCGTGGCACAATTTGCGCAGTAAGGTAGTTACTGTTTTTTGCAAAGATATGAAAAATGCATTTCAAAATGTCTCCCTTTTTTTTCTTTAAAACTGACCGTTGCATACAAATATAATTGCCTAAACTTTCTGTTAGTGCAGATTCCGGGGGGGGGGGGGGTGAGGGACGGGAGGGTTTGCTGATTATAATGTTTCTTCAGTAAAAAATATTACAAAAAAATACAAGAAAACAAAACAAAACACGCTCAAATGAAAAGATTGTCTCAGTAAGAGTGCGTGCTAATGACTGGGTTAAATACTTTCCATAAGCAGATAAGATTGATTATGTTCCTTATGATTGCTAAATAGAAAGATAGCGTATTACAATGTCATATTTTACTCCTACTACAGGGAGACCTCTTGCGGTTCGATTGGTCAATGGACCAAACAATGCTACAGGTCGAGTTGAGGTGAAATACAATGGAACATGGGGAACAATATGCGACGATGGATGGGATTTGAATGACGCCAGTGTCATATGCAGAATGTTAGGGCTCTTTAAAGCGTCGAGAGCCCCAGTTCAGGCTGCATACGGTCAAGGTTCTGGAGACATTCTTCTGGATGAAGTTGATTGTACTGGGGAAGAGAGAAGCCTTGAAGATTGCACCAAGAATAGTTTTGGAGACCATGACTGTGAGCATGATGAGGACGCCAGTGTTATCTGCACAGGTATGATGAAAATATTTTTGTGAGATTTGAATGGTTTCCTATAGAGTAAGTCTTAGTTCTTCCCACAGTATCGTCTTCCACTCATCTCTCTTCCTCTCTCCCTCAAAACTTTCCAATTTCTTTACCACCCGTTACCCATCTTTCTGTTATAAACACGTCATCATATCATTCCTTCTCAGAGCCTATTCCTCTTCAAGTGCGTCTGGTCGATGGTCCCAACAACAACATAGGAAGAGTTGAGGTGCTTGAAAACGGTTCTTGGGGAACCATCTGTGATGATGGCTGGGATGCAAGAGATGCCAATGTTGTCTGTACAATGCTTGGATTCTTCGGTGCAGCATATGCTCCAGTTCAAGCTACATACGGTGAAGGAATTGGAAACATCTTACTCCGTAATGTTGAATGCACCGGGACAGAAACCAACTTAGGGACATGTTTCCATGATAGACCTGAAAAGTTTGTATGTGCCCATGATGAAGATGCCAGTGCTGCATGTTTGGTTTTCATTCCAGGTATGATATTAAACAAGACAGAACTATTATTTAACACCGTCACATTAGACAAGTTCAAATCACTCCTTCGGTATGCCTTATGAAAGGATAAAAGAACGTGTTATTTTCAGAATTCTCAGTTTTGCTCTTATTTCACTGTTTGCACGGCTGTGCATTGATGGATTCTTAACGCTCGTCTAGATTGTTCAATTTGTTATGTTCTAAGAACTCTTGAGTGAATATGAGAAATTGTTGTTCATAAACTGACAGAAAGTGGAGGAGAGAGCCTGTGCTTTTGCTTTGCCCTCGATATGGAATAATCTACCTTGAGGGCTCAGAGATAATTGTTCAGCTGAAGTGTTCGCAAAATAATCTTTAAAAGCATCTGTTCAATTTGGCGTGATTATATTCAATTTCCTCAATACCTTTCATGTCATATCTCCTTCATCTCTGGGGCAAATGGCTCTTTGAGATTTTGATATCGAGTGGACTTGGTGCCTTCTTGTATTAGTAGTTTTAATAGGAAACCCGGGGCAAAAGAACTCCCAAATCAGTAACGAAAGACGACTTCACTCTCAAATGGTCATCTAAAGAATAGATTGGCAATAATTCAATGAACCATGCGATCATTGAATGTATATGAATCATTGCAAGATGCAGATCCAAAAAAGTCTACGAAAAATTCATGGACCCTCTATAATATTCTGAACGAACAGTCGGAAGGAAATACGAAAAAGAATGCAAGATAAGGCCCCGTCCCGTGGTGGACAGAAGAATACAAAAATAAGATACAGGAACGAAACGCATCCCCAAAATAGGTTATTGAGAGAGTGGAATTAGAAAAATCTAGAGTTATACAAGAAAAATGGGGAAGCTCAAAAGGACTATTAGACAGTCAAAACTTAAGTATTGGCTATATCTAATCGTTTCACTTTAGATCTCAGAATAACAGATACGTGCTATCAGTAGTGAACTTAGAATCAAAAATAATTATTGATAACCAAGAAAAAGCTACTGAACTTGGAAAGCATTTTTTTCTTTAAACACAAGGCACAACACAAGAAAATGAAAAATAGTATAGTTAGATGCCTATGAAACCATTGATGAGCTGTTGGTTATAAGATAAAACATGATCTTTTGATGGTGTACAAAGCATTTATCAATTCATATTATGGTTGCAAAGCATATGATTCAGATGCAACGGGTATATAATAATTTAATTCAGTCCAGTATCAGCCTTTTATGTTCATGTGCTGGGAAGGGAACCTCCCTCTGCAAGTCGAACTAGGGGACATGCCTCTCGATTTAAGGCAAGAAATTTTATCAATTGAATTCAGAAAACGAATCGAAAGCATGCGACCCGATGAATGAATACATGAAATATTGTTGGCAGTTTAAGATCTTAAGAGGCACTAATTCCAGATTAGCCGTAGGACAATGAACCCAGGATTTGACCATAAAATTTAGTTATCTACTAGAAGACGCATGATGTATCAATAAACACAGTATTTTGGCAAATGCTCTCTCCCCTAGTCACGGTCATTTTAGCTAAAGGAGATTATAAAAAAAAAACCCCAGATATTTTGTTTGTACTGAAACGATAAGCCCTGGAAGTGGTGAAATTGAAATTGAATAATTACACATGTACACAGATGGATCAAGATCACCAGATAAGACTATGCTGCCGCTGCATTTCATGTACCATATTAAGATATTTCTAGATTTAAGGGACTGAAAAATTATAGAGCAGGGAAGGCAACAGTTGTGCTTGCCCTGATATTTCATTTCATTTTCATTTCATTTATTTCAAGATTTAAATTCATAAAAACAAGGTGAAAGTACAAGAACGCATCATACACTAATACATACACACTGGTTGCAGTTTGGCGCCCTTCAAATGCAACACTGGAAACTCCTTTTCGGTGCAACTTTGCAGCCCAAGAAGCTTTTTGCCTTTGTGCACCTTTAAATGTGCAGTTAGCCACATTTCGCACCCTAAACAGGGTGCAGAGTTGTACCCTTTAGGGAAGGTGCGAATTTGCACCTTTTTGAACACACAAAAATTATGTACTCTGAAGGGTGCAAAGTTGCAACTTTTAGGGTGCAAGCTGGAATTTCCGTGCGCAAATAAGAAGAAAGACGTGCACTTTGAACCTTATTTACGTAGAGTGCAAAATTGCACCTTAAAAGGTAAGTTTGATTTCAATAGGAAATTTCCCCTGAGCCCTAGTAGTGTACGAGTGAATGGCACCATTCATAATTAAATAAATCATTAACATTTGATGATAAAAAACTCTTGAAATAAGAATTCATCAGTATTGCAACTTGAACTTGATTTTCTTGAAAAACTGTTTAACAATTCGATTTCTTGAAAACAGCAGAGTTGTGGTTTAGATACGGTTTTTGAACTCCAGGGGGTGTAACATAAAGAGATACAATCAATCTTACAATCAATCTTACAATCAATTGTATCTCTTTAGTGCATGGTTTGCCATAGACTTACGATTGATATCAAGCGTAAGATTAATTGTATTTTTTAATGTTACACCCCCAAGATCCGATACCGGGGCAGTAGTCTTTTCCTACCCCTTAAGCTCACTCAATGCTATAAAATTTCGTAATGATAAATCATTTGTTCTTGAAATTCTACCCTTGTGTAACCAATTGAAATACAAAGGAACTCAGGTAAATTTCGAATGGATTCCCAGTCACTATGGTCTGCACAGCAATGAGTGAGTCTGATAAGGCAGGACTGAATAGCAGAGAAATCAACGACGCACTTACTAGAGTTGAATCTAACAATGTTAGAAAAAAATGCTACAGAGAGAAATGATAAAAAGGATGGAATGATATAGAATGGCATTTCTATTCTTATTCTTATTCTTATTCTTATTCTTATTCTTATTCTTATTCTTATTCTTATTCTTATTCTTATTCTTATTCTTATTCTCATTCTTATTCTTATTCTTATTCTTATTCTTATTCTTATTCCTTTTCTTATTCTTATTCTTATTCTTATTCTCATTCTTATTCTTATTCTTATTATTATTCTTATTCTTATTCCTTTTCTTATTCTTATTCTTATTCTTATTCTTATTCTTATTCTTATCATCATTCTTATTCTTATTCTTATTCTTATTCTTATTCTTATTCCTTTTCTTATTCTTATTCTTATTCTTATTCTTATTCTTATTCTTATTCTTATTCTTATTCTTATTCCTTTTCTTATTCTTATTCTTATTCTTATTCTTATTCCTTTTCTTATTGTTATTCTTATTCTTATTCCTTTTCTTATTCTTATTCTTATTCTTATTCTCATTCTTATTCTTATTCTTATTCTTATTCTCATTCTTATTCTTATTCTTATTCTTATTCTTATTCCTTTTCTTATTCTTATTCTTATTTTCTTTTCTTATTC
Source organism: Echinometra lucunter (assembly GCA_029962745.1). Taxonomy (NCBI): domain Eukaryota; kingdom Metazoa; phylum Echinodermata; class Echinoidea; order Camarodonta; family Echinometridae; genus Echinometra; species Echinometra lucunter. The sequence continues at coordinate 53,837 of CM057163.1, read as the reverse complement.
CTATTTTTTCTTCCTCTTATTATTATTATCATTATCAGTAGTAGTACTAATCATTATAGTTATCAATATAATTATCAATATTATCATAAGTATCATTCTTGGATGGATACATCTGTTATGCCATGCAAATCCAAGGTATGCAGAGGGTGGGTATCTCGTCCCACACGTTGTAAATTCTTCGGGATATTAGATAATTTGACATAAATTCCGTCTGCTGAATTAAATTCGTCTGATCGAGGCAATAGTAGGCATATAGGATGCGATAAAATCCTATATATAGCGCTTTCGTGTATAGGGTGAATTAGTGTTACACCATCTGATATATTTATAATGACTAGGGTTGGTGCAGCTGCAGGTAATTTAGTTCATTTTGATTTTATTGATTTTCACATTCTTGTTTTCACAATATTTGAATAGACGGTTCCTGGAACTTCTCGTCGTCTCTGAATGGTAAGTTTAACAGTTGCAGCAAACTAACTTCTCTCATTAACATAGAATTTAACGTAATAAATATCCTCAGCTGATTCAATAAATTCAAACATTATCTGGTGTGCATCCGGCTTTAGAGATTCCCGTTTCTATCTCAGGTTTGAATCCTAACCAATAGCCTTATTAAACCAGGAAGCTTCGATGCTATTTGAAATGTTTGGAAATGACAAAATTCAAAAACGAGATTTTTTTTCATTCATTTATATTTTATCTAAGTAGGATTTTTTAAACATCTTTTTACAGAAATTTCAACAAATCACTTTTATTCAATTTCAAAACTTTATTTAATGATTGGAAATATACAGGAAATTTCGAGCTGTATTGTCCAGATGTAACATCAAGAACGGATAAAGGTCTTATGACATCATCTACAGTGTACGTCGCTCCACGTGTGGCTTCCATCGACAATCGTAATATCTCCGTTGGTTGTACTTACACTTCCAATGATTTATATCCCTACGGTGATACTTGGGTTGCATGTGTTGCACGGAATACTGGGGGAAACTATGTGACATGTAATTTCACAGTCACCGTCACAGGTAACTAATAGAAGGGAACAATCAGAATATCAGTAATGAAGTCTGCTATTCATTGGACAGTAATTGTTAGTGTCTTTCAGAGAATTGTGTAGATTAAGTAGTAAGATCCTGCATTTTAAATGCTGTGAAATGGGATATTCGAAAAAATAACAATCTGATCCGTTTAAACAATTTCAGTGCGCAGTTCATCTTGTCATTTTTTATTACTTTTCAACAAGGGTTTATTCTCTTGGTTTACAATTAAATTTACATCATTTATTCACAAGAGGTGTGGTGTCATATAGAATTGGAGGCGATGGGAATAGAAAGTAATGCAAGGCCATAGAGAGAGAGAGATGATGATTATATGGAAAGATAAAAATGAATATGCGACATAGCCCTTGACCTTTTCACATTTCCAGCTATTAGTAATCAGTGCCCTTGTATTGTGCGATCTAACATGTGAAAACTATTTCAAAGAAAAAACAAACTACCAGAGAAAAATAAAGAGAAAAATAAAATGGAGCAAACAGTAACCGATTCAATTACGTGCATATATATTTTTTAGAAAAGAGGACCATTTTCAAGTTTGACTTAAAGAGTCCAAAGTATCATTCCCTTTACATATCCTTCGGGCACGTTCCCCCAATGATGCCTGCAGTTAGTGGTAATTTTGTTTTGTTTGTCTCCAAATTTGTATTTGAAGATGAAGAGGCTCCAACTTTGAACTGTCCTGACATCAATTCAACCACGGACCAAAGTCTACGGACATCATCTTCTGTTATAATTAACCCAGGCGTATCAGACAATACAGACCTGAGTCCGTCTGTGGCCTGCTCTCATTCCCCAGGTGATGTCTTTCAGTTTGGAGATACCAATGTTACATGTAATTCCACAGATGATTCAGGAAACATTGGCATGTGTACCTTCATGGTAACTATACAAGGTAGGGTACAAATGTTGCTTCTAACTCCACAAATATGATTCAGAAAAATGAGGGTAAAAAAATACTGGCGTGTGTTCCTTAATGGTAACCATACGAGGTACGGTACAAAATGTTGCCTCTAACAATATGATTAAGGAAACACTGGCGTGTCTACCTTAATAGTAGCAATACAAGGTAGGGTATAAATGTTACCTGTAACCAGTGGTAACTCGACAGATGACACTCATCTTGTGATGTTTGAAGGTTTGCATGGTGGTACGGGTATTCGTAGAAAGGGTTTACGGTTCACCATGTGGTAAGTCCTGAGGGACTGTAGATAAAGTGGATAGAGATGGAGGTGAAATAGAGAGGCGAGAAAGTAGGAAAATTGAAGGGCAGAGTATCTTTCGAGAACTGGGTGAAGTCCTAAAAAGGACTGTAAACCAGAAGAGGTGAGAGGATTGAGTTGGTGAAGAGATGAGGAGGCTTGAGTCGGCGAGAGGTGAGAAGACTTGAAGAGAAGACTCGACGTTTCGGGCAGCTTGACTGTCCGTCTTCAGGAGAAGACGGACTCCTGAAGACACAAATACCTAGTAGTAGCATTAGTAGCAGTAGTAATAGCAGTAGCAGTAGTAGTATTAGTAGTAGTAGTAGTAGTAGCAGTAGCAGTAGTAGTAGTAGTAGCAGTAGCAGTAGTAGTATTAGTAGTAGTAGCAGTAGCAGTAGCAGTAGTAGTAGTAGTAGTAGCAGTAGTAGTAGTAGTATCATCAACTACGAGGTATGGTACAATACCTTTGATGCAATGTTCGTTAAAACCTGTATTATGGCACTGGACAAGTTTAAAACTGGATTTGAAGCGATTTCTAAATCAATGAGTACTTGATATTTGAACTGCTGCATACAGTATGGTGCAGTGCAACTTGTCATGATATTGGTAAAATAATGGTGAAGAAATTACAAAAAACAGTTAATAGTAATTTGACATGATGAGTAGATAGTAAACAACAATCGCCGAATTAAACTGATCTTGCCATGTTTTTACTCTAACTTTTGTAACCAAGACAATGAGCCTCCAAGCTTGGACTGTCCTGACCAAACGTTCACTGCTGATCAAGGCCCTATTATCCTCAGCATCAACCAACCTGTCCGTGACAACGTAGATTCCAATCCAAGGATTAGTTGCACTCCTACATCCATAGACGGCTCTCAACTTGGAGAAACTAGCATCTCATGTGAAACTCAAGATTTATCTGGAAACACTGACGTCTGTACATTTCTGTTTACTGTACAAGGTAAAATCGTAATCAATCAACATCCGTACCGAAAATTGTTATTTGATTAAAATGTTTATTCTTGCCTATGAGAATGGAAGAAGATGGAGAAGTTTCAAAAACGCATACATTTTATGGGTGGAATTAAATCATTAGAAATTAAAGTTAAACTTTCCTATTCTCCTTTTCTGCTTTGAAACCGTGAAAGGTTTAGTAGACATTCTCACTTTCTAAATTAAAATGATCGTGAACGTGCACAGTCAATATTCTTTGAAGTTATGTTTCTCTCTTCGACCTTAGGAAATTGCGAGATTCGAAAATTAAAGTAACAATTTGCAAATCTTCTGCTGCACATTCAATTCCAAACTTTCACCTAACATTATAAAGATACTCCATATACATAAGGCTAGATATTTTGGAAAAAACTGTTTTCATATTTAATATTTAAATTTTAAACAAAACCTTTCCAAATGTGATAAATAAAAATTCCCAATTTGTTTTCCTGCCCAAAATATGTATTTTGAATATACGAGTGAGCGCGGCGAGCGACGAAAAAATTGTCACTCTTTGATACGCCTCAAAGATATCTAAATAGTATTTTCGATCAAAACGCTAGCTTTTTGGTTGTCCTTGCCATCCGAAACCATTCTGTCTCTTTGAGCGAGTGAAGCGAGCTACCCATCAAAACCTGGTTTTTTTCTTTAAAACGTAAGGCCTATAGAATTGAAATGAAAATATTGGAAATGCATTCGTCCTCATCATAATTACACACTTCAATAAAAATTTTCTCCAAAAGTTTACAAATTTCATTACTGATAGCAGCCTGCACAGTCTCACAAGACTTAAATTTAAAATGAGCTGCGAGTTTCTTGGTAGCAGCACTGCGGGTCAAATTTAAGTTTGTACACTTGCACCGCAGCCAAAATATGGTGGGTCCTTTATCATGAGTATGCTAGCTAACGATACATGAACAAAAAAAAAAAAATATCAATTCACATGGCAGTCTTGTCGAATATGGTAAATTGTAGTGCGTAATTGTGACAAGAATCTGGCTGTATTACACAAAAGTGGGCACTGTGTATTCTTAACATTTTGGGTGCATTTTATGCCACCGTGTTATGTAAATGATGTGTTAATTATATCAAGAAATTAAAGAACCTTTGATTTATCAATATACATTTCTTGAATATATCTGTGCATTTTAATAAACACTTTGCTAAACACTTTGCTACTACAATAAATGAAAGGGTACGAGGTAATGCGCACAATAATCATAAAATTGCTTTAGTCGACCTTCAACAAGAGTACTAAATGAATATTTGGAATGAGAAAACTAACCTACCTCTTCGAGGTTGGTGTTGTTTAACTCTTGAAGGTTTTCCGTTTTACTCCCGGCAGAGGCCGGACACTGCTTTGATATTCGTCCTTCTGGTCATGAGTCTGCCCCCGATGGGGCCAATTGCCTCAAAAAAAGCCTGTGGGAACTACCAGCCTTAGGTTGTCAGCGGCTTGAATCTCCGGCGAACGACGTCCATCCAGCGGTATGGTACTTGGACTTGTGTGACTGAGCGAAGGGTTGATAGTGACTGCCATGCTGGCTAGAACTGGCCTGAGTGGTCTCACAACCCCCTCTGTTCCCTTCTGTTGTTTCTGCAAGTCTGTCACTTGCTTGGGTAGATCATCACCAAATAGGCCTAGCTGTTTCCCCACTATAACTGTGCGCTTGTAAAGGTGCGTGTAGTTAGCATTCATATCTGGCCTGATCAAATGCTTAGAGAGTTAAGTTCAAATGGTGCTGCTCAAGAGGGCCAAAGCATCGTATTGGGTGTCTGAACTAACGTCAGATGCATCAAGAGTACATAAGAAAGTCACCAAACCTCTGGTAACTGGGTAAGGGAGAGCTTTACCCTCTGTAGTTTAAGGTCTCTGCCTTTGGTGCCAGCTTTCATCCTGTCCCAAATTGGAGCATGCACTTTGGGTAAGGCCATTAAAAGACAGTTGCTGGGTGGAATGTACTTGGCCCCGCTCTCATTTAGGGTTATTCCCTCCAACTGATGTGAGATTAAATAAGTTGCCAAACTGGCCAAACTGTCATTAATTGGTACTCCAATCTGACTGGGTTGAGCAAATTTAGCTGCTAGCTTAGGTACAACTAGCTCTTCTTCCTTTTCATGTTTACAAGCTTAACTGCTTGTCATACACCTTACTAAAGCCTTGGCCAGCGGTTCCATGACATATGCTCCGCCGACATTTTCCTCCGCCGACAACTGCTCCGAAAATTCCGACAAGTGCTCCGCGACAATTGCTCCGCGACAATTGCTCCGCGACAGTTGCTCCGCAGACATTTGCTCCGCTGACAATTGCTCCGCCGACATCTGCTCCGAAACGACGACATTTGCTCCCCAAACATTATGGTCCGAAAGTACGAGATTTGCTCCGCCGACGATGGCATTTAAGATATCTGTTTTGATATATTTGGTCACCTCTCCTACCTAATTCATTTCCTTTCAAAAGCAATCAACCGAGCGAGCACAGCGAGAGAGGAAAAAATTTATATACTGTTTTTTTGTGGTAGAAGTGACAATTCTTCATGAAATGCATGATGGGCCTTAAGGTATCTAAATTATAATTTGTTCTCCCACTTGCCGAATGTGTTTGCTTTCCGGAAACATCCTGCATCTAAATATTATACGAGCGAGCGCAGCGAGCGACGCAAAATATACACCCTCTTTCTTTGTACCAGTGTTATTTCATTGTCAAAATATACAAGCAAATAAGCCGAATATGACTTTATTTGGGCACCTTACTTTTTTTTTTTTCATTTTCCCCTCCGTCCTCTTCCCTCTCCTTTCTCTCTCTCTCTTTCTCTCTCTCCCTCTTCACTTGCCAACAGCGATAGTGATTTGTGTGTGTGTGTGTGTGTGTGTGTGTGGGGGGGGGGGGGGGAAGAGACATGCCCTATTGTGTCCCCACCCTCCCGGCGGAGCATATGTCTGCGGAACAAATGTCGGCGGAGCAAATGTCGGCGGAGCAAATGTCGACGGAGCAAATGTCGGCGGAGCAAATGTCGACGGAGCAAATGTCGGCGGAGCATATGTCGGTGGAGCAAATGTCGGAGGAGCAATTGTCGTGGAGCACTTGTCGGAAATTTCGAAGCAGTTGTCGGCGGACCATATGTCGTGTCACCTGGCCAGCAGCAGGTTCACGGATATCTGAGATATCCATTAAATCAGTGCATTTGGAACAAAATGGCCGCCTTCAGTCATACCAGGATGCAGCGCTACCGACAAGGTGGTCGGAAGCTTCTCCATGACTCCAGTCTGTCCATTCTCTCCAGACTGCCTTTTTAGGCTGAGCAGGATTTTTCGTTCTAGTCAATTTCCTTTTTCCTTTATCGGCAGAGCCCCTTTTGGCTTGTTCTTGCCGCTCCATTCACCCTCGGAGAAGCGAGCAGAGTGCATGTTAGTCGGGCGTGCGTCCGACGTCTTCCCTCGCGTCTGCCCTGGAGATTTCTCCTCACAAAATAAGTTTGCTTGCATGATTATCCAAAACCATTGAAGAATTCCCCAAAACGAATTAAAGGGGTAGAAACCAATTAAAATTTCCAAGATGATAGTGGCAAACCACGAAAACGGTGGTAGGTGAAGAAAATTTAAAAATGAAATAACATCGATTTAATACTGCAAGACCGTCATTTGAAAAAAACGTAATTTACCGCTCATGCGCATTACGGGATCTCATGTCATTTATGATGGGAAAAATTACGTAGCAAAATATCTAAAGAATAATTGGGAAGGCTAACGAAATGGGCAGCAAGATAGGTCACCGAATATATAGGCTATTTTAGATATCTTATAGGTCTCTTGTGCATTTTGATGACGAAATGATACTTATATCATAAAAGGGGTGTTTTCCTTCCTCGCTTCGCACGCTCATAATATAAACCAGGGTGGCTAGGGAAAGCAAACAAACAATTGGTGCTAAAATATAATTTGTTGTGATGTAACCAAATACACCATTTCTTATAGGTCTAGAGGGTAATTTGATGACAAAATAACACTTCTTATATAGTAAAAAGTATGTGTGGGGGTGTGTGCGAGCGGGTGAGAGTGAGTGTATACTCCAATGTGAGTTTGTGCGAGAAACGTCGCGACGCGTCGGTGAAAGATTTCGATTATTCTCCCACTCCTCAGAACGGATTTATGCCGTGGTCTATATCGCCTCAAATTAAATTAAGATTTGGCAAATGTGTCTTCCTTCTCCGGGAGAGCGGGGGGGGGGGGGGGGGGGGGGGGGTCTCGAAACCTCACCCCGAAGTAAACCTTAAATGCATATTTTTCAGTGAATCAATGTTTTTCTCTCTCCCTCCCTCCTTCTTTCTCTTTGTAAATCTACAGACCCTTGTCAAGTTCGCAACCCGTGTATCCACGGTGAATGTAGCTATACTGGATCTGGACAATACCATTGTGAGTGCAATGAAGGATATATGGGTATTCATTGTGATGTCATCCGCAAACCTGATCGTAAGTCTCTTTATCATATCATTTCTATCGATTAAAATATTGTCATTAAAATATATTTTAACAAACACTTTCGATGTCTTCTTGTCTACTTTAGCGTACACCTTTGCTTATACTAGTAATTGATTTTAAAATATCAAAGGACGTATATAATGTCACTTTTTTAAAGAACTTACTTTTGATTAATGCTGTTGAAATCATTTCTGCTATGCACTGTGGACTTCTCATAAAAGATATCGACACTACAATGTCTGTTCGAAGGGCTAATCGTTTTAATCTTGTGGGATGTTGTGAACTGAACTATGATTTTAATCGTTTCTACTTGCAGCTTCTTTGGAGGTAGACCTTAATCCTGAGAACCAAACCGTGGAGATATGTAACACGGTAACGTTGAGATGCAGTTTTCTATATGCACACTACTTCACATGGTACAGAAACGGCCACCCTTTACCCGGCACGAGAAACAACCGCACTCTACAAATTCCATCAGTTTCCCCAAGTGATATCGGATATTACTTCTGTAGAGGCCATGGAAAAAAAGGATCAACTCTGGACACGAAACAGGCGTCTGTTTACGTCAAAGGTGAGGTGAAAAACTCAATGGTTTACATTTTGCACTTGTTCTTTACACAATTCAGTTTCTCATACAAATAAACCCTTTTTCACAGTTTGGTGTCACAATAACCTATCCTCAGATCAAACGGGATGTTATACGATTTTTTCCCCATAGCAATTCCATTTTGAAATTGAGTCATTTGAAATGAAACGGAAAATAGAAAAAAAGTAAACACTGATGCTCCCTAAACCACACTTGTTATGATAAATTAGTCTTTTTTTCCATGTGCAGGTGTGACTAACATCCAAATATCGGAACTGAAATACAATCTCCCTTTGAATGATGACATCTCTGATCCTACTTCCGCCCTCTATCGTGAGATATCTGTCAACATTAGTAAATATGTAAGTACGAAATATTGGGAAAAAAATTAATTATATGTTGCAGAAATTGTTTTCGGCGACTTTTTATTTGATCTTTATGGAGCGCTAAAATGGCAAAAGGAAAAGAGAAAGGGAAAGAAATGGAGAATAAACAAAAATTGAATGATGATCAGTGATCAATAGAGCAAATCGGGCGCATATTTGCTCCCATTCTGTTTGAGTCTTTTCTGTCAGCGTTATTTTCCAATGATAATTACATCCAAACACATTGTATCACCACTGGCTTTGGAGCTTTGGAGTGATGTTCATTAGCTAGTCTAGACGTCCATGACAAAGACTATAATACGCATGGTCGTAGATTACAGATCATTCATATGTTAGTTCACGTTTTCATGGAGATTGCGCAGATCATATAGTGAGAATGAAGTTAGCACGTTCTTTCGCAAGATATTACTTTATTTCTTCTTTCTTGGCTCTTGAAAATAAAGTAGGCCTGAACGTCTATTCAAATGAATATCCAAACATCTGCCTCAACATTTTTCATCTAGATGAAAATCAGCTAGTAGATTTTGGCGGCAAATCTACTTTTCAAAGAAAGATTTTTTTTTTCAATGGCTTACTTCGTTCTGATAAGAACAGAATGAAATTGGCCAGCAAGGAACGAACCACAATAGCGCCATATTCATCAAATAGCTAGCTGATCCAATATCCTAGTGATATTTTTTATGCTTATCAAAGAGTGTATTTTCTTCAATCGCTACCCTGACTCGTATAATATACAGGGTGGTTTGGAATTTCAAACGAATTGGACATGCAAGGGAGGTGCCCGAAAACTCGTATAGGGTTAGGGTTAGGGTAGTGTATTTTGATGTCGAAATGATATGAAAAAAAAATTATCGCTTGCTTCGCTTGGTCGTAATATTTTGAAACAGGTTTCTTTCCCACAGTAAGCAATTTGATCAGCGCGGTGCTAAAAAATCATATGTAAGCAAATAATTGTTTGTATCCCCCATAAAATTCACTTGATCGATCCTTCTCGTTTGACCCCGTCACTTCTCCCTATAATTCGCCTATAAAATTTGGGTTATTCAGCACCAATCATTTCTCTACACGAATGCAATTCCACACTCTTAATAAAAGATACTTTCTTCGTTCGAAGGGGGGGGGGGGGGGCGCAATGTCAGCTCTTGCCCCGGGCGCCGTTTGCCCTGGATACGGTCGCTGATGCGAGGTGGACAATGAAAATGGTGCTGCTCGTTATTCCGAAGGTTCGCAGTGGCAAATCCAGGAATTTGAAATAGGGGTAGCGCCAGCGGCGAGGGTGTGGGAGGGGGGTAATTCCCCTCTCATGATAAGGACTTTTTCAAGATATCATGTACGAAAGTCGCATTTTAAGAGAATTTTCAGAGGAAAAACTCGAACTCAAGCATTGTCCGTGAATAAATGACATACACCGGGAATGGGCTGTTTTGTAAGGAAAATTAGATACCTATGAATTTGATTTATTCTTAATATCCAAAATACGGTCGGCGTCATTTCATTAAAATATTCACCTTGAACGATGCAGTCATTCAAATTTTAGCAGATCCATTGATATTGGATGCAGGGGCAGCGATACATTTTTCACAGTGGCGACGATTTCATGTAACGGGTGGGGGGGGGGGGGGGGGGGAGGGGGAGCGGAAACACCGAAGATCACCGCCGAAAATCTGTTTTGAGAAGTAGAAGGGGATGATCGTTATTATGCGAGCGAGCGAGCTAAAAATAACCGCAAGAGATAATGAAAAAGTCTCGATTTGCCATCAAAATACTCCCTAGGCCTATAAAATATTGAAGTGGTTAGCCTAAATATGGATCACCTGACTCCAAATATAAAAATGAAAATATTAAGTTTTAAAAATCGAGGGGAGGGGGCGATCCCCCAAAATAATCGAGGGGGGACATGTCCCCTCCCCCCCCCCCACCCATCGCCGTCTACGATTTTTCAAGTGATTAAAAATGCCCCCTATCAAAATACCCTGGTGCCGCCCCTTATTGATACCTGAGACCTATTTCCCAAAGGCTCAATTGATTTATGATGGAATAAAAAACTATAGAGTGATGTGCGTGCCTTGGCCAATATCATAATTACAAGACCAAAATGCCTATGTTTAGACTTTTCAATTCAGTTAAATTAAATGTAATCATATCAAGACAGAATGAGAAGCATCTGTGCTTTTTAATTAACAAAGAAAAAAAGGAAAGAAATGAAATAACTCTCCAGGTACCTATTTTCTTTCCATGCTTGACCATAAGTAGTACTGTGCTACTTATAAAATTCATGAAAAATTGAAAATATGGGAAACGCCAAATTTTATTGCCATACCAGCATATCGCCTTAATAGCTTGTTACGTCTCGGAGTAGATTAAGGAGGCACAACACATATAGTTACATGTTCTCCAGATTTAACTCTAAGAATATGGCACAGTACTGATCACGGAACAGTTGGGTCTGTATGTTTCATTCATTATATTTCATTCCGTTTATTTCCATTTCTAACATATTAAACAGAATATATATGATGCATTGTACAAAGTAAAAAAAGGAGAATTAACAATGGAATCGTAAATATAAATAGTTCACATTGTACAACAAGCCTAAGAAAAAGGTTGGTAATGGGGACTGCTGGAAAGCTGTGCTTGCATAATGCCTATTGTACACTCGTGGATCGTGAAATAAACAGTAGCTGAACTTTCTTAAAACTTTTAGCCTCGGTGCCACTTTAAATTCGCGCTTTATCACATGTAAAATCTTGAAGTAAGGGGAGGGGCACTTTTAAAATAAAAGTGGTCTGTAATTTTTAAAATAATATGAAAAGCCTGCGTCATATTTAAGGTGAGGCGAAAAGTGAAATTAAAAAAAAAAATCACACTACACAAAAGTTATAGAGAGGGCGCGGGCCCTTGGCGCCCGTGCATGGATCCGCCACTGGTTCGTTATTCCAAACACAACCATCGTGTGTAGCTGGAGGTTCGTTAACTTTCGTTAACCGAAAATGAGATAGGGTTCGTTTATCTGAACATTTGATGCCTTAATCCGAAGGTTAGTTATTCCGAAAATGAAATAGGGTTATTTAATCCAAAAATGGAAAAAAGCTTGTTAATCCGACAATAATCCGTGGCGTAGCAAGGATGAACATTGAATTTTGATGGGCTAAGGGACTGATCCATAATCTTCGGCAAAGGAAGGAAGTGGCGGGTTAAGAGGGGGGGGGGGTAGAGTTATATCGATTTAGGGTGAATTTCTTCACCCCTAGATATTTTAATAACTTGTTGATGAACACAGTATGATTGAATTGTGTGGGTACATCGTGTGTACATAGTGCCCAAAGTATATCCCCTATGAATCCCTATCGGTGGTGCAGATTAATATAATTTAAAAAATCAACAACAACAACGCACAATTGTAGACCCAAAGCCGAATTTCTGTAATAGTTTCCAAGTGTGAGGCCCTTAGAAGCACTGGTGATTATTAATTATGTAAGGTTTAGGGGACATTTCTTACTAAAAGACCAGTGCCCCTAGTCCCCTTTAATTTTTCGACTCCAACCTTGGTATATGATTTTTGTTGTTAAGTAAATTATCTTAGTGATTGTGTAGTCTATGCCACGGTCGGAGTCTTAAAATTAAAGGAGAGTGGGGCCATTGCTCTTTTGTATAATAGTAGTAGACTTTAAAGGGTAATTAGTTTAGCACAAGTCTAATGTGCCACAAGGTCCATTGCACAACTAATGAAGCAATCGATTATCACGTACAGAAATGAAAAAAAAAAACTGATGATAATAAAATTAAAAACATGAGAATATATGAGGATGCAGAGGAGGAAACTTTTACTTTTCACTGAATACAGAATATTTACGTACGGTATCAATACATTAAGGACAATATAAGTAAAATCAAGAGAGAAAGAGAGAAAAGAGTCAATTGAACTTCGCATCGTTCTTGTAATTCTCTCTATGTTGTAAATTCTAGTTCTCCTTATTATGGTCATTTTCTACTTTGCTCATGGTATATAAATTAGTTCAAGTTACTAGCACATGTGCTTTATTTGATATTTTCAAAAACACACTATACACATGCAATAGACGGAGGCATGTGTGAAGGTGGCCATAAACCTCACAGCCATTTCGTTTTTCTATTCTTTCTTTTTTTTCTCTCCTTGCACCAATGTTTCCACCATTCAAGGAGAGGATTGTCCACCGTATGTATACTCGCATAAAGTCTCTAATTAGTTCTCCGTTTCTACTGCTGTTCTTTTTCAAAGAAACTTAGCTTTCTAGAAAAAAACAAGCTATATAACTGCAAAACCCCAAACATATACAGTGCGTCCCAAAAAAAACTTTACACTTTTGAAATGGCCGCCAAATGAAAAATACATGATTCTGGAAGAAAAAGGTTTATATGTATGGATAGCTCATGGACTCAACTTTCATATGAGACCAAAAAGGCCGAAAATGATTCATGCTTGGGTGAGCACTGCTCATTTTTGTAAAGGGTATGAAAATTAGGTTGCGCAGGAATTGTACCTTTCAATTTGTGAGAGATGAGTCCTTGGAGGTTAGAGAATTGAGGGTGGTATGATGAATTCATGATCAGTTGCAATCAGTTTAGGTTTGCTGAGTGAGTTTTATGGTTTATTAAATCAAAATTTCATGCATGAGTGAACAGGAATTGCATTCATTATCGTAGCATTGTACCTTTCCCTGGTAGGCTCTGTGATGTGTTCATGGGAGTCAGGATTGGGTGATGGTACATGGTAGAGGGGAGTTGAGATGAAAGGTAGGACTTTGTTAGGTAGATGGGATAAGGGTTAAGAGGACATGCATGCTCACCCCCTCTCTTTCTCTCTCTCTCTCTCTCTCTCTCTCCCTCTCTCTCTCTCTCTCTCTCTTCCTGGGTGTGTTTGTGCATTTCTTGACAATTCACATCCGTTGGTCTCCTCTCCACAATATCCCGACCACATTCCCCTATCCCGAATTCCACCTGCATTTCCAAAATTGGACTGGGACCGGTGCATTGACACCTGAAGTCAATCGGATTCTATCAGTCAGTCAATCAATACCGTAAGTTAGACAATCAATATTTAGGTATCATTCAACTAATCAATGTATCAGTCAATCAATTAAGCAATCAAGCATTCAATCACCATTCAGCTGATTCAATCAATGAATTATTCAATAAATCAATCATAATTAATCAAAAACTCAGTCAATCACTCTATCAAAATTTATCCAACCAACCAGTCATTTTAGCAGTTGAGTTTCTGGCAAGAAAAACGGTACAGTGTAACACAAATTGGTAAAATGAACATGTCAGTCTTTGTTTTCAGTTGATTTTCATTCATTTAAATTTTACAACTGTTTCATCCATCTTGTAAGAGAGAAAAGGGGGAAATAAATGATAATGGAAACTAAAAATCAAAGTTTGCTAGTTCAGGGGTCCACATGACCACCTCCTCCTTCAATGCAAAATCTTGCTCTCTTCATAAGGGATTAGGGAAGGTGGTTTGGATATTTTGGAGAGGGGACCAAAGAATGTGAATTGTCAAGATATGCATTAGCACACAGAAAGCAAGAGAGAGAGAGAGAGAGAGAGGGTGGGGGCATACTGTCCTCTTGACTCTTATCCCATCTACCTAACAAAGTCTTACCTATCTCACCTCCGCTGCAACATGTACCATCACCCAATCCTGACTCCCATGAACACATCCTGAGTCTACCAGGGAAAGGTACAATGCTACAATGATGAATGCAATTCCTGTTCACTCATGCATAACATTTTGACTTAATAAACCATAAAACTCACTCAGCAAACCTAAACTGATTGCAACTGATCATGAATTCATCATACCACCCTCAATTCTCTAACCTCCAAGGACTCATCTCTCACAAATTGAAAGGTGCAATTCCTGCGCAACCTAATTTTCATACCCTTTACAAAAGTGAGCAGTGCTCACCCAAGCATGAATTATTTTCGGTCTTTTTGATCTCATATGAAAGTTGAGTCCATGAGCTATCCATACATATAAACTTTTTAATTCCAGAATCATGTATTTTTCATTTGGCGGCCATTTCAAAAGTGTACAGTTTTTTTTGGGACGCACTGTATATATTTTTTCGTGAAAAAAATAGAAAAGGTTAGTTCTTTATCTCAACAGAAGGAACAGAAACAGAAAAATTGGAAATCTCGCAATACACATTCTCTTAGCTTATCTTTGATTTAGCACAGCTATGAGACTTTTACTTCTGCTTGCTCTTCTTCTTTGTCTTCTTACTATAGGTACAGGAAGGTCTTGATAAAATTCAGGAACTTCGCGAACTCTCACCATCGGTGGTATGCCGCTCCCTCATCCAGAAAGAAGGCGTTGTCGCTGACATGAATGTCTACATCATGGATAACAATGATATGTCTGCTTTTGAGAAAGAACAGCTTGTCAGTGAAGCTTTTCACAGTATGGCCAACACCTACAACAGTCTCATTGATGTAAGCAAAGTGAAGATTGAGAACACGGGTAAGAATTAATCATGCATACGAGCGATTTAGCTCTGCATTTGTACGTAACTCTCACGGTGCCAAGGGGTTTTGCTTGTTCCCAAATTCTACCAAATCATGAACAACACCTGCTTTTCAAATGCCCCTAAGTCTTTCTATACAAATAATCTGTACACAACAGTTGTAGAAAATTTATTACCCTTTCAAAAGATACCAAATATTCCATTAATTCGATGTCTTGCCCGAAATTTATTTGGACATAGAAATAAGCCTCCCTTTTGACCTTTCCATTTTCATTTATCATTTGTTTGCTATTATTATGCTAATATAAGAATGGATCCTTTCCAACATCTGGAGTTTTCTAAGAAATATCCTATGGTAGAATGTAGTGACTGATAGATATTTTAATCAAACACTATATTTATCCTCTAAACTTTGACATATTTTCATGACCATATCTATTATTCTAATTAGAGTAATGGTCGATTAAAAACGTAAAGTCTCTTGGGCACATATCCGTGCCATCGGCACTGTAAGAGTTAATAGGAAAGGCTGAATTACAAGAAGTCTTCATTAACGATGTGGACCTTCAGAAGTTTCCATGGTGACATTATTAGAAAATAGCTTATTCTTCTTAATAATGGGTTGATTGATGGCGCACAAATCCCAGGGATCGAGGGTGTAGATTGTCTACTGCATGTCAGACTTTCTTGTAGTAAAGGTACTTTGTATTTTGCTTCCTCAATGGACATCGATGTCAAGAAAATGACATCCCAAAACCTAAACTAAATCTTTCACAGAAAGTCTGGTAGTCCATCTCATGTAAATCTGACCAAATGGAAAAGACTGGATGAAGCTTTCATAAGATAAAAAAGCACTTTCTTAATCTGCCAAAGCACAACGACAAGTACTTTATAGAGAGCTGTTGTTCATGTTTTTGTTGTTGATTGTATTTTAAGTGTACATTCAAAGTTTCCAATTTAGTCCTTTTCTGGTCTTTGAAGATAAAGAGTATAATAGGCAGTTCATTGATATTGACTTCGAAACTGATTGCCCGTGTATGTTTGAGATGCATCGTGAGATGCGGGTGATACGTGTTTTCAAATTTACTTTGATTGTTACATCTACTTCGGCCCACAGAAATACCGTGGAAGTTAGTTAACTAAAATACCCTCCATTCTATATAATTTCTCAATTGCCTGAACCTCAGATTAAAAACCCATATGTTTTGGAGGAGATTAAGTTGTAATGATAATGTGAAATTTTATAGTGCCTACATCTCCGATGCAATCGCTTTAAAGGAATATCATAACCCCGGTCATCATACTCCGCAGTAACAATGTATACATAATGTACGCATATTCTGCCCCACTCCCAATGGAGCATTCATAACTTTGGAAGAATCATGTTTTCTTTCTTTTAAACCTCTTCCTTAGCAATCTGTAGGAATTCAACTTGGATGTCACCGCGTTTTGGACTCATTCATTTTCTTGAGGGGGAGAATGGAAGTTGGGTGAACTCAACTGGGTCATCATGTCCATTCAACACAACAAACGGTAAAAAAAAATGGTCTGTTGTGACTTATATTTTTATTTATTACTTTCATTCAATTGTTGGTTGCAATCGATTATTCCTGATAATTGTATATTCTTGATTATAGTTTTAAAATAAGTTTGATTCTCTCAACTGTATTTCTTCCATACCCCTGAAGGGACAGTCTAAGAAATAAAAAGAATTGTATCACTGTATCACAGTATCACACTATTTCCCCCTCCCTTGCCCCAAATTTGAATGCAGTGAGCGTATTTTTTGATGTAAAAAATGAAACTTAACCAACTGCTCAAAATTTACTTTCCATTTTGCACAAGAATGAATTTACCTTACTTGTTTAGATACAAATCTGATTATCGTTGCGGAGTGTTCTTTTGCTGAAATATGCCACTGAAATTCCTGTTCATCATTATTCCAAATAAAGTAGATGTAATTTTCACAAATATGAAAGGTGGTTGATTTATCCTTATTAATCAAATATACCATGCACTAAGAAGTTTTAGTTGAAATTATGGATTCTGAGGTGACTGGCATAGTACTATTTTCTGAGGGGTGCAGACCCGAAGAAAACAGTAGCTATGCCATTCACCGAAGAGTCCATAATTTCAGCTGGTACTTTGAAATGAGTGCATGGCATATTTGATTTATATCCTACAACATAAGTGACAAAATGTACATAAAATAGACTCTAGTAAATAATAAAAAGTCAAATTATAACATTTGCTCATTTTTTCTAGTCACACAAGGTCATTGTTTTAAGCCAACGATGCAACATTAACGATGAAAACTTGAACTGTTGAATGAAGTGAGCAAGAAAGAATAAAAATAGGAAAACTCGAACACGTTTACAATGTCTATAGTTTCATGTTTCAGTTATTTGTTGTAAATATTTACAACTCACCCGTGAAAACTCGACTGAGTGCAGTTGGATTAGTCGTCATACGATGCCATGCATGCACACACAATGCAATGCATTGCAGCCGCTAGCGCTAGGTGTTCGACTCGCTCAGCGCCTCAGTCGATCATTTTCAGATATCGATAGCTAAATTGCTCGTTATCTTAAAAATTGACGTCAGAATCTCAGTATATCGGAAAATATATCGAGGTCTGACGTCACACCATATCCATTTGTTTTCATGGTGAAATTATTTTTAGTCACTTGAGAAGTTCTCGACCAATCCTAGTTAGAAAATTTCAAGACGTAGGATATAACAATTATTAATATTCAACAGCTGGCCAACCAATCGGGCGGGCTGAGTGTGTTGGTGATTTGATATCGCAGAGTACATGGCTTCCCATCGATAACTGTGGACCATTCAGAAATGTCAGTGATTTACTCAGCCAGCTATCACAGGTAATTCACGGTAAATGTAATACATATTTCGACGTTTTAAGAAATTATTTTCAGAACCGACTGCAATTTAATAGGAAGATCAAGATTGAAAACGTTACTTCGATAAATAAATCAACATGAATCCTACTATTCCAATCTCATCCTTGAACAGAGCATATCTAGAGTCGTGTACGCTCAATTTCATTTTGCTCGGGGCCTTCAAAAGATGATCAAACTGTGTATTTTTAGAAGCTTAAACACTTGCTGGTAAAAAAAGAAAAGTGAATTGCAAATTTGTGACTACATTATAAATATATATTTTTTTGTCAGTAGAAAATCACGCTGATGGCATGGATAGTCAAATGTTGTATGCAAATATCAATGATATCTTGTGATCATTATCAAGGTAACCCTTTCAGATGAGAATACTGTTGAAGTCAGTGAGCAGGTCAGTGTGGTTACGAGGAACACAGATGACATCTCTCCTAATGACATTACTTCTGTTGCAGACATCTTATCAGCCATATCAAACGTCACAGGTATCAGCCGTAATGATACACGTATCAGTAGTGAAAAGGTATGAAGTAAATATCTGTCGATCTGTCTCTCTACGTATCAGTAGATTACACTTTCTTACATATTCGTCTTTTACATTAATAATACTAATAGAAAACATTTGGCGCATAATACGGTCGTTTATAAGCGCACTGTTTTCTGTCTATTAATCTTAATACCGGGAATTAAAATTACATACAATACAACAATTATATAAGAAACCTCAAGTATCTCAAAACAATAGGCATATATGTTATTGAATACTGAAAATGAAAGTTGGTGTGCACCTCAATTGACCGACCTAAAACTGTGACATTCCAGAGAATTATTTATTAAAAAGATCATAACATAATTGATGCATTTATCTTTACCATCGGTCTGAGGTATGAGGGATACAAAAATAATACAAATACAATATGCATTCTCTGTTTGTGTTCAGGTCATTGTAACCTGCCCCGTTCTCAATTAAACTTGTGTAAAAAGTGTTGCTTTCTGAATTATGTAAATTAAAAGTACTTATTTGATATCTCCTAACAGGTTACTGAGGTTACTGAATCCATCGTGGCGATTGTAAGTAACATTGCTGAGGTTGACACAAAAACTCTTGAATCAGCTGAAGAACAAACAAGTTCTGTTACTAATATCATCCAAACATTTGAGAAGCAGATTAAGAGCATTCCAGTGACAAACAGTACAAAGTTAAACTTCAGACAACCCAAAGTCGCCGTAAAGGTACGAACATCATTGTGTCAAATTAGAGATGATTACCTTTTTTGAGAAAGAAAAAAAAAGGATACTGTTATCTAGATCGATGGAAGATTTGCATCCAGCTTTTTTTTTTTTTTTTTTTTTTTTTTTTGGGGGGGGGGGTGTTGATTCTTTTGTAATTTTGGAATTAACAAAATACACAACGAATCTTTTATTTACTATCTTATAAGGGGCCTTCTACCCATGAGAACTTCACCTACCCACAGCGAGGTAAAGAACGTCACCGGGGGAACAGCCTGCTCGAACTGAAAGCAGAGAACTTCCCCGATTACATGCATCACGGGTCATTTTATCACTTGTGGCCATTCTCAGAGATATAGCCTGCTTTGCTATCTCGCCCTTCCTCTATGAGCTTAATTAATGTTCGTATAGGTATATATTGTACACGAGCGACTCGGCCGGAGAGGCATGCCGTAAATCTGATATTACCAATCCGCGTGTGATCGAACATGGAATATGTACACTGTTTTAAAAAAAAAAACAGATTAAAAATCATTGGGCTGGTTACTGTATGAACCGACCAACTGTCTGTACGAAGATAACACTAGTTTATTATTCCAATAGATATCCAATTTTGGTTCAAAATACTTTGGAAGTAGAAGGCTTCACGGTACTTTTACTTTAATTCCATCTACCACCATCAAAAACTTAAAAGTATATC
The DNA here is from genome assembly GCA_029962745.1 of Echinometra lucunter. Taxonomy (NCBI): domain Eukaryota; kingdom Metazoa; phylum Echinodermata; class Echinoidea; order Camarodonta; family Echinometridae; genus Echinometra; species Echinometra lucunter. Next base: position 33,776 of record CM057163.1, on the reverse strand, counting down.
AAAATAATTTGCAATTTGAATTAAACTCAAAATTTGATGATCGTATTGAGCAGGTCAAATCTTTAAAATACCTTGGTTTTATAATTGACTCTGAATTAGAATGGAATAATCATGTTTTGAACTTGTGCAGAAAAGTGAGTAAGATGATTATTTTTCTTAGTAGACTCAGTTCCGTTTTGAATGAGTCAAGTTTGAATCTGTTCTCTACGGCTGTCATCTTGAACTCATCTGAACATGCAACAAAATTCAAAAAAAACGTGCAGGACAAATTATTTTGAAAACGAAACTTTCAGAGTACAGGAATGGTAATTGCATGAAATTCATGGTATCCTTGATGTGGATACTTCACAACAACGTCAAATTTTGCATAATTTATCTTCTTTTGTATAATTTTTTTCGTGATATGGCTCAATGTCATTTGGAAGAGAAATTTGTTTTTAAACAATTGGAATACTACCTGAGAAAGAGCAACCGGGTAATTTTGCCGAAGCCGAACACAGACTATTGCAAACATACAGTTATTTATGTGTTGGTTAAGTGTACAATGACTTACCACTTGGAATTCGAAAACTAAATGATTTTTCATCATTTTAGAAGGAAATTCATAAAAGGAATAGAGTAAAATAGTACAGTGATGATGTTTTGGGACCGTACAGGATGGGATGGGGTAGGGAGGGGGCGGGGATGGATAGATATGAACTTGCACTGCAAGCTCATGGATTTCAATTTCATTTTTTCTTTCTAAATAGTTAATTCTTTCTAAATGTAATTGTTATTTTGATTTAACATGTTTGAATTTAAGGGACCCGAGGAAGAACAGATCAGTTTTGTTGCCTAATCTGAAGGGGCTATCCCTCGATCTTTTTTTAACTTGTATTGTACCATATTTGTATGTTTACATTATGATAGCAAATAAAACCAACCAAACCAACCAACCAACCAAATATGTTTCACATATTTTTTTTTAAAAACTAACAGTTGGTCGAATCATATAGTAACCAACGCAACGATTTTAGCCAACCCTTTTTACAGTGTAAAGCCAGTGGTAACTTCCCATAGAGAAATGGGTCGGGTGAAAAGATGGTTTTACTTTCCTCCTCTACGCAAGGATTAGGGGCTCGCAAAATTTGCATTTTCCCGATGACGTTCCCTGGAAAGTTGGCTTCAGAAGGGTATAATAATCTTTTAATCTTTATCTTTTCATACCTAAGCGACATCGATTTCGTTTCCTGTCAGTACAGCTGGTTGAAACGTTTTCCTTTTTCTACTGAACTTGACAGGTCCAAAGTGTTCCTACTGCTGACATCACAAATAGCGGTCTAGTCCTCTCTGTGGCAGGGGACAATCTTTTCGATCTCACAAAGTCTAACACAACCATCAAAACACGCAATAATGAAAGAAACAATGCCGAATCTATACGACCAGAAACCATCGCTGTTGTCAATATACCTCCTGATGTTTCATCTGCTATATCGTCTGCAGCAAAGGCCAATACAAGCGCCATCTTCGTCAGAGTGATTTTCAGTGTCTTTTCGACACCAGCTCTCTTCATCTCAAAATCATTGCAGAACACGTCGAGTACAGGAACTAACAGATCAGCCAACACCCCTGTCATAGCTCTTAGTATCGGTGAAGAGAAAATAGAAAATCTCACCACACCCATCAATTTCACATTTAGTCCAATAGAGGTAGGCCTTTAAAAGGGGGTTAATTTGCTGTGATTGTTTTGGTACCAGATTTCAAATTAATAAATCAAAAAGATATACAATGTTTCCTTTTCTAAAATCATTTTCACAACACATATTTATCCATAAATTCGTAAAGAGGAAGTTGGGTAGGGCCATTATCATGCATGCATTCCGTTATAATATTCACTTTGTGTTATTCGCGGAAAGGCCTCGTCACATCGAATACTGTCCGGGCCACCATGTTCCTAACCGTATCAAATCGCTCCCAGAGCGATCGCATAAACGCCGTTCCGGTAACCGTTTCGGTTACCACGGCACTGGGCGTGTTTGGTATTAACAGTCGCATTGGAAGAGTACACGACCGATTCCGTGCCTTGACCGTGTTCGGTGTGCGGAGATCTTAATAGTCATTTCCATGCTATTGCATAATATGTGACCTTTTGGATGTTTACCAGGTATTAAAAGTAGATGATACTGACAGTTAAATGAAAACGATAACGATAACGAAAACGAAAATTTAGTCGTTCCCTTATTTTTGTTCTAAATTTGATTTTACAAGCCTGGCCACACAAATCCGTCATGTTCATTCTGGAATGACGGCTATGGTAAGCTTCGTGGTGATTGGTCTCAAGAAGGATGCGAGCTCCTGTCGTCATCTGGATTAAGATCAACTGAAGATAATACGTGTGATCCTCCTTCAGATGAGAAAATCATTTGTGGATGCTACCATCTTACTAACTTTGCTGTCCTAATGGTAAGATTTTTTTTTCTTACAGTAAATCATTCTTTACCTTAAAGGCATTGGCTTACTTTGTGAGCAGCCGATTTAAAAATTTCAAACTGAGATGACACACGCGTATGAGTACTTGTATTTGTACTCAAAAACCCTGAAACCAACCATAATTTGGAATGGAAAACTGTAAGTTAGACGCAAACCGCGATTTAATTAGCTTTCGTCTCGAGAGACAGTGACCTAAGAGGACCGTTTACACGAATTAAAAAATACCGTTATGTGCCTTCCGCCGCGTGATACGCCAATACTCACAGTGCGGTCCGTTGAGCCATCCACGCATGCGCACTCCTTATATCTGGTCTGTGCAACTGACCCTCGTATATTTTTCAAACATTGGTTCACATTTCTATTATTTAATAATACTTCCTGTGGATATCATACTTTGAAACTTTCAGACTGGTATTTTTACACTATAACCCCTATCTTCATCCCATTTTCAAGTAACAAAATGAGATTTTTAAAAAAATCATAACAATGTTAAACCAATGCCTTTATTGACTAATAAGTTATTGACAAGTTACACATCTTATCCTGTACTAAAGTTGTGGGGAATAGAGAATTCAGTAATCAACGGGTTAAGAAAATAACAAGAACAATACAAAGAATAAGCACCATGAAGTAGAACAAAAGATGTGTAATATGATGTCTGAGTTTATCATATGAAATGTTCATATCAGTATGCATGATTTGATGCTTTTGTTTAAAACAAGTCATTAAGATAGCTTGAAGGAAGAAAAATTGTGTTGAATGATATGTTTTATATATATCATTCAATCGGATAAACATTAAGGCTCGCCACAAGCTTGGGTTTACAATTTCTCAAACTACACAATGACTCGTGATATTCCGCCGGAAGGCCCGTCGATGAATGTCTTCAACATTGCTCCGCAAATATGCGGAAGTGATAAAATGTTCAACCAATTGCGACAAATCTGGTTGAAATATTATCCTAAACAGTTTCTCCATCTACTGGTACTAGTGAAATTTGGCAGCGTTATTGGGAGTGTGCTTTTATTTTCATTTCTTTTGAAAGGAGGGCTGCATAGCCAACAGACTAATGGCTAAATAAATATATAGTTAACGGACTTACTTCAAGTGTATACAGAAATTTTGAAGAAAAAAAAGAAAAGATTACCGCTACTACCTTATAAAATAACCTCCAGGGACCTTGAAGCTCATGTAAAGCTTTGGAGGAGGGAGGTTGAGAAAATTGGCATGAAATTGATTAAATGCCTCAAACAGTAGCGTATCTAGGCATTATGGCGCCCAGGGAAAACAATCAAGTTCACGAACATGAACCATTTCTTTACGAAATGAATGCAACAGACGATTTTGCAACAAAACCTCCCACCAATATGAATAAACAGGCAGGACTTATGTTATGATCTCTCATTAAGCCTGCTATATTCACTTCGGCCGGGCATTGACTTTGTTTTGTTACAAACACTTTGTGCATAGCAGAGGGCGGGAGGATCAGTTTACCAGAATATGTTTGTGGGTGTGGCTACTGACCGTAGTTTTGGACCGAATAAGCTATAGTCAAGTCTGCATAAATCGAAGTCCCATAAGTCGAATGATCGCCTAAGTTGAAGGTCTGTACTGGGTCCCATACCTTTATTTTCTATTGTTTTTGACCCTTCATTAGTCGAATTTCTCTAAGTCGAAGCATTTTCTTCAGTCCCAAGAAATTCGACTTAGGCAGAGTTGACTGGCGCACCATACCCTGAGAGCCGCGACCGGAGTGTTTTCCAGTAAAATCCGGGGTGGCAGTATACGTCAAATCCCATTTTCGACCTCATCCTGTTGACGACTTTCCTGATCTGGGCCACCTTGAGGTCACCTGGGTCAAGTTGAGACTTTTATCCTGCCACGTTCAGTGAGCTGCATATTCATCGCAGTGGTCTACTCCCGGCCACTTAATGATGAGCGTGGTGAAGAACCCATTCAGTATCTTCTCCGGTGTATGATCATCTTGATGACTAAACTTCAATCAGCAGGTTTTATTATTCTTGGTGATTTTAACGGGCTTAATTTACAACTCCTCTCTGTAAATGACATGCGGCAAACTGTCGATGAACCTACTAGAAGTGATGCTATACTAGACAAAGTATTGACCAATTTTGCCAACCTGTATTGCCAACCTCAAATTCTGTCTCCCATCAGCTCTTCGGACATAATTGTATACTCTGGTCACCAAAGTCTACAAGGGTTCAGAGGAACAATAAAACTGTGACAAGAATAACTCGACCTATGAGAGCTTCTGACACACAGCGACTTGGTGACTGGATTTCACATCAAGACTGGGCAGAAGTTCTTACTGGCATCAATGTCCAGTCTGCCTGTGACACTTTTTATGAGCAAGTAATTTTCCACATGAATAGGTGTTTCCCAGCGAAGAAAGTAAAAATTCACATTCGTGACAAACCTTGGATACACCATTCCTGAAATCAATGGCCTCATGTCTATTCTTTATAAAGGATGATCCTTTATAAAGAATAGACATGAGGCCATTGCTCAAGGTAACAGTGAACAGTGGAAAAGACTGTGCAACCAAATGCAGAGGGAAAAGCAGAAGCTGAAGGCCAACTTCTATCTAGGAAGAGTGAAAAAAACTGAAAGCTGCGAGTCCTGTCAGTTGTTATAGACATATCAAAATACTGATTGGCAACAGAAGTCCAGCACTAGAAATAGTTGGTAGTGCATGTAATGCTCCCTCTCAAGAATCAGAGGCCCAAAAAGCAGAGGACATAAAAACCTTCTTTGCAAATGTGAATGCGGATATTCCACCCACATGCTTTGCCTGCATATCTTCCCTCTCAGCATGCTTCGAAACATGTTACCGTTTGGCAGGATTACAACGAGTTGCAGCAGATCAAACCTTGCAAATCTGATGGTCCTGACGGGATACCAGCTCGACTCATTTTGCAAAGATAAATAATACATAGTTCATGTATATCGCATATCACGTTATGATATAACGTCTCTATGCGCTTTCAAAGGACTTGGATATTATTGCCCCAGCTTTAGCCCGGCAGCCTTTTACAGCGCGCAAGTATTTCAAGGAATGAATTCCTGCCAGGTACCCATTCATCTCACCTGGGTTTAGTGCAGCACGATGTGGATGAATTTCTTGTTGAAGGAAATTAACGCCATGGCCGGGATTCGAACCCACGACCCTCTGATTGAAAGACGAGATTCAGAACCACCAAACCACGACGCTTCCACAACGCTTCCACGACGCTTCGCAGAACTCTTCATTGCTTACAGGTTGCCAATGATATTTCGGCAATTCTTGATCCCAAGCAGTGTGGTGGTCAGGCTGGGATGTCAACGACTCACTATCTGGTTGATTTCGTCAATTTCCTTACAAGGAAGGCTGAAACCACGACCAACATTTCTACAGTGATCACGGACTAAAAAAAAAGCTTTCGATCGAGTCAGCCATACAGTCGCAATCACAACACTGATTCATCTTGGTGTACGTCCTGAGATCATTCCCTGGATTTGTGATTTCTTAAAGGGTCGCGAGTACAGTGTTCGTTACCATGCCACTCGATCAGCATGGCAGCGTATCGAAGCCGGTGTACAACAACGCACGTCTCTCGGTCCGCTGGATTTTTTTGGTCCTGATTGATGATCTTATGCGGGACCAATCGGTGGATCACTAAAAATATGTTGATGATATGTCCATTGCCTGCTCACAAAAAGCATGCGACCAAGATGAAACTTTGCGTCATGCATCATTGTGTCTAGAAAATTGGTGTGAAGATAAACCCAAACAAGTGTGTCGCCTTTCAGGTGTCATTTGCTAAACCTGCCGTGTCACACACCCTGACATTGATCTATGTCAGGAAAAGGTCCAGCATGTAAACAGCACCAAGATCCTAGGTATTACAATCCAGGACAATCTTAAATGGGATATGCACATTGAAGCAACGGTATCTCGTGCAAATCGCCGTCTCTTCATGCTACGTTCTTTGAAGCCATTTTCTTGCCCACCTGAAGACATGTTAACTGTGTTCACCGGATTCATCAGACCAGTATTGGAATACGCTTGTCCATGTGTGGTATAGTTCTATCACTCAGCAACAAGCAATGGTTATTTAGAACGTCCGGAAACGCGCCTTATGAATCACCTTTCTAATAAGTACATTTCATACCAAAATGCTCTTTCGATGAATTGGCGACGTTGTCAGACCGCAGCCGCAGAGATCAGCCGTGTCTTTTATTTGCGCGTGATGCTTTTAAGTCAAACATAACGCAGGAATGGTTTGCACCACCTGAACAATGAAGAAATCTCAAGAAACAACGTGTGTGTGTGCTGAACGAAGATGTAGAACAAGCAGATTTAGAAACAGTCCTATTCCATATTTTAACAAACTGCTGAATGAATATAGGGTATAAGAAACTTACCGTGACGTTTGACTTGATTTAAGCGTGTAGCTTTCTACCTTCTATATCTAAAATCAGAATGAACATTTTATTTGTATGGAATAATCATGTCCTGCTTCTGAAGTTGGTTGTGTGTAAGTTTTTTCCCCAGCTTATTCACAAATGTTTCTTTTGGTGAAGTTATGTTCGATTGGTCAGTATATGGGACTAGATAACACTTCATATACTCTTGCTATAAACTGAGGGATGAATAATTGTGGGTTATAAATTGAATAAGTAGGTTAATATGACTGACAATTGTTTGCTTTTAAACATAATTGGGTACTTTGCCATACTTCTGATAATGCTTTCAGCATATTTTTTTTCTTTCAATTGATTATGGGCTATAAATTGCGCATATAGTAAGCAGGTCAACTGTGGCGGTCGACTTGGTGAAGATTTGCTTTTTAAGGCCTACATTTATGATTAAAGCACATCAATTTAATTGTCGCAAATGACTTTCATAACTGGGTACCATGTGACAAATTTCAAGTTCAAGTTCAAGTTCAAGTTTATTTTCCATTTCCATTATCAACATTACAAGCAAATACAAATCAAACATACATTATAAATATAGACAGAAACAAATGAAATGTGATAACAATGATTACAAATCAATTACAAGTTACAAAATATTTGTAAAATAGTTTTAACAGAATCTGATATGGAAATGAGGGGATCCACTAAAAAGCATTGCTTGTAGAGCGTGGATCCCCTAAGAAAGTATATCAAACATTTGAGAAATGGGGCTCATTCGCAGGAGTAAATACAATAAGTTAAAATAGAATATTGGAAATAATAACAAGATGGTGAGTGATGGCGAGAAATGATAAAAAGATGACAGAGATACAGGACGATACTAAAAACTAAAAAGAAAACAGACATGAAAGAATAGAGGGAAGAGAGAAGGAATAAAGTACTGAAAGGGGAGCGAGAGGGAGAGAGAAAGGGCAAAGATAAGTAGGGAGGGGGAGGGAGAGAGATGGATGCACACACACACACAGACAGACAGACAGACAGACACAGATAATATGGAGAGAGAGGGTCAGAAAAAGAGAGAGATAAAAGGGGGGGGGGCAAGACCGAGAGTACAAACGTGGATCAACGAGAGTGTGACTCAATAGATGTAATTGCAGAATGATGTAATTGCAGAAGTAAACAATAAAATCAAAAAATCAAAAATAGCAATGCTTAGATAGTACTAAAAATATACAAACTAATTAATTACTTTGGTAAGACAGTAAAAGAATTATTTTTAGTTTTCTCTTAAAGGAGTGGATAGAGGGGGCCTGTTGAACATCTTTATGGAGTGAATTCCAAAATTTGGGGGCGGTGAAAATAAAAGTATTTTGCGCAAAACGAGTTCTTAAGATAGGCAGATGAAAGTTATCGGCTTGCCTGGTAGGATACCTATGAAAATTGTTATTTTGAGAAAACAAATGATTAAATGCTAAAGGAACCATACTATTTTTATACATAAACATAAACTGCCCAAGCTGAAATTGGTATAAGTCTTGAACCTTTAAAATTTTGTAATCAAGGAAAAGCGGATCAGTGTGAGAACGGGGGTGCGAGAATGAAATAATACGAAGGGCTTTTTTTTGTAATAATAATATTTTGTTAAGTAGACTTTGATGGGTATTGCCCCAAACAAGGATCCCATAGTTGATGTATGGTAGTATAAGAGAAGAATATAATATAAGTAGAGAAGTAACAGGAATAAACGTTTTCAACCTATTTATGATGCCTATATTTCGGGATATTGTTTTGCAAATTTTATCAATATGGCATTTCCAGGAGAGTTTGTTATCTACATGAACTCCCAAAAATTTAATTAAGGTAACACTTTCCAATCGGAAATCTTCAATAAAAATGTCAAAAGGTAAGGAATCTATGGTATTACTGAATAAAATATATTTAGTTTTTTGAAGGTTAATTGATAATTTGTTAGCTCTGATCCAATTCAAAATATTAGTTAATTCGGAGTTTATTATGTTAACAAGTGTAAGCGGATCATTGTGAGAGAAGAATAGATTTGTGTCATCAGCAAAGATAATGAAAGATAAAATGTCAGATGCTCTGCAAAAATCATTTATATATAAAATGAACAAGAGGGGTCCCAGAATACTTCCTTGTGGCACACCACAATTAATGTTACACAAATTGGAGGAATGGTCATTAAGAAAAACAAATTGTTTTCTGTTAGAGAGGTAATTCCTGAACCACTCCAAGGCCTTCCCACGTATGCCATAATGCCATAATTTATGAAGTAGGATGTCATGATTAATAGTGTCGAAGGCCTTGGAGAAATCCAGGAAAATACCGACCATGTGTGAAGATTTATCGACAGCATGAGCAACTTTTTCAACAAAGGATAATAAGGCGTGAATTGTACTGTGCTTTTCTCTAAAACCAAACTGGAAATTTGAAAAAAACGTTGTTATCATTCAAAAATTTAATCGTTCGAGTATATATTAGTTTCTCCAGAATTTTAGAAAGACATGGTAGTAGGGAGATAGGTCGATAATTGTTAATATTCAGTCTGTCTCCTTTCTTATAAATGGGAATGACTTTTGCAATTTTCATGGAGTCAGGAACTTGTCCATGAAGTAAAGACAAATTGAAAATGTAAGCAAGAGGATCAACAATATATGGAATTATAGTTTTAAGTATAACGTTATTGATATCATCATAACCGGAGCTTCTTTTATTATCAAGATTAGAGACAATATCCATAATTTCATAAGGGGATGTCGGGGTCAAAAATATTGAATTTGGATTGGGTGTACCAAGAAATTCGGTAAATTGTTTGTATGAGGGCGCTATATCCATAGCAAGGCGGTTTCCGATCGATGAAAAATGGTCATTAAATATATTAGCGATGTTGAGGGGCTGTTGAATAATCTCGTTGTTTGATTTAACTTCTGAAATAACATCTTTATTTTCTGAGACATTCATAGCTTGCTTGAGAATTTTCCAAGTGTTTTGCATATCATGTTTATGTAGTTGTAATTTATTTTCGAAGTATCTTTTCTTTTCAACACGAATGATTTTAGTCAAAGTGTTTTTATAAGATGTGTATTTCAATTTGGCATTTTCTGTTCCTTTTGCTTTATATTTATAATAAAGATTATTTTTGCGATTAATTGAGCGAAGTATGGATTTGGAGATCCAAGGTAGTCTAGGGGACTTTTTATAATTCATCTTGTCATTTCTCCTTTAGGAAGGTGAATGTCAAATTGACCTAAAAGCAAATCGCAAAATTTATCGTAACAAGAGTTAACCTCTTCTATGTCATAAATACAAGACCAATCCATATTTTCAAGACTTGTACTTAATCTGTTTAAATTGCCTAAATTGACGCTACGTCTTGAGGAACAAGCACCTTGTCGAAAGGACGGTTGTGCTAATTTGTAAGAAGTCATAATTGGATAGTGATCTGTAATATCGGCCAAAATTATGCATGAATCAGGATGAGGTATAATATTAGAGAAGATGTTGTCAATTAGCGTAGCAGATAAGTTTGCGACACGAGTTGGTTTTGACACAAGTGGTAGGAAAGAGGCCGCTAAGAAAGGTTCAACAAGCTCGTGTGCAATGTTATTGTTTGTAAATTTCAGTATATTTATATTGAAGTCCCCCATAATAAAACAATCCTTGTTGGTAAAAGTGGGACAATTTAACAGGTCAGATAAATACGAGGTAAAGTCATTTGCATTAGAATTTGGAGGTCGATAAACGACACCTGCAATTACATTCCTGGCGCCGGTGATTTCAATTTCTATAAAAAGAGATTCAATAAAGTCATTGACAATTGAAATATTTTCATGGATAGAGTAGCGAAAACTATGATGAACGTACAGAGCAACGCCTCCACCTGTCCTACCCTGTCTGTTTTTGTTAATGAAGCTATAGTTGTTTAAGGAAAATGGAAGGTTAGTGTCCTGGGATAGCCACGTCTCTGTAAGACCTATTATAGACATAGGTTGTGGTGATGGGTTATTCAGTATCAATTGTAAGTCATCGAAGTGCTTGCTCAAGCTTCTTATATTTAAATGAAGTAGGGAGAATGTATTGGTATAAAAATTCTTAACAATATCATTAAATTGGGAAACGGTTACGTATTTACAAAAGGAAGTATGTGCTGGGTCATTGTGATCAAAGTCAAATTGCAGCTCTTCAGCCGATGAACTGATGGCATCAGCAATGAAATTATCATATGTACCTGAAGAATATGTGGGGGTTACATTAATGGGAGGAGATCTAAACAATTCAAATAGTTCGTCATCTGTTAAAGAGTTAAAAGCGAAATTGTTATCCACACTGGCCATTGAGTGCTAGGAATTAAAACCTGTAGAAAAGAATAATTGCCAGTATTGAAATCAAATGAGACATTGTTCGTACTCTCGTTGATAGAGGAGTAGTGAACGGTGAAGACGACAGAGGAAAGAAATATGCAGTGGAAACAGAAACAACGGTGGTGAATGACGGTCACACAAGAAATTGACAGACAAGATGATGCTCGCAACACTTAACAAATCAAAGCCAAGAGAGAGAAAGAGAGAGAGAGAGGGGGGGAGAAGGGGGAGGAGGAACAGGGGTGGTCTTAGAATGTACAAGAATAAGATAAAGGAATGATGATGTAGACAGACTAATGCACACTAAAAAACAAAACAAAACAAACCAAGAAAAAAAGATGAGTCAACAAAGAAGGCAACAAATGCAACAGAGAACGAGAACGTGTAAGACTGAAATAATATAAACTGCGGATACCCTATGGGGAGAGAGAGCAAGTTGCTTCTTAAAAAAAAATATCTAAAGCAAGTGTACGGACCTACTTGGCCCAGCAAATCTTTACATGCAATTTAAACTAAAATTTTGCAGAATGTGATTTGATTCATCATAGTACGAATTGGTTTGGCAATATCTGGTTTATGTTTTAATAAAATATAGTTAGGTTAGAATTTAATCAATTTGCAAAATCTTACAATACAGTCTTAGTTTTGACTAATTGACAATGCAAAAGAAATAGGATCATATTTGTGATTAAAGAATGTTCATTGATAATCTCTTGCTAGTGAATACAATTACCATATAATTTGTTTGTGGTCAGACGACAATGCATCATCTAGTTTTGTGATCTATCGAGATGGTATTTCAGTGAGATCTTGGATGTAAACTCCATTACAACTTTGGTTGCAATTAATTTGCAATATATTCCAATCAGATCTGTTGAGCAAAATTATACATCAAGACAAGATATTGGTTGTCAAAAATGTGAAGCATATTTGAATTAGATTGTTGGTTGTGAGCATTGCTGCACAACAAGATTCTGGTTGTGAACAGTCTAATAATAAGATCTTGGTAATGGATAATTTAAGCTACATCTTGATCATATCTTGGTTGTGATTAGTATACTGCTATTAACGATGTACTGCATGATGCTCGCAGCGAGAATCTCGTTGCGAACAACATGTAGCACATTTGCAGTGTCAGTTTTGATCGATCATACTGCGTTTTCAAGAAATTTTGATAATGATTAATCTATAGTAATTTTACAATAAGATCTTAGTTGTGAGCAAAGCATATCTCATCACAACAGGAAGCTGGTTGTGATCAATCTACAATGGTCTGTTTCATGACATTACAGATGAGATCAATCCACAAAGTATTTTAACCAGATATTGGTATGGTGAATATAATTTGCATTACAAAGACGTAGGCTAGTCATAGTTTAAAGAATATTACAGTTACATCGTGTGAACAATATATATTGTATCGCAATGAAATATTGGTTGTTATCAATTTCCAATCAGATTTTGTCAACAGCGTATTCAACATCATCGTTATCATAATAGGATATTTGCTTTTAATAATTAACCCTATATTCCTATTAAATCTTGTAAACAATATATACCGCATCACAATAAAATATTGCATGTTAACAGTTTACAATTTAATCCAAACAAATCTTGTGAGAAATATACAATGCAACACAAAATATATAGGTTGTTCTCAATTTGCAGTGCTTTCCAGTCAGATTTTGAGAACATTATATACTGTATCATGGTCAGGATCACGATAGAATATTTGTTGTCAACAAACATATCTTGTGAGCAATATATACTGTATCACAAAAGAAATTGGTTGTTAAAATGTTTTCATTATATCTCAACTAGATCCTGTGAGCAGCAGCATATACTGCCCAGAAAGATAATTTACAATTCCATTCAGATCCTGTGAACAAAGTGTACTACATTATTGTGATCACAATAAGTTATTGGTTGTTTGTAATTTTTGTATCCAATGAGATCTTGTGAGCAATATATACTGCACCACAATAGGATATTTATTGTTCACAGTTGGCAGTGTATTCTAATCAGATTTTTTTTTCTGGCGTTATGTACTATAAAATCATGATCAATATAGTATATTTTATTGTTAACAGACAGATCTTGTGAGCAATGTATACTGCATCACAAAAAGATATTGGTTGTTGATAATTTTCTATGTGCCTCAACCAAATCATGTCAACATTATACTGCCTAACAGTAAGATATTTGTTCTTCACAATTTATGATTCTATTCGGATCATGTGTACAAGGTGGTCTGCATCTTCGTAATCACAATACGTTATTGGTTGTTTGCAATTTGTAACTTATTCCAATCAGATCTTGTGAACAATAAATACTGTATCACAATACGATATAGGTTAGGTTGTCAACAGGTTGAAGATATTCTAATCACATCATGTGAACAAATATACTGCATCACAATAAGCTGTAGGTCGTTTGCAATGTACAGTATATTTTACAAATGTTGTGAACAATATATATTCCATTAGCAATGTATTCCACTCGAATCAAGTGAACAATAAATACTATATCACCATGAGGTACAGATTGTGATCAATCTACAATTACATATTCCTATCAAATCTTGTGATCATAACAAGGTATTGGTTTTTGACAATTTGCAGCCTATTACAATAAGATCTTGTGAAACAAGGTTCAATCCATTATCATGTTCTCAATGAGTTATTGGATGTTGGCAATTTACAATTTATTCCAATCAGATCTTGTGAGCAAAATATACAGCATCATATATGATTTTGATTGCTAACAGTTTCCAATGTTTTCCAACCAGATCTAGCGAACAATATACGCTGTAATATCATGATCGCAATAGGTTATTGGTTATTAGCGATAACAATTTATTCCAATCAGATTTTGTGAGCAATACATGCTGCCTAAAATTAAGATATTGATTGTTGATAACTTAGAATTCGGAATAGATTATGTGCATAATATATATGCATCAGAGTAAAGATATTGGTTGTTCACAATTTGTAGTGCATTCTAATCAGACTTTGGTAACATTATATACTGTATCATCATGATCACAATGGAATAAGGATCTTGTGAGCTATATACTGCATCTGAAAAGGTATTTGTTGTTATTAATTTTCAGTGTGTTCCAGCCAGATCTTGTGGACAATATATATGCATCGTCGTGATCACAGAAAGTTATTGGTTATTTGCAAATTACATTTTTTTAAAGTTATTGGTCGTTTGTAATTTACATGTTTTTCCTGTCAGATTTTGTGAACAATACTGCATCACAATAGGTTATGGGCTGGGATGTCAACGATTTAAAGGTATTCCTAATATTCCAGACAGATCATGTGATCGTATATGCAGCTTCACATATGATATTGGTTAACAATTTACAGTATATACTTCGAATCTTATGAACAATATATATACTGCATGAGAGGTAGATATATGCTGTTAACAATGTAAAAAGGAATTCTAACTAGATCTTGCGAGCAGTGAATACTATTTCACCATAAGGTCCAGAATGTGAAATCTACGATTATATCAAGTATATATTTCAATAAAATCTTGTGGATGATATGTTCTGCATCACAATAAGGCCTTGGTAATTGCTAAATATATCAGGAAGATCTTGGATGTTATCAATCCGCAGTATACTACTAGGGGATTGTTAACAAACTAAAGCATAACTGTACAAGATGGAGAAGTTAAATTGCCTCATGGTTGTCATGGTTGTGGTTAATAGACTGCATCCATTCGCAACAGGCTCATCTTTGCGAACAATATCCAGTATATATATTAGAATATCGATTTGATAAGTCTATACTGCATCACAGCAAGATATATTATCCAGATGAGGAAACGGTTGCTACATATCAGGTGAGTTCAAGTGATTAACATATTGTGCGAAGTTGAGATTAATGATGGTAAACTACATGACTTGGTCATGTAAGTGAATGAATCATGAGATGGGTTTATGTATCAAATCTGACAAAAATATTTACCTATTCGATCCAGGATGTCCAGGCGTCCTCTCTGTTTCGTTTAACTTGAAGAGTGACCGATGTGTTAACGACTTTAATTTTTGTCATTAGTTTCTTCTCTTTCCTGAGAGTGTAAGCAATGGAGGACAGTCGACCTCTTTCGCGCTTCATCGATGGTGGAAGATCTGACCGTACGGTGATAAGTCGTCGAGCTCCAGCACTTTCCTGGTCGCTTACTCGTTGTCGACGACGAGCGTAATCAGGGTGCTCGAATGCCTTTAGGATTTCATCTCGATCAGCCATCCTGGAAAATCTGATGATTATAGGATCTGGAGAATTAGAGGCGCTTCTAGGAGTGCGAGCAGTCGGAAGGCGGTGTGCGTTAGAAATTGGAATTTTCTCGGCATCATCATATGATATGTTTAGTAGGTCGGCGATTGCTTTAGTAGATTCTACATAGACGTCTTCATCTTTTTTCTGACTTACACCATAAAACAGGAGGTTCATTTTCCTTAGGTGAATTTCCTGTTGAAGCAACTTTTGTTCGAGATCTGCAACCATTTGTCTGCTTGCAGCGATGGCATCTGGAATGGTGGTAGTTTCGACGACAGAGATCCTTTCCGATGTATCATTGACGGAAACCTGTAGCTCAGCTACCGCTTTATTAGTAGCATCCAACTCTGATCTAAAATAAGCAATATCCCGTAGAACTTTATCTAATTTCTGGTTAATCTCACAATTTGATTCCGCTACAGCACTTTTAACTGCTTGCGATATCGCAGTAAGCATACTGGCCGAAACCGCTTCTCCGTGCTGGTTCATGCGTGCATTCGAGCGCGGTATAGCCCCCTGAGCTGCTATGTCGGAATTCGCGGGCGTGGCACTTCCTGGTTCAGTTCTGATAGCGGCATGCTTTACCTTCACGGACGGGGTGGTTCCGGCGTGGTGTACATCCAGCTTCTGGTTCTGTGTTGGCGTTGAGACTGACGCCATTTTAGTTACAGTTTTCGGGGCAATTACAGACTTCTTGCTCCTCGGTCGAAGTTGATATTGCTTGTTTGTATTACTAGCACGTTTCTGGTCGAATTTGTAGCTCATAGCTTGTACGTAAATTGAGTAAATAGGGGTTTTACTCCGCAGTTGCTCTAGACACGCATGCTGTTCTCAGTATATACACGCTCTTATTATTCCATCATGTCAGCATGATGTCAGCATTAGTTGGTTTCCTTCATTGGATTATTTATTCTCTTAAGGTAAGCCTCTTTTCTGATTAACTCTAAAAGCGCATATCTTTGAGAAGCTGCGCCTTTTTCCTTTTTTTTTTTCCTCATGGATAAGAAACTGTATCATTGGGCAATTCAGACATATATTGTGGGACCGAATAGTATTTGCTACATGTACTTTCAGTTGTATTTGATACTGCTGAATGAATAATCATGTGCTCTAAATTGAGCATGTCAAGGTTACAGGTAACTTCTACAATTGATCGCGCTATATCCATAAATGAGTACCATGGACACATTTGTTTATGATGTCTGCATGAGTTATCTCTTTATTTTAACCTCATTTTCTGTTATCAATTCTAACATGCAACCTTTGGTGAAGTTGAAATAGCATTCATCCCATATCTCAGTTAACGACCACAATTTTTTCTTTGTCATGCTTATTCCATATTTGGGTACCATGTGACACATTTTGATAGTGATGTCAGCATGAGTTTTTTTTTTGTTTTTGTTTTTTGTTTTGCATTGGAATACTTATACTCTTGGGGTAAGCATCTTTTCTTGTTAACTTTAAAGCCGCTACAGTTGATCTCTCTATATCAAATATTAAGGACATACTAGATTATGATGTCTGCAAGAGTTGTATTTTTGCTTCTTGTGTCGGGGCTGTGGAGGGTGATGGGTGGGGGAAGGGGGAGGGGGAGGGAGAGGGAGGGAGAGGGAGGGAGTCTGGTGGGGTGGTCTTGGGGTGATGGAGGTGGGAGTACGCCGTGGTAGTGTTCTCTGTGACAAGGTCTCACTTCTTTTCTTATGTATAATTCTTGTATTTGCAATTTTTATACTTTGAATTGTAATTTATATCAATTTCAGTTGTTTGACTGCGAGACGTGAAAAAATAATAAAATCCATTTATCTATCTGTCTATCTATCTAAAGTGAAGCTTTACGTACATAGCTCTAAAATGATGTTCTAGTGTATTGTTCCTCCATTCTCATGATTTTAGTAAGTTACTAAAATCATGAGAATGGATGAGAGAATGGAAAATGTATGTTTAACATACATTTTATTGGCATCTTCCTTTCTCATGCTTGGTATTATAGGAACAGGCTGTTGGTAACAAGCCAATATGTCCAAGAAACTGTTCTATTTTAGGTTCTTCTTGCCGTTCGACTCTTTGCAGTTATTTACTTTGTATACTATTTTGTTTACTATATACACTTTGTGACTAGAAGAATAGTGTATCATAAATAGAAAGAAACCATTTTTCTTTCGTAAGAATAATATAAGCGATATTGGTTAAAATACTTAAAATGTGAGTAGAACAATAGTAAACATCAGAAAGAGAGACAAGATGCATTCCTATTTCTGGTTATAAAGATAGTACTCTAACTGGCATTGGGTGAAATACTTAAAATGAGAGCGAGCGAAGCGAGAGCTTCCAGGTTTTTCGTTTTCCATTTTTTTTTTGTAAATTGTTTTTGCTACTGTTTTCCCCTTTGTTCTTTATTCATTTTACCTTTTTAGGGTATTAGAGGCATTGATTAGTATTGTTATAATAACAAAAATATTTTACCACTAGAAAATAGAATAAACATAAAGTTTCAAAGCGTAATATCCAAAGGAAGTCTTTTTGAATATTAGGAATGTGAACCAATCTTTTGAAAACATATCGGGTCGGTTGCACAGACTAGACGTAAGGAATGCGCATCAGCACATGGCTCACCGGACCGTTCTGTGTGTATTGGCGTATCCCGTAGAGAGAGAGAGGCAGAAAACTGTATTGTTTAACTCGAGCAAAACGGTCCTCTTATTGTCTCTGAGACCAAAAATAATAAGGTGTGCGTCTTACTAACAGTTTTTCATTCCATATTGTGGTTGGTTTCAGGGTGTGTTTTTTTTAGCACAAATACAGTCAAGTACTCATACACATGTGTCATCTTAGTTTGATAATCTTTTTAAATCGGCTGCTCACAAAGTTAACCAATGCCTTTAACAGGGGTCATGTCATTGTTTTATGGTGAATTATTAGGAAGGAGGGAGGATGATGGAAACATATATATGATAGTCGATATAAGCTAAATAAAAGACTTTTTTTTCTTTTCGCAGGATATTTACCGAGATGATCGACCATCTGACCAAGCATATAAAGTTCTAACCTACATAGGATGTGGTATATCAGTACTTAGCCTTCTCATTACGCTGGGAACTTACTTATCAAACAGGTGAGACTGTCATGTACGAACTCTTAAAATTTCGCCTTCTTAAAAAAGGTAGAAGATCCCTTTTGCAAGTTTTTTGGAGACTTTATGAAACGTAAGAGTGTCAAAAAGTATATCAAACTGAACATAATATGTATGAATATCAAGCCATAGGCTTAGACACTTTTGCACGAAATGAAAAACTATGCCCAATCCCTTTGAATCGTTACATGAGTTTGAATTCAAATGCCGAATAGATGATTGTCCGCGCCAGGAAATGTGTCCGGATCAGTGTGTGTATGATACTGTGTATTTAGATTTACTTTGACATTGACAATGTTCCCCAGCCTTAGCTGGTTTTAGGTCATAGTTGTAAGATATCAAAAGATCAGCATTGATAATGTTGTTTCTGATGTTTTTTCCAGTACTACAAGGGAAGCCGCAAGGTTGGGGCCTGTTACGATATCAGATCAAAGAATAACGAGAAACGTAATTCGTCACGGGACGAATTAGGTGGTCTGTCACAATTTTTTTAGTAAAAGAATGTCTCGGGGGACGTCGAAATTAAATGTCATAAAGAAGATAACGTCTGTGAAGAAGACTAATATAGATATGGGACGATTTGAAATCGCAGTATCACGAACAGTTGACCCAAAGATGTATTACACGTTAACGAATGAGATTTGCAATAGGGTTGTACATTAACTATTGTATCCTGTGTTGCAAGAGACAAAACAGGCTAAATAACGCAGTTAATTGCATTGTTTGTGATTTTATGTGTAAAAGTAGTGGAAAAAGTAATCGTAATAGGAAAGGACAAAACAAGCAACAACAACAACAAAAATTGACACGTCCGTCGCCGGGAGTCGAACCGGGGCCCTTGAGAATGTGTGACAGGTGCTTTACCGATAGACCAGAATATGACTCATAGAGATAACACGTAGATGAAAAATTGGATTCTCGTGTCATATCTTCCAGTTAAAATTTCGATATGTTCATGACATGTGATTAAAAAATAAATGGCACATCTAAGACAGGGAGTTTTCTCAGCTACAACATACTCGAAGCTGGGCGAAAATTGATCAGAAATACGGAGCTGTGCTCAAAAAAGACGGGAATGTAGAATCAAGAATTCGGAAAAGGTCATGTCCCATAGACAATACACGCAAAATGTGAAAAATTGACATGCCTCCATTTATTGTAAAATTAGAGCATGATGCCGTTGTCAAAATGAAAAATGAAGACAATCTGTTCAGTAGAGCATCGTCTCAGCTACAACATATAGAAATCCCGGCGAAAATCGACCAACAATAAGCGAGATAGTCTTGATTAAAGATAAAAAATATGACGTCATCATAAAAAAATGAAATTTTGCGTTCACATGAGAATATGGCGACGTTCCAGCCATTAGACCCCCCCCCCCCCATTTTTTTTTCATGAAATCAAATCTTCAACTCAAAGGCTTTCAGAAAATGTAAAAAAATGGGGGGTCTCCACCCTTTTTAACGAGCTATGGCGGATTTTAGATAGGTATGTTTTTTACACTATTTTGCCTATTGACGCGCGCGTACGACCTTATGGTAAGTTGAAATCAATTCTAAATGGATGGAAATCGTCAAGAACAGTCTCCTGATTCGAGATCAAGTGAAAAAAACAGCGTTTTTACGTCATTTGGGCCTTGCGTGCATAACGCGTGCGCTTTCGCGCGGAATTTTTTGAAATGCTTAAAGTGGCGTGAAACGTGTGCAAAATGAATATGAATTGATTGTGAGCTTTTTTCGATTTGCGCGCGCACTGACGCGTGGACGAACGCGTACGCGCACGTCTGACTAAATGGAATTCTTTGGACTATTATGGACTGTCATTATGCCAAATATGAACCAGTAATGACAATGCGTTATGAATATATGATCATGACAAGTTATTTACAAAATGGCGCCTGCATGACGTCATGATGACCCGATGACCTGGAAAAGCTAATATGTTCGTGTCGTCGATAGGCCCGATGACTGACGAAAATTTCATTAAAATTGAATCAGCCAATTTTTAGAAATCGCGCGGACAAAAATTATTGCGTTGGAATAAAAATAAATAAAGAAAGAAAATTCTGACAAAATTAAGAGGTGATCTGTCATAGATGACAGACCACTTAATAAGATAGGCAACAAATAGATTATAATTAAATAATAGATGTTTTATTGACTTTATTTACATTACAATATGAAATGTAAACAATGAAAATCAATCAGACTTACAGTAAGTGTCAACTCTGCTGAGTTATAGCATATTCCATGGTAATTCTGTTAATTCCAAAGTCCACGAGTATGTCAAAAACGATGTCGAATTGTTGCAGATCCAATCGGGATTAACGGCCATGATAATTTCGAAGACGAGGTCGATGATGTTGAAAGTGATGGCGAAGGCGATGTCGAAAAGACGTTGAAAATGATGTCCAAAATAATGTCCACATCATTCTACAAGATGGGGTAGAAAGCGTTCTCTACAGGTTGATAATAGGGAGCTTTAGATTGGCGACGCGAGTTTTTATGCGCATGCGCGACACAGCTGTTTCCAGTCCATCCCACGTCCTCATATTTTTCACGGCGGTTCTGGGGCCAGTTTACCGTCCTCTCTAATTTCGCGATGCGAAACCTTTTTTTTTTTTTTTTTTTAACTTTTTTATGACGCAATAATGGTTCACACTGTGACCGCGCGCGTTTTGTCTGATAAACTGCATCTTCCCAAAATCTAAAGCTACCTTTTCAACACCACGCGAGGAAAGAGGAGAAGGTAAACAAGGAAGATTCCGCGTCACAGGATTTGCGTTGCCAATATAAAGTTAGCTATTATAATCAGAAACTGACGGTGATTACAGCTGAGAATTGCCACACTGTTATAATGCATGTGTTCTACACAAACTCTGTAACTTCTGTATGAACTGGGCAAATTGTGAGTCCGAGAAAACCATAACTCCCAGAGTGTAAATTACTACATGCTATGTAATCTCCGACGTATTCGAAAATATCTTAATCAGGATAGTGTGAAAGCAGTTATCCATGCTTCCATCATCACTAAGTTACATCGTTATAATAGCTTACTATATGGTCTCTTACAGACTCTCAAATAGCAGGTCAAAAATAGTTGTGCAAGGCTGATTGTTGGTTGTGTAAAATTCTCACCGATCTCCCCCTTTTGTGAGGATCTGACCTGGCTACTAAGTCTAAGAGAGCATTAAGCATGAGACACGACGAGGTAGCCTACGTGATCTCAAGATGACCCATAGAGCTTCAGTATCATATGGCTTGTCTATAAGTTTTAATTCATATTTAGCTTATAAGACAACTCTCCTGTCAAAAGTGTTTTCTCAAGGCTTCGGAAAACACTTCTGGTTGGGTTCGAGATGTCACATGGATGTACTAAAATGATAACTCTATAATACTCGTGCCATTCAGTATACAGATCTATTTGACAATTTATTTCAGTTCTATTGTTTGTTTACAAAATGAAATCAATTTTTTTTCTCTCAGCGAAAGAGAATCAAGAATGAGAAAAGTTCACATAAGAAAAAGACTCTTATTTAATCTTCCGTCAAAATACCGTGTTCCAACAATAACAGCAACAAATCATCTCAACCAACCTGGAACTTTTGACCTTAAAACCACTGATCTTGTCTCGAGACATAAAAAAGAAAATATATCAACATCACAACTGCATGAAAAGATCCTGTATTGATCTGATCATATACATGATTTAATCAACTTCAATGTTTCCTTACACTATCTCAAAAAGTATACGGTTGAACTCATGTACAAGCTCGTTAAAAAAAAAATAGATATTCAGATTTGTTTCATTTTGCAATCTGTAAAATACTCCTGCAAATCCCGTATCAATCGACCTTCATAAGATTATATCCTCAACAAAGTTCTTCAAAATACCTCAACTAACCGACTAACCGTCACCCTACTATTCACACTTCAATATCCAAAGTTTAAACTGTTATCATCTTTCCATCCGACCAATTACTAAACTCCAGTTTAAAGTTTCCAAAAATCCACTATAACTTCAACTTCAACTATCTCATTCCTAAGTATCAAAACTTTATCTAACTCCAACTATCTGACATCATGAGAGGATCCTGTACTGATCCACACTCAACTATAACATCACAAAACTTATAACTCCATCGCTAACCTTTCAACTCTTCATACGTGTTCAGCATAATGCAATTCCCTCCCCTCCCCCGAAAAAATACAAAACAGAAATCTGTAAAATTTATCACTAAAAAGCAAATCTTCTAACAAAAACCTTCAGTTATGTGTTCAGGAAAAGAAAACAGGCTCCATCTCATCAAATCTCGACGCTCAAAGGAAAATAATCTTGACATTGTCTTTAGTAGAATTCGTCAAATAATTATACATCACCTCTTCCTGCAACTCCTATTCAGCGACGACTACCAATGACTACACAGATATCAGACAACAGGCATGACAGGTTGGTCTTGAATCGCAAATCTATCCTGCCATCGATGACTCTTTTCAACAGCTTAAAAGATTTACACTCTGCTCATGATTATTTTGCCTCATGCAGGTAAAATTTGTAGAAATCATGGAACGAGCTGCTTTCTGAGAAAAAGAAATTAACTTCAAGCTGCAAAAATAGTGACTTTTCTTACAGCCAACACTGCACAACTGTGCCTGACGAAATCCCAAAAGATTGCTGTAAACTACTGAGAGTCTTCACCCTCCTAAAACATCCCATACAGCTCGTTAAAAGTAAAGGCTCAGGGCCTAACAAAAAGATGCAAGGCAAAAGAAATGCCAATAACCTGCACAAATACACTGGCAGAAGAAAATGCAAATTAGCTCAATGATCGATGGCTAAATTCAAAGAGCTATAGATTTAAGATATAAAAAAAACCTGACACACTTTCCTTATTGCTGCATCGAAAACTGAAATCCCTTCTCAGCTGTCAAAAAGAAAGAAATAAAACAAAATGCATTTTCAGTGTGACAAAACAAACCATGTTTTGGTCATTTGCAATGTTATCTCGTTTATGAGTGTTGGCAAGAATCATCCATTCATCTGTTTTTATTGTGCAATGGCCTAACATTAGAGAGCAAAACTACAGATAAATCACACTCTCTTGATGAGCTTCGGTGTTTTCCATCCAAATTATGAAAGTAGGTAGTGTTCTTAGGCGTTATGTACGGTTTTATCTACTCTCTGGGTATCTTCCAGTGTTAGTCAGGGCCCCGTTTCATAAAACTTGTTATCAATAATAAGTTGCAATAACTGCTATAAGCTATGGAAATCCTTGCCTCTGATTGGCTGAGAGCAAATTCATCACAGAAATGTGGCACTTGTTACTGATAACAAAATTTATGAAACGAGGCCCAGATTACATGGATTGGTTGTGGTACACTCCCTACCGCCCACGGGTTAAAACATGGGGTTATTGGATAGCTCTTCCTCGCCATCGACGTTTACCTCTTTGTGACATTAATCAGAATTTATTTTCAGTTTCATTATGACTTACCATCTTGGAGGTACTTCCAAATAAATGGTCCATTGCCGAGGGGGGGGGGGGGGGGGGGGGGACTTTACTGGGTCCATGGTTTGGGTCTTTATCTCCATAATGCAAAAGAACAGTCTGGAATGTCAGTAATTATTTCGAATCGTAGATAATTATATTTCAGGTAAATCTATATCAGTGCAAAGTTTCAGCAATCCAAGTGAAATTTTCTATTATCGTTAGTATTATTACTATAATTAGTATCATTTTTATTTATTTATTTATCTATTTCGTTTTCTTTATACAGGGTAGCCCCATCAGTAATCCTGTACTGTTTTTCAGGGGTCTCTGTAGACAAATATATACAAAATAATCAAACAAACAAATAAACATAAGAAAATAACAAATATAACAAGCAAAATAAACATAACTAAATATATGAAACAAGATGAAAGTAAGGAAGTGGAGAACAAGACTAAATATAATAGATTTCAACCAGTATTATAAGGAAAGGAAATTCAAATGAAGTTATGGAAGCATACCCCCTCCCCCCCCCCCCCCCCCCATGATAATCTAGATACAGGTAACTAAGTGTGGATACGATATGCCAAAATTTACTTGTCCGGAATGAACTTATGAAAAACTAAAAAGTACAAATGATGTTTGAAGGTTTGCATGGTGGTACGGGTATTCGTAGAAAGGGTTTACGGTTCACCATGTGGTAAGTCCTGAGGGACTATAGGTAAGGTGGATAGAGATGGAGGTGAAATAGAGAGGCGAGAAAGTAGGAAAATTGGAGGGCAGAGTATCTTTCGAAATCTGAGTGAAGTCCTAAAAAGGACTGTAAACCAGAAGAGGTGAGAGGATTGAGTTGGTGAAGAGATGAGTAGGCTTGGGTCGGCGAGAGGTGAGAAGACTTGAAGAGAAGACTGTCCGTCTTCACTCCTGAAGACGGACAGTCAAGCTGCCCGAAACGTCGAGTCTTCTCTTCAAGTCTTCTCACCTCTCGCCGACCCAAGCCTACTCATCTCTTCACCAACTCAATCCTCTCACCTCTTCTGGTTTACAGTCCTTTTTAAGACTTCACTCAGATTTCGAAAGATACTCTGCCCTCCAATTTTCCTACTTTCTCGCCTCTCTATTTCACCTCCATCTCTATCCACCTTACCTATAGTCCCTCAGGACTTACCACATGGTGAACCGTAAACCCTTTCTACGAATAAAAAGTACAAATCATTAATTATTGTTATTATTATTATTATTACTATTGTTATTATTATCATAAGTATAATCATTATTATTATTATTATTATTATCGTTATAATTAATATTATTATGAAGTATTATTTCATTTCGTATTATTATTATGATAATCATTATCATTACTAATTAGTTATACAGCGCTTTTTTATTGAGGCCAAAGCGCTTACAATAAATTGAATTGTGTATAGTGATTATTGAATGAAATGAATAAATAACAAACTGCATATAAGATGGTTTTTTTTCAATGCCTTTCTACAGTATATAGAATAGGAGAATGACGATGATCGAATTTGTAAAGGAATAGGAGGCTTATACAGAAGAGAGAGGGCACTGATAGCTTCATCGTTCCCTACATACAACAACTGACAAAGTTTCACTGTAGCAAACTCACTACTTCCAACGCTTGAATTAGTATTTAAAAAAATAAACAAATAAGTAATAATTTGATATATATATATATATATATATATATGTTCCGTTTATTTCTGAATTTTTACATACCCTCTCCATAATGAAGGCAGATGATATACTACATAAAATTTGTCAAAGAACAGAGGTCATACTTGAAGTGTCAGCGATTACATAATATTGCAGCCATTGCATTGCCAGTGGTATTAACAGTAGTAGTGGCAGCAGAAGCAGCGGCAGTAGAAGTAGTAGGAGGAGGAGTAACAGCCGTGATCTGGCAAAACTACGTATTTCTATTTGAGCGATTTCGAGATATTCACGTTTTAGGTTTAAACGCTTGCCTTTTTTCATGTATTTATTTTTACAACCTGGAATTGTCTTCTATAACATGTACAAGAAGAGGAAAACGTTTTTTTTTTTTAACTTAACTCGAAATACGAATTCTTCATCAACTATTTATGACTATTTTGCAGGTTTTTAAAAGACACGTAGTTCTGCAAGATCAATGCAGCGTAGTATCATTGATTATTTCGTAATAATGATAATAATGATGATGATAATGATAATGTTAATGAAAATAATAATGATAATAATAATGATATCAATGATGAGGAACACAAAATTATTTAACGAGAACAGTGGTTGAGTAATCAAGGAAAAGCTACATGTACATAACATAATACAAATGAACATATAATAATAATGATAATTAGCCTTAGGTGGAAAATCAGTTATATACTTTCTTCATGAGATATGTCTTTAAGTTCTTCTGGAAGGACCTTGCTGATGAGCTGGTTTTGAGGTCCACAGGAACAGAGTTCCAAACACGCGGAGCGGCCACACAGAATGAACGATCTTCCCATGACCTCCTAATTCTTGCAACTGGTCAACATTCCCAGAGCGAAGACCAGCTCTTGACGACTTCTTCAGGTTCACCATATCCACGATGTAGCTTGGGGCCATATTCGACTTAGCTTTGAAGACAGTAGAGATAAGTTTATACTCAAGTCTCTGTCCCACTGGGAGCCAGTGCAGCCTTTCAAGTACTGGAGTAATGTGGTCTGAGAATTTAGAGCCTGTAACTAGACGAGCAGTTGATTTCTGAACCCTTTGCAGTCGTTTTATTCGGTGTCAGGCAGTCCAAAGAGGGTCCTATTAAACATGTTCAGGCGTGAAGTAACCAGAGCATGTACCACCTGCTTCGTGGCCTGCAGGTTGAGATGTTCACGAATTCTGCGAATGTTTCTCAAGTGATAATCACTACTTACACAGGCCGACACTTGAGGCTCCATCGTCATGTGGTTGCCCAACAGAAGGCCAAGAGACCGTACTTTTGACACTGGAGGAACACTTGTCTCACCAACATTAAAATTGGGAATCCAAGACCTTCCTCATCTGCTGAGGTGAACCAAAGAAGATGAATTCAGTCTTGTTATTGATACTGAGGTAGTTCTGGCTCATCCATTTCCTGATTTCACATATACAGCCCTCAAACCTAGCGATGGTGATATCAACATCTGATTGGTTTGGAAGACATGAAGCATATAGCTGAATATCATCAGCATAGATGTGATACATTATGTCATAATTCTTGATGATGTCACAAATGGGTTTGATATATAAGGAAAACAATTGAGGGCCCAGCACTGAGCCCTGTGGTACAGAACAACTGAGAGCACCAAAGTTTGATTGAAAAGGATCCTGGAGTGACTGATCAGCTACACATTCAAGTATGCGTACGCCAGCAGCTCTCTCAATAACTTTTCCGATGTATTTTAAATTAGCCACCGGTCTGTAATTTCCCAATAACTCTTTGTCCAGGTTAAGCTTCTTTAACAAGAGTCTGATGCTGGCGTGCTTCAAGCTGTCAGGAAAGACCGCTTCGGCAAATGACCCGTTGACCAACTTTGTACTAAAAGGCACAAAGACGGAACTGTGCTCCTTGATCAGCCAAGTTGGAACGGGGTCTTGATGACAAGAAGCTGAAGGTGAATGATCAATCAATTTTCTGATTTCATCTTCAGAAACTTCACCGAAAGAGGTCATATAAGGTTCTGGGAGGGTAGAAACATCGTCCACTTCTGCAAATTAACTGCCCTGCTGCTGCTCAAGAGCATGACGAATCTTCGCAAACTTGCCTACGAAATAATCTTGGAAAGAGTTTGCTAACTTCCCCTCTGTGGAAGTACAGTTTCACCTTTCCTGTGAAGAAGCTCATTGATGATACCAAAAAGAGCTTTTTGATCAGAATTCCAATTCTCTACTACTGATAAATAGAACAGTCTCTTTGATTCCCTTATAAGTTCAGCAACAGCTTGACACTGTTTTCTTTACTTCTCGTGTAGAATCTCCTTCTCCTCTTTCAGTTTACATTTTCTCCACTTCCTTTCCAGCCTTCGTCTTGCTTACTTTGCAGCACGAATATCATTATTGTACCAAGGCGATTTTTCTCTCTTGACCACATGCCGTGTCCTCAAAGGTGCTAAGTCGTTAAGGATATCAAGAAGAGAAGTATTCTGCAACTGACTTAGAAACACCAATGTTCTCGACGTCAATCGATGATAGCGCATCGTGGACGCGTTTTTGAAAAAGGTCTGGGTCAATTTATCTCAAATTGCGTGTGGAAACGGTCCTTAGGGGTTGCTGCAATGCTAGCTTACATGTGACAGCAAAGTGATCCGATAGTCCTGGATGAACTGATATGTCCGAGATGACCTGTTCATCTTCATGACTAATGAACAAGTCCAAAGTATGGCCAAGACAATGTGTAGAAGTACATGCATGCTGGGTCATGCCATAAGCAGATAACAATCTATTGAACGTTGTAGTGTTCACAGCAGTTGCATCATCCGACATACCCTAGGATTACCGAGTAATCAACAATTAACTTGTATAAACAGTAGTTCTAGTACGAGCCCATTTTCTTCCACAATACAGTTCGCACCCGGGCCCAGTGACGTAGCTGATGCACCGCAGGCAGGCCAGGCGATGCAAGCGATATGCGCGTACGACATTCCGGCTCGAAGTGGTCTTCGCACACTTTCTTTAACTTTGAAAATTTCTAAGTTATGAAGTCGAACTTGTCCTTTCTAATATCATTAATCCGTCAGGCACATCTCTCCCTGTACGTCAGGGGATTTGGGATTGCAAAGAAGCTTCTCTTTGGAACAGAACTGGTGTGATTTGTACAGAGAATGTGCAGAGAATAAGTGCGCATGCGCAGTGCAATTGTATCGCCTACGTCACACGACCAATGACCATATTTGGGTTTCGGAGGGAATTTCAGTTATTCGGAGTAAAAAAAAAAACAACACTTAATCGGCATTTAAAAATCACAGAAATCACTTTGATAAATGAAAGTAACATTGTCTGTTAGCGCGAATTTTAAGCTTTATTGTGCAATTTTAATGAAATCGTCTGGACTTCTCCTTTAATTTAAAATGTTTCCAAGCGCAAGAAAGAATGAACGAATAAAGAGAAAATATAAGGAGAATGTAATTGGGAATATTTTTCCCGAGTATGGGAGCAAGAGAAAAAAGACGCAATCACCATAACTTGTCATGGTACAGGGTCCTGGAGATAGCTGCAGGTGGGCAGTAGAAGCTGAACGGAGGTGTCTAGTTGTTGAAGATGATGAGGAACGGTGAGAAATAAGACCTTGAAGATAGGATGTAGCTAGACCGTGGTTGACTTTGTAGAGAAAAACAAGAACTTTGAAGAGATTTTAGTCCCATTTCTCATATTTCTTTTACCTTTAACATGGTTAAATGGTTATTTATGCTGTCAGACAGGTGCTTCCCCTTGTCTGTCTGCTTGATGAAGATGCAGTACTAAATAGGCACACTGTTTATTTCGCTACTGCATCAACTGGTAATCCCTAATATCAGAATACTCACAAAAGACTGTGATTTCATCAAATTTATTATTTATTTTTTTTGCAAGAGTTCTGAGGGAGAAGCAGACTAACCAGATCTTCATTTGCCTGTGTCTGACTTTGCTGGGCCTCTACCTATCATTCATTGTAATGATGTCTTTGGACACTGCTAGACGTCAATGTGAAGTTAGTGCAGGTGCATGTTTCTTGATCACGGCTCTTGTCCATTACTTCGCCCTTTCTTCGATCTCGTGGATGGGTGTCGAGGGATACAACACTTATCTCATCATCGTCAAGATCTTTGATACTTACATTCAGCGATTCATGTTGAAAGCCGGTGCTATTGCTTGGGGTAAAACATTTTCTTTATTATGAAATAGAGTCATACCTCCAAGCTTATTCAAATTGAATAAAAAAAAGGGCAATGATATTGATACCTTAGCACAGAAATTTCTGTATATTTCGTTAACCATGTTAAGAGCTGGGATGAGTATCACAGCAGAGGATAGCAGAGTTTATGTCTGATGAATGTTAACCATGTTAACAGCTGGGATGAGTATCACAGCAGAGCATAGCAGAGTTTATGTCTGATGAATGTTTTTTAATAATGTTCACTGAAAGATGGTGGACATTGAAACGGATGAATATCATGGGCTGGGCTAGATGATTATAGGCAATGTAATATGTCACGTGTGTGATAATGTCATCATCATTCTAACATCATATCAGCAGTCAGGCAATCTTTGGAAGTAGTAAAATTAGAAGTATATTCCATGTGTTTGTATTTGTCATTTTTAAGAGGCCATTCAGACAATACCTGTTCCACTACCCAGCCCTTTGTTTTTGTAATTAAAACCAAAATGTTGTTGTGCTTGATAAGGTGGATTCTTTATTCAAAATTCAAGCAGCACAAAATGTCTTCTCAATTTTCAAATCTAAGGTGTTCCTGCACTGATTGTAATTATAACTGGGGTTGCTGCCGGGAACAACTACGCGCACGAAAAGCTGTGAGTATGAGAACAAAAATTATACCAATACTGCCTGCATTGAAGGCAGGGTTGAAAATATATAGGAGCTTCGAGTGTAACATTTTGTCCAGAATATTGACTCAAATAAATCCCCGGCCTTTTAATCATAAATATGTAAAAACTATTTAAAGTTGATGCACCTTCATTTTTCACCAATCATATCACTTCAGCTATTATGAAAGTATTACGACATTACTACTTGTGATTTTTCCCCCAAAACATCCTCCCCCATTGTGTGTGAATTATGTTCAGACATGATATCAGACTATACAGAATCGTAGCCAAATAATTATACAGGGTGTAGTAAGAATCAAACTCATTTTGGATACAACGCAGCAAATGTTTTGATTTAGGCATTCGTTTAGACAGGTAACCCTAGTTTCTAAATGATTTTGTTTCTTATAAATGTAAGATGATGTCATCGATGCTTTCCTCCCTTTACTTTTTCTGTGATCTTCAGATGTTTCCTCCAGCTTGAGTCTCAAATTGGAGGCCTCCTTATTCCCATGACAATAATCCTCATCTTCAACGTCGTCATCTTTTCCCTCGTCGTCCGTCAACTGGTGAAATCTTCTAATGTCGCTGGTCGGGTAAAGAGAGATGCCAAGGTAGAACGTCGAGAGAATATCGAACGAGTCCAAAATGCAATCTGTATCCTCCTTCTGCTTGGTCTTACATGGATCACGGGATACTTTTTGATGATCAGAGAATTCAGTCAGGTAAAACATGTATTAAATGAGTTAAACCTAAAATAAGGAGCATAACGTCACTACATTTTAGTAATTAAACAGTCACATATGTACTACAGTCACACCTTAGGGTATGCTTTGATTGAGAACGTGAAATCAATTTCTTGTGTATATCCCTGTACTACACCCAAAGGCTAGTTTAAAGCTAGTCTCTAGTTTTGGTAGCAAAAGCAGAATTTGCATGAAACTGATCAAGTATAATCTCACAATGTCCGCCTTGCAATAACCATAAAACTGCTGGGGGTTGAATCAGCCCACCCCCCCCCCCCCGGTGATTTTTTTTTTCGCGAGAAATTTCAAACCGGATAAGGTTTCGCCACGGCCTTTCATGACTTTTGAGCCCCGAGTCTTACGCATCTTTTGATACCAAATTTACCAAATTTACCAACTTTGGACCTAGGGCTGTCACGCAGCGCGGTATTTTACAATCGTGCGCGCGCCAAAAAGTGATTTTTTTTCTATATAATAGCACATGAAATGGCATAGCATGCGATTAGTTGTGCATGAATCCTGTATGTATGCCAGATTATTTACCAAACAAATACACATAATGCTATTTTCTATGTTTGAAGAAATATTTATGATGTCCAAGGTCATGGCCAAGGTCAAGGTTATGGTCAAGGTCAAGGTCCCGATTTTTTTGAGAGGCGAGAAAACAGGAAACAAATAAATGAGTTACAAAGCATAAGGAAAAACAAAGGAATATATAAGAAAATTTTACAAACAATAGAAAACATAGGAAATTGATTTTTGATACCAGATTTTCTTTTCAAGTACATTGTAAGTAATGCTACAAAGAATATTCACACCAAAAACTGGTATTCTAGGAGCTTTATTTTATGATTTGGAGGAAAACCTATGTTTTCATGCATGAATTAGCATGAATTAAAATAAAATAAATTAAAAGGAAAACTTCAATTTTTTTAATAGTTTGGTAGATTACGCCTCAGGTAACGTGTGTGCCAATTTTTAAGGCGTTTGCGCGATCGACGGCCGAGGTCTCGGGGGGGGGGGGGGGGGGGGGCTCCATTCTCCTCACGAGTACACTCGTTCCAACTACCGATACATGTGTATCAATAAAATAAAATTTGAAACTTGAAACTTGTACACTATTTATTCTGTTAAGGTGTACATGCCCCCCCCCCCCCCCCCTCGCCACAGAACAACCAAAAAAGCCCGGCCTTGTTAGGGTAAAAAAAAAAAGAAGATAGGTGTGTGTGTGTGTGTGTGAGAGAGAGAGAGAGAGAGAGAGCTTGTGTGATATTCCTTGGGCATTATCGTGAAATTTTCACCAATCCATTCACTTATTTCGTCAGTGCTGATGAGAGCATTCCACTCCCATAGACTCTGTACACAATGCGAGCGCGCACGTCGGAAGAGAAGTGACAGATTTTACGATTAGGCCATTCCTTCCATGAATTCCGGCGAATTTTAGTGTAAATGTCTGAGACGAACGCAATAAAACGGTTAACTTTAGCGGTAGGCTATGACCCCTCAACGTCAACTAGCTCGGCGTAAAACATACACAGCACTTCGTTGTGTTTGATTGTAAAATACACCCACAAAAAGTATTTCTTCATTTAACAGTCCTGTACGTCGTAGTGGTTTTATGATACAATCTTTCATCTCATCTGGCAATGATGTGAAAAAAATTTTCAGAGATTGCCAAAAGCAGAGACCAGCTTAAAACCAACATCTTCTAAATGTAGTTGATAATTATATGCGAAATCACTACCTCGAGGAAATAAAAGGATAAATTAACGCTTAGCCAATGAAAACTAATCAAGTTAAGATCAGAAGTGGGTTAACATGTACAACTATCTGAAAGCATATTACACATCCTTATGTTGAAGGGTTCCCATTAGTTTGCCACTGGACACTGTAAATAGTACCTGTGACTGTGCTCCTTGGAACCTGTGGTGAATGAACATATGAAAAACGGTTCACACAAAAGTTGTTGTTTTTTTTTTAATTCTAAGGGTATGTTTTAACCATTTTATGGTGTATAAATTTATATCGGATTTTATTCAGGTAAAAACTATCAAAACGCATTAGCGCTAAGCGTTTATTAATCCTTTTGCACTGATCATCTATATTTCATCTTGTCATAGGTGCTTGAGCCCATCTTTATTGTACTGAACTCATTCCAAGGATTCTTCATCTTCATGCTCTACTGTGTTCGTAAACCTATAATTCGTAAGCAGTTGGGACTGACCTGTGGTGCTAAGGGGCAATACACTCTCACTTCCAGTGGTACTCGTAGTTCAAAACACCTGTACATGTCAGTAG
>CM057162.1:29480801-29491493 GCA_029962745.1 Echinometra lucunter | reverse complement strand
TCTTCAACGTGTTGTATTTTGTCTGCCAGCTTTCTTTCATCAGCTTTGTGAATACAATATGTTCTTCTGTAAACTGAATGAAATAATTCTCTAACAGAAGGGAACAGACACAGGCACTGCTATACACTAACTGTTATAGTTCTGTACAACATCATTGTCTGCCATTTTTAACAATCCTTTTTATGCTGAAGAAACTTGATGATACAAGTATTGCTGTACACAAGGGAGAGATTCACATTTGTCGCTATGTACTCGTAATGGTTACTGTGCTTTGGACATCATCGTCCGCACTTTGTGATTTCTTTTGCCGGCATTCCTTGACAAGTTTATTGAGTTCTGCTGCCGAATATCCCATGAGACTCCGAAGGTCACATACAAACTTGTAGACAAACCTCTGACCATGAACTTTGGCTATCATATCTCCATCATAATAATACCTGCATGGGAAGATAGCCATCAACAGTTCAAGATTCAGATTCAGATTCATAGATTTTATTTCATTTCTTCAAAATATCAATTAATCAATGATAATTCAAATAATATATTAACACAAAAATACAAAATAATGATTAATATGCAAAAAAAAAGCAAACAAAACAATTTCAGAAAAAGAGCTGAGCATTGAGTATAAAATGAAAAAGAAAACAGGGACCAGCAAAGAGGGAGAGCTTCTGATACCACTGTCCCCGGTATGTAAATTTGAAGTCTTGTAGTACTAAAAAGTAAAATGTCTGCATAAAAGTAAACTAAGTGGGAAATGCACTTATCATTTAACAGATACAATAAAATATAACAGAATGCAGATACACTTGTAAATAAAAGATACTATAAACAATTTTTTTTTTAAGTAATAGAAATCATGAAAAAAATGGGGGGATTCTTTGCCTTGATATCATTGTTTTATCCTGGAGAAACAAACAGCAAATTGTAGGTCGTAAAGCGGTAATCATGAGACATTCTGGCCTTAGTTTTTGCTGTTTTTATTCAATGAATAGGCCCTGGGCTAATAATTCCATTTTGAATTTTTCCACAAGATAATAGGACAATCATGTTAAAAAGTGTGGAATCTCATTACATGCTACAGAAGGGATAAGTAAAAATAAAGCACAATAAATCTAGGTAATCCCTCAGAAAATATTTCACCAGATTTCTTGGATAACATGGGATGAAGAGTAAAGTGTAAAAATTATGTAGTTCTATGGGTCTTTAATGTGACCTTGTCATTTCAGCCCATTGAATACTGAATTCTCAAATTCCCATAGACTTAATACAGGGATCACCTAGTTCTGGCAGTCAAGGGGTTAACCCATTCATGACAGAGGGTCCACATTTTGTGGTTTGGCCTAATATCTTTTGATGTAAAGCCCTAAAAATCATACCAAATACATGAGCAGAAAGAGCAAAAAAATTCTACACAAAGTGTGCCCATTTGGTTGCATCAATATTCATTGTTTGATGCTGAAAATTTTTTAAAGGAAAATAAGCATTAAAATCCTTCAACTGGCAAAGTGATAGAAAGTTTAAAATCACCGTTTTCCCCTGCAAATTGGCAACTTTTTGACTATTCATTATAATTTCTGTCAATTTATATTCATTTCAGATACATGATGTTTCATAAGAAAAATGTAGCAATAAAATAAAAAAGTTGGTGCTGCCAATTTGAAGAATAAAAGCTGATCAAATTAGGCTTCAAATAATTCCTGTCACGAATGGGTTAAAGAAGGTAGTGCAGTCAGTACGCAGGGTACTAAAGCAAAATATTTTCTGACCTTCTAGGAAATTTTGAGGCTTGCAACATTCAATTTATTATCAACAATTTGCAACATGTGGCAAGAAAAGTGGTAAATGATAAAGAAAATTTCAAAACAAATATTACATTTTAACACAGACCACAACAAGTATGTATAAAAATTCTATTCACAAGCTTGATATGTCAGTCTCACTTTTTCCTAAAGGCTATCCTACTGTTTTGTGGCTTTGATATAGAAAAGTTCAATATAACCAGGAAATTTGTTGGTCCAATAGTGTGTTATAGGCCTAGAACAAATGATAGACCACAAACATCAGAAAATAGGCAAGGAAACAGAGAAAGATATAAGGGAAACACACTACTACACTTCTTCCTATTCTATTGTTTTGTGGCTTTGATGTAGAAAAGTTCAAGAAAACCAGGAGAATTTTTGGCCGACCTATAATGGATGATAGACCACAAAGACAAGAAAAAATAGATGAATAAACAGAGAAAGCAATAATAGAAACACACAAGTTCTTCTCACCTCAGTGCTCTGCTCAGCTTCTCGTAGTTCATAGAGGGCTTGTTTTTCCTCTCACCCCACTTCTGAGCTACCAGCTCTGGATCATTGAGTCGAAACTCTCCATTAGTTCCAACCCAGGAGATACAATCCATTGCATCCTTGTCTGTCAACAGTTCTAGAAGAAACTGCCATAGTTGAATCTGACCATTATTACCTGTGTGCAAACGATAATGATGGTAATTTTAATCAATACTGCACATAGTAAAACTGATGATATGGAACCTCTGGATCAGTGAGTCAAAACTCTCCATTGGTTCCAACCCAGGAGATACAATCCATTGGGTCCTTGTCAGTCAACAGTTCCAGAAGAAACTGCCATAGTTGAATCTGACCATTGTTACCTGTGTCCAAACAATAATGACAGTGATACTTATTAATATTGCCCACAAATTTTCAAAGAAGTAATCACAAGGATCACTAGATCATTGAGTCAAAACTCTCTGGCGGTTCCTACCAAGGAGATACAATCCATTGCATCATTGTCAGTCAACAGTTCTAGAAGAAATTGCCATGATTGAATCTGACCACTGTTACCTGTGTACAGACAGTACTGATGCTGATACTTTTCTTTTTCTTTTTCTTTTTACCATGGGCAGAAGCTTCATGCTTCAATAGTCTGTAGTCAATCTAATCACTTCCCTTCCAGAGCTCTTCCTTTTCAATCACTCTTTTCTCTCTTCTCTACCTTACTTAAACTTCTCTCTTTATTTCAAACTGCCTCGTCTTATTTTCCCCTTTCCTTCTTTCCTTCTCTCTTTCTTTCTTTCTTTGCCTCTTCTTTCTTTTTCCTCTTCTTTCCTTTCTTTTCTCCCCCCTTTTTTTCTGGATGGGATGGGATGAATTTGGTGTAGTTTTCTGAATATCAGAGCATTATAACAAGATTTAATATAAACCCATCTTTAAATTTGTGAATT
Organism: Echinometra lucunter; assembly: GCA_029962745.1. NCBI lineage: Eukaryota > Metazoa > Echinodermata > Echinoidea > Camarodonta > Echinometridae > Echinometra > Echinometra lucunter. The sequence goes on along the minus strand of CM057162.1, from coordinate 29,488,264 downwards.
TGTATCTTTATTTTCATATTGTTATTATTGCTATCATTATCATAATTACTACTGCTGTAATTTTTTTCTATATCTTTGAATGTATTATGTATACTGTTCCTTGTTTGTCACTTTGCCAATGGAGGATAAATTTCTGTATTTGTTAATTCAGACAATAAACCATCTTGAATCTCGAATCTTGAATAACAATAAAATACATTCATCTTACCTGTTCTGTTGCCTGGTGAGAATTTGTCTTCGGTGCTACTACTTCTTGACATAGCACGAGGGCGCTTTGATGATGACGTTGGTTTGGTAGGGAGTGTGCCATTTTCCGTTTCAGTGACTGATTCTGTAAACAGAAATACCAAATGGAATTACGTAAAACAGGCTTCCATTTTCTGTGACCAATACCATAAATGGAGATGCACAGAACATGACCACAAATGAGAATAGACTTTCTATCACAAAATCAAAAGTTCCATTTTTACTTCATTTACTAGAACATTAAATGGCTTTCCAAAAAGCCCCATATTTTTTTCCAACTGTACTATAACTGAACAAAGTCAACAGAAATAATAATCTCATAAAACCAGTAGTTGTTGGAGGGGGAGGGTGTTGTCAGAAAGTATTTACTCCAATTATTTACACCATTATTCTGTTATACAGTTAAGCCAGTGTAAATGTGTCATGATCAAGTGGATAAGTAAAAAAAAAAGTAAGACACACACACAAAAACTGACAGTCAACAGGTTTTTGCACTTTTAATTCCAAAATCCTTCTGGCTTTCTTCAAGACATCACATTCTACACCTAGATCACTAAGTCAATTCATGGACCTACTAGAAGTGGAATATTAACGCAAGCCTTCCTTTGATCCTTTGATCGTCACTGCCTTCTGACTATATGGACTACGTGCATCTTAATGAGAATATTCAGGTGGTTGGACATGATGGGTTGCATGAGCATGTTCGCTTATTGACAAAGGAGCAGTTTCCCTCACTTGGGTTTTGTTTAGCTGGTGTGCTTTTTCAGAATATGTCTTTGAATCAAAACACAACTGATGGGAAGCAGCAAAGTTGAGAACCTGACGATATTTGTAATACAAAATTAATTTTTAATTGATCCGTACACTTTCGCACACCCAAATGACCTCATGTAACAATTACAAGGCCATGATCTTTATACGTTCTGTCCGTTATAACTCTGGAATATTATGAGGATAATGAGGAAAATGGGATTTAAAATAAAAAACAATCAATCAAAATATAACCTCTTTCTTGAAATATTAACACATTTTTCAAAATAATGCACATGGAACAGCTACATGTATTTCCTATTACTAACCAGAACTGCATATCGAGTTTCCATGATTTGAGCGATTTATTATCTTCTGCACATGGAGTTTATACACAAAGTCAAATCACTGCCTTCCTTCTCTCCTGGCTAATTGGCGGTGACCATCATGAGATCAAAGTGGAAAAGCATGTGCAGAATGTTACTGAGACAGCTTTGTTACACATGTGCTTGAATTCATTAACAAAACGATGAATGTCCATTTCTAGTAGGTTCACAATCAAGTAAAGAAAACTTTATCATACCTTCTGCTCCAACAGCCATTGCTGTAGCACCACACTGAGGAACAGCTTAATAAACAAAGAAAAAGGGAAACCTTTATTAGTTACTTTTTTTTTTCTGTTTTTATTGGTTTTCATAAAATAACAGTAACAAACAATATAGGCTGACAATAAGTTCAAGGCTATTTAAACACATTAACAAGCTAAATTATCTAAAACCTTTATTAGTTACTTAGATTCACTTAAATGAAACCCTTATTCTTTGAAGGTTATGGACAGGTCTTGACAGTAACACAGGTCTTGGGCACATTGTTCCCTTGAATCTTAACCCTACATAGCCTGGGGGGAGGGGACTAAATTAGCCCCCCTCCCCAACACTTTTCATGATAATTTCTTAACGCACATAAGTTCTCGCGCTAAAATCTCAGAACTTTTTCCCTTCACATCACTTCTTTTAAGACTAAATTCATGACGCCTGGGCTAGCGGTTCCAAAGCTATGCATAACTTTGTACTTTCACGTCAGACCAAAAATTGCTCCAAAAAATGATTTCATGTACAATTCCCATACCATTTTTAAGGTGACTGGTACATTTCAACACATCTGTAGGTCTAACCATGACGAGTATTTCATTACATGTAATTTCTGGGTCACGCAAATGAACAACATACACCATACGGTATTTGCCTCCTTGAGGCAAAATGACTCACTTCTCTTCAGAAGCTCAAGATGTGTCCAGAAGAGTTCTGCAGAATCCTTGGGAAACCTTTGACAGAATTGCCCTTTGGTAAGAGAGCACATCTCGCCGCCTGTCATGACAATATCTTTGACATGATCCAGAGATTCGTTAGCAAACTCTCCAGCTGCCCATATCAACCAGTGTAAGGTATGGTCCTCAGTCCAAAGCTCTGGGTCTGAACAAAAAATGTAACAGTGCAAAAAGCGAAATACACATGCATTAATGCTTTTTCTAAGTAGAAATGCTTCATCAAAAATACTGAAAACTAATCCTCGATGATGAAATGGCTCTCTTGCAGCCCCGATCAACCAGTGTAAGGCATGGTTTTTATCTAAAGGAAACATTGGAAACAGTTAAGCAACAGATTATCAGGTTATTTTGCATTTAATCCTAAATCACAAAATGGTTCTTTTGCAGCCCAGATCATCCAAGCATAAGATAAGATCCTTGCTCCATAGTTCTGGGTATGAATAGTTGGGATACTGGAAACTAATCACAGCATTTATTTATTTTTCCTAAAGTAGCCAGTACTGATGCTAGCACTAAGCACTGAATCAAGGATCTTGTGCATGTTTTGGTTGGTACACTTTAAGAGCTTTCACTAATATATCACATTGCTTCCACTGTGTTATTCATATAAAAATATACCTCCTAGACGAGGAAAGGCAAATGTTGATTGGTCAGATGCGTCTGTAATTTTGAATGGCTGAGCATCTTTGTATTTCTTATAGCATATTTACATTCACAAGTCTCTTTGTACATTTACAATACCATCCACTAACTATTGTATAGTTGTTGAGCATTCAGACACACTCGCCAAGCTGTAACTTTTCGTACATTGTAATGAAATGCTACAAGCTCCGCCCAATTATTTGAGAGTCAGTACTACATCAGTAAACTGAAGCTTTTCCATTCGCAAACAAGTAATACAACGTACAGGTATACGATACGATGCCCGAAGCACCACAAAGTCATACGAGGTATAGTTATATGGTGATGATTCAAAGTATGGCAGCATATATATGTTTCAAAAACATTGAAAGGCATGGAGTCATATGACGATCAGTTGTACACACATTCACACACCCATCACTTCACTTATACATCATATACCAAATCCTGTATAGTTATACAATGTGTGAATGGGGGGAGGGTATATAGCTTACCATATGGAATGTTCAATCTGTCTTGTTCATCTCTGTAGTTACTGCATACGATCCATCGAGTGACTTGTTCCTCTCCTCCCTCCCCTGAAGAGGGCTCTACAAGTTTCAGATTCTCATCCTCCATGTTTTCAACAGGAACTGCAAATTCACCAACAAGATATTATGCAAATAATCACCGTTGGTGAAGGCGATGGTCAAACTATCACTTCCGAGGTGATCTTGATGTAGCTATCTTTCCGAAGCGAAGCTGAGGAAAGATAGCGTGTACATCTAAATCGCCGAGGAAGTGATAGTTTGTCTCATTACCTGAAACCAGGAGATGATTATTTGCTTTATATTCCACATCTGAAACCATTTAACTGTAAATAAAGAACATAATACTTTCTTTTCTATGAGAAAGAATTTGGTTTAAAAAACAAGAATGTTTGATTTAAGAAAAAAGATAACTGCATTCGCGCACTGTATAGCGTATTCTGGGACAGTGTACAGAACGCGAGCGACTTGCTTGGCCTCAGCTGCACAAAAATTATTAAGCTAATTGTGACATCACAAAAGAAACAAGGATGATTCGATGGCAAAAATTGATGGCAAAACACACACACGGGTCACACACTTTTATTTCGCACGTACCCCCAAATAATGATAACAAGTTGTGACTCTATGGACTGAAGTGATCTGCAAAACACAAAAACTGCCAACACTGCAGGGTCACGCACTTTTCTAATCAGGTGCTGATGATGGCGAAACTACACTAAATCACGTGATTCACTTTTGACCAATCCTACAGCAACATTCTTAGTATGCGGAATATAAACTATCATAACATTACTCTATCAAGAATCCATCTTCCCTGAATTTCACTAAAAAGTAATCAATGGAAAATATTGTGTTATCTTTGTTGCTTTTTATTTGTTTCTACAATACACAATCATACTGCTGCAAAAATATTTGACTTCACATTTTTGATACTTGGTCATCTGTCTTCAATTTCAGTAGTTTTGATTTATAATCTGCAATAAAAGAGATATTTGATGGTGATTTTCCTCCACAATTTTTTCAAATGAATGCAATCAATTATCGTGAGTATGTTATTTTCATTTTTATTCATTGTGTTGTAAAGGGGTTTTTAAAGATGACATTGGACTGCATCTAAGGGAAGTGAAATGATAGACTTATTTTCATCAATTCCATGCACATTTGCTATATGAAGGTTTCTCTTGACAACTAAGTAGCTTACCAGAGATTTGCCTGATTTAGCAACAACTAATGCATGCAAACTGAATTCCATCTAGTAAGATGCCATTATGCATTATCATGTGAAGTGAATAGTTTGTATGAGCAGGTTCTGGAAAGAAACAGGCAAAAATGGATTGAAATATATTCATTAATAGATCTCTTAGGAATTATTTCTCTTTATCATCACTTGTACACAATAAAAAGACTTGCTTACCTTCTGTAACCATGGGAACCTCTACAGTTTCAATGATGGGTTTCACAATGTCAACTATGTTTAGCCGAGGTTTCACGCCTAAGATACATGCACAAGGAAAGCAAAATACAAGATGTCAAAGTCTACCGATTCCCTTGATATACATGTAGGGGCCATCATTGCATAGGTTAGAGTTGTTCTGTCATACAGGAATAATAATTAAAGGAGAATGCAACCCAGGCATCAGTGGGCTTTTTGTGAATAAAGATGACCAAGAAGAGTAAACAGTGAAAGATTGAGCAAAATCGGGCAATCTGTTCAAGAGTTATGAATCTTGAATGTTTCAGTAAATCCCTATTATGGGGATCCTTGAATTGGCAACTTTGCCAGCATCTGTGATGTCATCGTGGACAACTCTCAATTCATTTTTGTACATAATTTTTCAAAAAAATTGATTTATATGAAGTTTCAAGTCAGGAATCCACATAATTCTTCCCCAAATGCTTGCAGAATTGATATAGCCATGTCATACGCAAACAATAAATCAATAGAATTTTTATTTTTCTTGCAAATAAAGAAAATGTTAAATTCTGTGTACAAAATGAATGGAGAGTTGTCCACGATGACATCACAGATACTGGCAAAGTTGCCAATTCAAGGATCCGATAATAAGGATTTACTTAAACTTTCAAAATTCATAACTCTTGAATAGATTGTCCAATTTTGCTCAAACTTTCACTGATTACTCTTCTTGTTCTTCTTCATTCACTGGAAGCACACAGATGTTTGGGTTGCATTCTCCTTTAAGTAGATATTAATGGATCAGTGAAGAGGAAACAAAGGTTGATTTCAAAATGGCTTCATAGAGGCTCGTTTGGATATGAGGAAAGAAAACGTAGGGCAATTTTAGTACAAAATGAATGTCAGTGACACAACAAAGAACTGCACTTTAAAAATGTCACGCACTCAGTTACTTGCATGTTAAATAATTAGCTCAAAATACCCCTGAGGAAAAACCCCTGTGTTATCAAGGAAGCCTTGTCCCAGTTATGGGAAGAGGGTAATGATGATGATAATGATGACCATAGTAATGGTGGCAGGGTGATAAGTGATAAAAAAAAGAAGAAAAAAGAGAAAAAAGAGGAGGAAGAAGAAACTTGAAAGGAGAGGGTGGGAATAGAGAGGCCTCTGGTTTGCAACTATATAATACCCCCATTTCTTCATCTAAAACGTCAATAAATTGACCTATGGATCATCTTGCCCCCTATCAAAATACCCTGGCACCGCCCCTGAATGGTGGTGATGATGGTAATGATGTTGATGATGATGATGATGATGATGACGCCGAAAACATAATATTCCAGAAGTTCATATATGCAAACGCCTTTAGTACATTCAATTTGATATTCTGATTAAATGGGGGGGGGGTGGAAAAGATTCCATGACTTTTGCTCCAGCAACAACTGCTCCAATGGAAAATCTGCATGTTAAGCCAAACATAAAACCTAACCCCAAACCTAACAAAAACCTTAATCCTTATACTCACATTACTTTGAACTAAAACCCCTATCACAACCCTACTATGTTTTCAGAGAAATTAAGACAAGAACAAATGCCGTGTAACCTCCACAACCACCATCCCATAAGATGTGATTATATCCGACAGCAACCCAATAATAAAAAAAAAATCGCAATTGTACTGGTTACTGATATTCAATGTTCCAGACCCAGGTCCTAAATACTGTAATACGATTAATATAAATTTTGAAAATTACAGCATAACAATCGCTCTGTTTGGCCCACGGCCAGTCAGGCCTCAATTCACAGACAATCTGACTGATCGTCTGATGTCACTCAGACTCTGTTTTTTTTTTGTGTTTTTTTTTTTTCTCTTATTCTTCACATGACTAACCAAGAACCTAAATCACATTCACAGATGCCAACTTTTAATCATGTTTGGCAGTATTCTTACGTCTGAAAAGAAGTATGAGTGGAAGAAGAGTATATCATACTTTTCAGCCACAGTTACTGTACAGTAACTTACATGTAAAATCAGGAAAAACAGTATTTTGCTGAAAACCTGCAGTATTTTCCCTTACAAAATAGCACAAAATACTGTAAAGAGGGAACAGTTTACTGCATGTTTATCTATCCTGTTTGTACTTTAATATCAAATGTTATTGCAACTTCTTCTGAAATCAGATTGCCATTGGAATTTACATTGTAGTTGTACATTGTACATTCCTTCCTTGAATGCACGAAGCGCTACGGTTGCTCGAGCTCAAGCCAGGGTAATAATATTCTTGCAGGGCCCTCTGGGAGAACAGTACACTGAAGAGGCTACCCTGGGTAGCCAGGGTAATAATATTCTTGCAGGGCCCTCTGGGAGAATAGTACACTGAAGAGGCTACCCTGGGTAAACAAGACATATTATCATTATTATTATTATTAGTGGGCATTTAATCATTTGACTACTGAATTCTTTCATTCCTATACGCTAAACACAGGGGTCATTCGGTTCCAGTAGCCAAAAGGTTAATACAACACACAGAAATCTTTACCTTGATTTGAGATG
>CM057162.1:29465301-29480301 GCA_029962745.1 Echinometra lucunter | reverse complement strand
AAGCAAAGTTTGTAACTTGGGATACAAAAGAAACTTGCAATGAACCTGAATTGATGTCATCTCTACATAAGATGTAGACCGAAGTGTTCTGTCTCTAACAGTCGTCGTTAGCCTCGTATTCTGGTAGGGTTTGCACTCCTCCTTGATAGAGACAGAAGCGCCCCTGTGCGTTGTGCATCCAATCTCATTGTGCTGGGCAGCACAATGAAAAACTACCTGAAATCATAACGACTGTTACAGAGAGAACACTTCGGTCTACATAAGATGGGGCCATTCCTGATATTCTTACTCTGATTCCTGTATAATATATAGAATTGTATGCTTGTTGTTGTTGTTGTTAAATTGGGTTTTTACAGACGTGTATCAATCAGATATGATGATATAGGTCTGGGACTGACCTTTGATGTCGCCGTGCAACAGACATGACTCGACCTCGGACAGGGTCCTCTGAGTCTGATTTAGTTTATAACTTCCACTATTGGCTGTAGATTAAAGGGGCACGCCACTACTTATGGCGGGCCAATTTTTATGTGCATTTTTATATTTGCAATTCAACAGTCAAGTCAATTTTGAAAAAAAAAAAAAATCAGTTGCATCCTTTTTGTCATTGGACATCAAAATAGGTCTTTTTGTTACTCACCTCTCTCCTACTCAATCTCAACTACTTCAGTTACGGTTTTGGATGAATTCATCAGTTTTATACAATATCTCAACTTTTCCAGATCTTGGATGCTTTCTCTCCCTTCTGACGTCCACCAGTGATACGGTAGTAGCCAATGTGGCTCTCTCAATCGGTTACTGTGTCCAAGTGCAGGGGGTCAGTGAAAGGTTAGCTGATACTGATGTGGTCAAAACCTTACTCTCCAAGACTGATACAACCAACGAGACCATTAAGCAGAACTGTGCCATTACACTCGCTAAATTGGCAACATCTAACCAAAGGTAATGACTTGATAACACTTGTAGATTAAAGGCATTGGTTAAACATTGTTAAAATTAAAAAAAAAACTCATTTTGCTACTTGAAAATGGGAGAAACATAAGGGTTATAGTGTAAAAATACCAGTCTGAAAGTTTCAAAGTATGACATCCTCACAAAGTATTTTTAAATATTTGTTTTGAAAAAGATAATAAGGAATAAGGGTCAGTTGCACAGACCAGATGTAAAGAGTGTGCATGCGCGCATGGCTCACTGGACCGTACTGTGTGTTGGCCTATCACTCGGAGGGAGGGAGATAATGGTCTTTTTGAATTTGAGCAAAATGGGTCCTCTTATTTATTGTCTCTGAGACCAAAAATAATAAAATCGCAGTCTGCGTCTTATTATGGTTGGTTTCAGGGTTTTTTTTTAGTACAAATACAAGTACTCATCCACATGTTTCATCTTGATTTGAGAATTTTTAAAATCAGCTGCTCACAAAGTTAGCAGAAAGAAAAAAAAAGACTTGTAAATACAGGCAGGCTCACGGACTTAAACATTTTATCAGAAATTTTATAGGCTTTATCACTTTCCAGCATGTTTTCATTTTTGTTTTTTGTTTTTGTTTTTGTCTTTGTAATATGAACCATAGCAAGAATATTGTTTCTTTCACTATGAACATGGCAGACAAAGAAAGCGGACATAATAAACAACCCCTCATTCTACCCGTCACAATGGTTCTGGTAGTCGAAAGAACATCCCTTCACAGCTGTTATGTTTAATCATGTAGTTCCAGGTGAATATGCATGTGACACCTGTTCCACATATTTTAGACAATAGCAGTGAAGGGATGTTCTTTCGACTACCAGAACCATTGTGAAGGGTAGAATGAGAGGTTGTTTATTTTGTCCGCTTTCTTGTGTTTGTATAGTGTTTGTATATTGGCATGTAGAAACACTGTCGAAGATAATGGACAAGAGCAATTTTGGAGATGATTTGTTTGTTTTATTTCATTAATTGTGATTATTATATCAGTGTAACATATGAGAATAGAATTTGCCAGTAGACTTTGTTTTATGGTCAACATCTTGAAGTTCTGGAATATTTCTGATCATTATATCAGTATAAGCTATCAGTATAAGCTATGAGAATAAGATTAGCTTGTAGATTTTATTCCGTAGTCAACATCTTGAAAGTTCTGGAATCTCTTTTACCCAGAGGACGATGTTTGGAATCTTTGCTTTCTAGTATACATGTAAATAGTTTCAGAAAAAAATTGTTATTTTATTCTTTGAACTATAATCAATCTCAGAAAAGATGATCTATTAATCAGGCATTGACTTGTCATGTGCTGTTGGTTATTTTATGCATGAGATTGTTCTTTCATACGTTTTTTAACCTGTTGAGCCCTATGTCCGAGATAACAAGGGCTAAGGTGTATGGGAAATATGTATTATACTGAAATCAAATCGTTTTCAACGGGTTAAATGTATGTGAATCAACAATATTTCCCTTTCTTTTCTTTTCTCCCCTGTTCATGATCCTTTATTTTTTGTATTATTTACTTTCTCTTCAACCGATTTCCTCTCGTTACGCTTCTTCCTCCCCTCCCTCCCCTCCCCCTCTCTCTATCTTTTCGGTTTCATTTTCCTATCCCCTTTTCCTTTGTCTTTCTGTGTGTCTTTCTTTCTCACCGTTTCTGTCTATCTGTCTCTCCCTCTTTCTTGTCTGTCTGTCTCTCTGTGTGTGTTTCTGTCTCCCTTCCTCCCTCACTCCTTCTTTGTCTTTCTCTGTGTGTGTATCTCTCTCTCCCTTCCTCTCTCACACTTTTGTCTTTTTGTTTCCCCCCTCCTCCTTTGTATTTCTGTCTTTCTGCGCGTGTCTCTCCCTTCCTTCTTACTCTTTGTTTAATGTCTCTCACCATTGCAATGTCATTCTGTCTTTCTGTGCGTTTGTGTTTCTCTCTCTCGCTCCCTCTCTATCTCTACCTTATTATCTCTGTCTGTCTCATGTTTGTTCTGTATATTCATGCTCTTTCAGGCATTTAGAGAGACTGCGTGATCTTGGTGGTATAGGAATTCTTCATACCTGCTCTCAGTATGCCCTGAGGTAGCCTTGTGGAATCACTTACTTCAACCAGAAAGAACCTCTGCTTTCAGTATGCCCTAAGGTAGCCTTGTGGAATCACTTACTTCAACCAGAAAGAACATCTGCTTTCAGTATCCCCTAAGGTAGCCTTGTGGAATCACTTACTTCAATCAGAAAGAACATCTGCTTTCAGTATACCCTGAGGTAGCCTTGTGGAATCACTTACTTCAATCAGAAAGAACATCTGCTTTCAGTATGCCCTAAGGTAGCCTTGTGGAATCACTTACTTCAAACAGAAAGAACATCTGCTTTCAGTATGCCCTAAGGTAGCCTTGTGGAATCACTTACTTCAATCAGAAAGAACATCTGCTTTCAGTATGCCCTAAGGTAGCCTTGTGGAATCACTTACTTCAAACAGAAAGAACATCTGCTTTCAGTATGCCCTAAGGTAGCCTTGTGGAATCATTTACTTCAATCAGAAAGAACATCTGCTTTTATTATGCCCTGAGGTAGCCTTGTGGAATCACTTACTTCAACCAGAAAGAACATCTGCTTTCAGTATGCCCTGAGGTAGCCTTGTGGAATCACTTATTTCAATCAGAAAGAACATCTGCTTTCAGTATGCCCTGAGGTAGCCTTGTGGAATCACTTACTTCAATCAGAAAGAACATCTGCTCTCAGTATGCCCTAAGGTAGCCTTGTGGAATCACTTACTTCAATCAGAAAGAACATTTGCTTTCAGTATGCCCTGAGGTAGCCTTGTGGAATCACTTACTTCAATCAGAAAGAACATCTGCTTTCAGTATGCCCTGAGGTAGCCTTGTGGAATCACTTACTTCAACCAGAAAGAACATCTGCTTTCAGTATGCCCTGAGGTTGCCTTGTGGAATCACTTACTTCAACCAGAAAGAACATCTGCTCACAATATGTCCTTAGGTAGCCTTGTGGAATCACTTACTTCAACCAGAAAGAACATCTGCTCACAATATGTCCTGAGGTAGCCTTGTGGAATCACGTACTTCAAAAAGAAAGAATAGCCTTGTGGAATCACTGACTTCAAACAGAAAGTATCCAGTCCAGTATTTTTCATCATGTGTGTTTAGGTAGCTTCACAAAGTGCTGTGGAACAAAAAGATGTAACCAGAACACAGAACGCATACCGTTGTCTGTATTGTTCGATTTCTGAATGCATCTTTCTTGCCGCTCTAAATCGTCACCACTTTGAAAGAACATCTGCTTTCAGTATGCCCTGAGGTAGCCTTGTGGAATCACTTACTTCAATCAGAAAGAACATCTGCTCTCAGTATGCCCTAAGGTAGCCTTGTGGAATCACTTACTTCAAACAGAAAGAACATCTGCTTTCAGTATGCCCTAAGGTAGCCTTGTGGAATCACTTACTTCAATCAGAAAGAACATCTGCTTTCAGTATGCCCTAAGGTAGCCTTGTGGAATCACTTACTTCAAACAGAAAGAACATCTGCTTTCAGTATGCCCTAAGGTAGCCTTGTGGAATCATTTACTTCAATCAGAAAGAACATCTGCTTTTATTATGCCCTGAGGTAGCCTTGTGGAATCACTTACTTCAACCAGAAAGAACATCTGCTTTCAGTATGCCCTGAGGTAGCCTTGTGGAATCACTTATTTCAATCAGAAAGAACATCTGCTTTCAGTATGCCCTGAGGTAGCCTTGTGGAATCACTTACTTCAATCAGAAAGAACATCTGCTCTCAGTATGCCCTAAGGTAGCCTTGTGGAATCACTTACTTCAATCAGAAAGAACATTTGCTTTCAGTATGCCCTGAGGTAGCCTTGTGGAATCACTTACTTCAATCAGAAAGAACATCTGCTTTCAGTATGCCCTGAGGTAGCCTTGTGGAATCACTTACTTCAACCAGAAAGAACATCTGCTTTCAGTATGCCCTGAGGTTGCCTTGTGGAATCACTTACTTCAACCAGAAAGAACATCTGCTCACAATATGTCCTTAGGTAGCCTTGTGGAATCACTTACTTCAACCAGAAAGAACATCTGCTCACAATATGTCCTGAGGTAGCCTTGTGGAATCACGTACTTCAAAAAGAAAGAATAGCCTTGTGGAATCACTGACTTCAAACAGAAAGTATCCAGTCCAGTATTTTTCATCATGTGTGTTTAGGTAGCTTCACAAAGTGCTGTGGAACAAAAAGATGTAACCAGAACACAGAACGCATACCGTTGTCTGTATTGTTCGATTTCTGAATGCATCTTTCTTGCCGCTCTAAATCGTCACCACTTTGATATTGTTAACACTTGTGGGTTACTTCCCCCTGGTTCAACCGTGACATTGAACATAGGCCTGCTGTGGTAATGTATTTCATTGTTTTAAATTTATAGTAACGTCATGCCGTTATCATTTTACATTGAAACATCAAAGAGAATAACACATTGGATGCAGTATTTTCTACAGGCTTTCAAACTGTCAAAATTTATCAGATGTCCGTCCATCACTAATCAACTATGCTCTAAAAAGTGTGATATATTGCTTGAACGGAAAACCAGTGTTGTAAATATAGCCATTATTCTCTATTGCAGGAGTTTGAGCAACTTTGTGAAGTAAATATTTCAAATAATCTGTTATTTTCTCCTTGTCATATAGACCAATTTCACGGCCGGTTTATGTATTTGGCCCTCTATCGGCGACGCCATTGCTGCTGTGGGCAAGCGCGCTGACCGCGATTGGCTCTGTGTACAAAATGAATGTAAGATATGAGATATGCCCCGATATTGTTCCATTTACTTTATTCTAGATCAATAAAATAAAGCATGGATACATGGGTAGATGAGGTAAGACAATGATCATATCTGACGGATGAAGGTATGATGTATTTTTGTAATTTCAATTGTTTTTCAACTTAGTTTTGTCAGTAAAAGTTCGATTGCAGCATAGAAGCCGTAGTAAACGGGAGCCCTAAATCTTACCCTGTTTACAAAGTCAAGTTTTCACTCAATAAATTTTACGCCAAAGTACATAATGATAATGTTTCTTGACTTAAAAGTCCCTTCTGTTGATGTTTTTACCCACTGGCGACGAATTCCTTCACATTGCTTACGGAAACCTGTGTAGGGAGTACGGCTTCACACACAAACAGGCTTCATGAGTCAAAAGCGAGTGAAATTCGCACTCAGATAGCTTCCATGCATTTTTCAAACTTTCTCTAATCCTTGTGGCATTTGAGCACCGCACAGCTGCGACCTAAACTTCCCTGATAATTTCTCATTGCAAATATTAAAATAAATCTGCATATACTGGTCAAAAAAAAATCTAACGAATGTACATAACGCGCTATTGACTTGTGTACTATAAAAGTTGGAGCGCCCACCGCAGTATGCCGAACTGTGTCGAACAGTCTGCTGCCCTCTTGCGTTGTGCAATTGGTCTATAGACTGTTTGTGTATTTGGTTTGAAGAATGGAGACTTTGTGTTTTCATACTTACCATTCCTTGTCTTCCTTTGTCTTTCCTTGTCCTCTAAGGCAATGTATGTCATGTTTTTAAAAAAAAAAAATATTACAGCAGCAAACTATTTGTTCATTATAGAACTTTTGCCTTTAAAATTATGATTGCAGTCTCAATTTTTTGTTTTTATTTCTTTATGTGGCCTTTTCGTAGAAAACTTCTTTTTCAAAGTATGCATTCTTAGGTGTTCTGCATTTTTAGGTGAGAGATTCATAATTTTGAGTGTGATAAGTTTGAAGCAATGCAAAAAAAGTGTCTTGTCTGGGTACATTTGTATATTACAATGATGTGTGAAAGCAAATCATTGATAAACCCCTTGACTACAAACCTTCAATAGCTTTAGATGACTTTCATTTGATTCTGTAATACCGAGTGTGATCTAAAACCACATTAGATTCATTGGCTTATTAATGGTACAGATAGTATCATTTTGGATCATGACATTACTGGTCCATAATGTAAAAACTACATCGTTGGCCACCACCAGATCCCTTTCGGTGTAACTCTTATGAAGCCATAGTCTTAAGAACTTGAATATCTTGAATACTAAGCCTTGGGTAACTCTTGATTCTGTGGTATTGTGTATGATACCAAAATCATGCGAGATGCAGTGACTTAATGGTACAACTGTTTCCCAATGTCTAGCGCATTTAAAAAAAAACACTACATCGTTGTCCAAAACGAGATCTCTTTCAATTCAACTCCCATGCAGCCATACTCACAGTCTAGCTGCTGCGTATATAAGCATGTTTGCCAGTACACCTCCCCATGCCTCTTCACCGTTTTCACACTTTTGCCAGCTGAATTAATAAGGGATAAATGACAGTTATTATTTTGATATTTTCTTTAAATCCAGATATATTTTGTACAGTAATGGATACTGATGATAGATATCACTCAAGTATCCTAGCCTTCGCAGGTCTCCTGGTACACTTTTAAATGAGAAAATTATTTATCACGATCGTTTAACTTTTTTGTACTCATATTGTGAGGACATTTGACAGTAGTTGGCAAAGAGTTTAGAATGCCATTTGATCTGTTGTACTTAAGCACCTACAGGGAGTGACTTGGATGGTGGATGATTGTATGAATCCTCAGAATTGTTTAAAGGCAGTCATAATGTTACATATTCTTCTGCGTAATTATGACTGATGCTGTGCTGTGATGATACTTGCAACAATTTCAGAAAATATCATAGATTTTTTTCTGATAAATTGATTATCAATGTAGAGACAATTTGAACACCTGGGCCCTGTTTCACAAAAATTGATATCAGTAACAGCTGCCACATTTCTGTGACAAATTTGCTCTCAGCCGATCAGATGCAAGGATTTCAGTAGCTTACAACTGTTACTGCAACTTGTTATTGATTGTTTTATGAAATGGGGCCCAGGTGGTCACCGATTGAAATGGGCAAACCATACAGGAAAATGTATCTTGATCGAAACAGTAGAATTCATTAGAATGTTTCAGTTTAAGTTACAATTAACTGATTATGGTATCCTAGTGTGCAGTATAACACTCTAAATTTCTTAGAATTTAGTCCCGGACAAATCCATACCGTCAATTTAGAATCTTAATCTAGTTGGTTTAGAAATTAACTTTATTGATTAGAATTTCTTAATTTAATTTTGGATTTTCCTTATCAAACTGAAATCTCTAATTAAGAAATTGAGAGTGTACTGACAAACATTTTGTTCAACTGCTTTGCTACATTTCCATATAAATATAGGGAGATTTGCATTCAAAAACTTGTAATTGATAATAATAAATGCATTTTGAATTGTACTTAAGTTTCTTAATATTTTTTGTTCATTTTATTTTACAATGCATATGAAAACTTATGTAACAAATAACCCTTGATGAAAAAAAGAGAGAAAAGAGAGGAAAGTCAAAAAAAAAAAAAAATGTGATGTGAATTTGGGGAGCCCATGGAAAAGAAAATGGATGTACTACTTGGAAAAATAAAGAAAGGAAAAGAGACAGATAATTGTGAGCAAGCAGATTTAAAGAGTGCAGGAGTCAGAGAAAATGTATTGATGAAGTGATTCAGAACTCCGTAACCCTAAATAGCCCTCAATTCTATTTTTTTTTGGGGGGGGGGGGGGAGGGGGATAATTTTTAAACGTAAAAAGATCTCGGGACTAGTCTTATAGATACAAATGGTGATAACCGGGCCAGTCAGACTTGTGGGTGGAGATTTGAGAAGATTGGAGGATTGAGTAAGAAGTTCAAGTTATGACCAGACCTAGCTTGTCGGCCAACGCTATTCTAATCAGGTGTAAATATCCCGTGAATACAAAGGAAAACATTACATGAGTTGTTAAGTTGTACGTCCCCTCCCCTTCTCACAACTTTGAATCCGGCCATGTGAACCAACATATTCTGAACCGCCCTCTCTGGAGGAATTTCCCCACATGCACAGTGACTCCGCCAGCATTTTTTTTTTCCCCAGGCGAGATCAGGGCAACCATATTATCACATACAATACAAGTATCGGACATGCATTTTTTTTTAAAGTTTCACCTTGTTTTGATTTTTTTTTCTTCATACCCCAAACATAACCTTAACCCTAACCCTAAACCTAAAACACATAAATGAATAAATTAATAAAAAAAAATAAAATCATTGTCTAGAAGGAATTTAACTCAGATCGCCGAGGCCAGAGACGCGAGCACTTACCATTAGACC
Source organism: Echinometra lucunter (assembly GCA_029962745.1). NCBI lineage: Eukaryota > Metazoa > Echinodermata > Echinoidea > Camarodonta > Echinometridae > Echinometra > Echinometra lucunter. The sequence continues at coordinate 29,471,111 of CM057162.1, read as the reverse complement.
ACATGACATCACCATAATACATCCTTGACTAAATAAACCGTAGTATCCATTGCGCATGCGTCAAACTCTGATTAGCCCTGGGGGTGTAACATAAGAAATACAATCAATCTTAGGATTGATATCATGGTAAAACATGTACTAAAGAGATAAGATTGATTGTAAGAATTATTGTATCTCTTTATGTTACACCCCCCCCCCCCCCCCTAATCTCACCCCGGGGGTATATGTCTCATTGAAGCCTGTACATCATCCGCGTAAACAGAAACGTAGAAAAGGGGTTGTGTTTCAGCACCGGGTGGGGAACCCGGGGATCCAGTTAAGGGTATCAAAAACAGGAAAATCAGAAAAAAGGGTATGCAAATCAGGAAAATCCGGGAAAATGTTAATTGATTGGGCGATTATGATGCAATCCTTGCATAAAATTAAGGGTATAAAATCAGAAATGTGATATATTATTTCTCTGCTTAGGATATTTAAAATGTATTTATTTGTTTATTTATTTCATATCCAGGTGAGATATAACAGAGACAAGTACATAAATTACATAAAGTACATAAAGTACAACTCCAACTTCCGTCCTACTTTAATCCCCGTTTAGCAGGTTTAGGGTGCTTTTCAGAAAGTGATTTACGCGGGGGGGGGGGGGGGGGGGGAGCGGGAATAACGCATTCCGCTCAACGAACTCAAACATTAGCCTTACCTAGTATCTGCTAGCTGGAAGCCGAAGATGGCGTGTTTCATAATTTGTTTTAATATTTTCGATCTTTTTGTTCAAGGTTTAATTATACCCTATGTACAAAGTTGGTGGCTGGTCCGATGACCTTTGTCCTTTATGCTGCTCTATCCTTCTAGGAATCAAGCATTTTGTCTTGAAGAGGCCGGGGGCTCAACATCAAGAGATGGGTTTGACATGTCGGAAAACCTCTAGGTCGGAGTGATTGTGATTTTTGTTTCTGAATTGAGCCGTGATTTTTCTCACGCTTAATGTGGGAGTACTCAACCCTTCTGCCCTATCCCTACCCTGGCTTGGGGATAGTCATCCTACGGGATATATGGGATGACTCATTTATTCAATGTAGTAGATGCCTGCAAAAAAATACCATTCTTTATATATATATATATATATATATTTGTTTTGTTTTTCATTTTTTAATAAAATGCTCCTATATCGAGGGATTTACATTCCCGAATGATCAATATGTCCACCTATCGTACTCATCCATGAACTCATGCGCGCACACTCTCACAAATTCGCGCACGCACGCACCCTCAAACCAGGTACATGTAGTTTATCCAAACGCGATAATGATAAGAGAGGTTTGATTCCTTCATACAAAGATAGGCAATTTACTTTATTTCCATCACTAATTTACATGAAGAATAAAAGTCTGGCTTTTCCATGTTTACATGTCAGTGTAATCATTTTCAAAATGTAGTTTGATACTTTGAACATAAATCTAAATTCATTTGAAATTAAACATTATAAGAAATACAAGTCTCACAATATATTACATTTGCTGTTCAAAACACATGCACCGAAAGATAGATGTTGTATTTGTACCCAACTCAAGACTGATTTCGGTATACATAGAAATTGCATTTACTTTAAACTTAATATTTTTACAGAAAATAGTTTGAAAGCTTGGTGTAGGAATTATGCTTCGAATGCAAAACACGCTTTACTATAATAGTTACAAGAACTCAACGGCAATAGAAAATGGAATAACAATTGGAGATCGAGTAAGATTTACATGTATAATTCGAGATTTTTGGTCTGAAAATCATCACTCAGTTTTTAACCAGTAGCGTAGACAGGTCTTCATACCTTGGGGGAGGGGGTATGATTCCCACATTGATACATATTATACAGATACACACATATATACATCCACTTCAGAAAGAAAGTGAGGGATGCATCCCCCACCCCCTTCCCGCTATCTACGCCCCTGTTTTGAACAAAACACAAAATTGACACAAATGAATGTTTAGGTTATTTGGTTTGTAGACATAGTTGTTTGATGTACAATCAAGGATTTAGGAGCTGAAAAAATGAAATTAATCATTAAAAAAGGGCAAAGGTTAAAAAAAAAAGGTTTTTAAAAAAGTATATAAAGGTGAATAAAAATTAAGTACTTGAAATAGTGCACAAGATTGAAGTAAATGAATATTAAGTTATCTAGAGCTTTTCAAATAAAAGTGGATAATGCATAATTAGGGATTTATGGGCCAGGAAACAGACTAGTTATAAATAATGCACAATGATAACACGGTTAACAGACACAATTTGCGTTTAGAAGCCTAGCAAAATATGGACTAGGACTATGCCTGAATGTTCGGTCCTTAACGGTCCTTAATACTCCATTAGGGATCTAAAAATGCAAGTCCTTATTAAGAACAGCTTGGAACTAACAAAGGCTAGTCTTTAGGAATCTCACCGTTTATTGTTGTTGTTTTGTTAAGGCATACGTGGTTATAATGAAATGACAATTGAATGGAAATATTGAATATAATGGAAATTGCTAAGGGCAAAAAGGCACCTGTAGCAATTGATGCATGGAGACGAAAATAATCACAAGAGCCTCCTTTTTATCAACAATGTATAAAAGTCACATTCAAATTTATCTGTGTCGGTCTATTTCAAGTTTGCTTCTTCATGACGGAGCATGGCATGCCCCGCTTAACTACACACTGCATAATTATGATGGAGTTTATAGAAAAACACACATTATCGAGCAATATACATGTACAATTAGACAGCAAAACTTCATAAAAATAACCCTTTTTACAACATATTGTAGGCCTATATTTTCACGGATGCAGCTTCACGAGGAAAAACAATTTACAAAGCAGGTGGCTTGTATTCTATCTCCTTAACATCACAATTGCTAAAATAATCATAATCCATTAACTGATCTATTATCAGTTCGCAAGTATGGCTAATACTTGCAACGTGTTTTGTCTGTATACAATTAAAATCATCAACACGATATCATGTTACTCCTACGTGTATGTAAATTCAAATAAAAACACAAGCTAGAGAGAGAGATATATATATATATATATAATATGATAGATAATTATTGAAAAGTATTATTTACAATTCAGCCAGGGTGGCGGAGCGTCTTTCCAAGTTTTTTTTTTGTTTGTTTGTTTGTTTTTTGTTTTTGTTTTTTTTGGGGGGAGGGGTGCATGTTAATTTTTCATTTTGCCTCTATCTCTATATGAAAATAACTACTTTACAATAATTGTATATGCTGCTCTGTTAATCGTTTTGGAGCAAACGGAAGTGAGTACGCAGAAAGTTCAGTTTTTCGCTGTTCGGTCATTCAGTATTTGCATTATTTACATAAACCTGAAGATAAAAGCAGGCAAAAATTCCAAAATAGGAGGGGGGGGGGGGGGGGCTTCCATATCATTTTTATTCATTTATCCATTAGCGCTTTCGTTTTCCATAATAACTGACCAAGCTACAATGTTTAAATGCATTTTTTAGGTCCGACCATAATTATATTTTAGAGAGAACATAGCCGAAATGAATCGGGCTTTTATAAGCACATTAATTTTGAAAAGGAGAATACATAAAAATCCATGTGCCGCGCCCGAATAGGTAAGTGCATATTATCATCATCCATTCATTCACTTTTGCACGTTTGTATTTTCTTTTTCATTTATTTAATTCTTCCCCCCCCCCCCCCAAAGATTCACCCCATGAGATTATCAAGTTCAACAAAACCGGCCAAAGAACCACAATTGCTTATTAATGATTTTAAATACAACCTAGTTCATGATGATAATTGCGCACAACATCTCATGAATCTTAAAACATAACTTGTAGCTTTACATTGATTGAAGCAGTCACCTCATGCATTAGAACTAGAATACATTATTTCATAATTGGATATGTAGCAGCTTAAATGCAATAAACCGCTAAAAATATACATCACAAAAAGAAAACACGGAAAAAACCTACATGGCAACACAAACATGACAAAAGAAAATACTAATATATTATTGTAAAAGTATGCACAGTGGTAATCATTTTATTACAATCTTTATCTCATCTGAAATGAACCATACATGAATATTATGATACCGTCATTCATAGTGTCACTATATTACAATGCAATCAATGTACAAAACAATGGGGAAAATATGCTACAGGCTACACTCTTGAAAAAAAATAAAATCTTAACCCGTTGAACACGATTTGATTTCAGTATAATACACATTTCCCATAGACCCTAGCCCGAGTTATCTCGGGCATAGGGCTCAATAATAGCAAATCCAATAATTGCGCAAAATTATAAAAGACCCGTAGAAAAATTGCACGACATGTTCACATGTCAATCAGTGTTGAGACTTTTCAAACAATGATACCGTTGACTTTACAAATAAATATTATACACTACTCCGTACTTATCAGTTTATATTGTGATATCAAACCGCCTAAATGAGCACTTAGAAGAACCTTATCCAACTGCTTCAAGGTCCTCGAAGACTTCACATTCCACTTATGCAATAGTTCCATGTATTTGTCGGGATAACTATAGTTACTATCCCTAATACCTTTGGCAATGGCAGATCGAATTTTAAGAGCAACGTACACATCTGAGAAACTCTCGGGAGGGAGAAGGCTGGATAGCTTATGAAGATGCGCCTCCGTAACCTTTTGTGAATCTACATCGCTGAGGATCAGAGAGGATTTCAAAATGAACAAGCTGATACCATAAATCAATTAAACTGAACAAATTATGATAGCAATATACGTATCAGAATTGTAGGACATAATTAAGGAAGTGAATAAAAGAAATATCAGACATCTGTGTGGCGTCTTATTTAGATTAGCAGTCGCAGATTACTATGAATAGAAAGTATAACACTCGTTATAAATTAAACAAATAGAAAAACCCTCCCGATGTTTGAATATGATGTGACAAATACGCAGATAATGGCATTTGCTTTATTTTGCATGAGGGGTGGTGTGACAGCCTCCGGCCACTCTTCCCTGTAGCTCCATGCCAACATGCACTTAAATTAACGATACTATATTGGACATAAAGAAAAGAGAGATCTGCATACCTTACATCATCTTCCTCAGAGGTAGAGGGAGAAATCTGGCGTCTGCTTAATTTCACTGAAAAGCAGAGAAAGCAGAACAGAGAACAGTGATTTTGCTAAGGGCTTAACATGATAACGATCTAATAAGGTTGCTCTTGTTATGTTCTGTGGTGTTTTCTTTTTAATAGGCCAATTATGTCACTCTACGTAGCCTACTTTATGTAACTCCCCTCTACAGAATATTGACTATATAAAGTGCAATAACATACAGTACAATACATTCTTTGAAAATGCAACATAGTATAAATCAAATAAAAACATTTAAATATCAATAGTGTTTTTTTCCAGCTTGCCCCTCGTTTTGCTATATCCTTTTCTCAGTCTGGTCAGTATTATTTATAAGTATCTCGATTTAGTTCTATTCTTTATTCTATGTCATTTCCATTACTTTTGTCTCAATGAGATGGTATTCATAATTTTGTTTGTATATACTGTGAAACGGAAATAAATCAATTCAAATCAATTCAAATCAAACAATGACATTCAGGTTACTCCAGTACTATTATTCCTGAGATAGCATGGCGGGAAACAATCTGCAGTAAATTTAGAATACAGGATATTCATGTTTCTAGTCTCCACTTTAACCACAGTGACTGTGTGAACTAAAGCATTTGAAACTGCTTTGCTATCTTCATTCACTTTGGATGATCGTGGATAATCAGTAAATATACCACATCACTCTTCTGTTGCAC
>CM057162.1:29447162-29464801 GCA_029962745.1 Echinometra lucunter | reverse complement strand
CTGCAACCTCCCCCCCCCCCCCCACTCCCTAGGTACAAATCAAAGACTTTTCATTTAAAATAGCACAAATATATTTCATAAAGGTACATTTGAATGAATTGAAAGTGGTGACGTTACGCACATGTAAAGGGATTCGGTTATATTCGGAGGCAGCTCTATACGAGAAAGACCTTCTACAACTATTACTTTTCGGTTTAGGTAAACATATATTATTCTCATTTCGAAGAGAGTAAGGATTAGCTTTTATGTGAAACATATTTTTCATGTATTCACATGTCATGTTATTAAGAATTTTATACATAAATAATATCAAGTGTGTATATTGTCTCGTTTGAATTGCATCCCAACCCAGGATAGAGTGTATTTGGGAGGTAGAAGTGTGTGAAAAGGGGTCAATTTTCAAGATTATTCTACCAGCTCTATTCTGAATTTTTTGAAGATGATCAAGAAGAGATTTGTTTGCGGATTGCCATACAATATCCCCGTAATCAAAATGAGGTAAGATTATAGAGTTATAAATTAGTTTCAGTTCTGACAAATTTACAAAATGCTTTAACCGTGCAATATAACAAACCATTTTGCCCAATAAAATATTTATGACATAAGTAATTAATGTGACAGTCCCACTTCAGGTTTTCGTCCACAAAGACACCAAGATACTTGTAGCTCTGCACTTGGGTCAATATATGGCAATTGATTTTCACATGTAAAATTGGTTGTTTTTTGAGCATTTTAGGCGTTCCAATTAACATACACATAGTTTTGTCATAGTTTATCTTCAAATTATTCCTGTTCATCCATTCGAATAGACTTTCCAATTCCCTATTCAAAACACGTTCAATTACTTTAACATCCTTATGCGAGTAATATATCACAGTATCGTCAGCGTATAAATGAATGTTACACTCTTTAAACACAGAAATTACATCATCAATAAACAAAATAAACAGCAAAGGTCCCAGGAGAGATCCCTGGGGTACTCCCTTCTAAATAACCCTTTCTTCTGATAAAGTTCCATTGATGGAAGTACGTATACGTCTATTTGTCAGATAACTTTTAAACCAATGTAATTCTGCTCCAGAGACACCTAAAGATTTAAGTTTGGATAGGAGAATAACATGATCGACCAGATCAAATGCCTTTTGGAGGTCTACAAAATAGCTCCCGTACACTGTCCATTGTCCATAGAATGAAACCAGTCGTCCGTTACCTTAGCTAGAGCAGTAACGGTAGAGTGTTTCGGACGGAATCCCGATTGAAATGGGGATAACAATGAATGAGTTTGCACATAGCGAAGCAATTGCTTTTGCACAATTTTCTCAATTAATTTAGACACACAAGGTAGGATTGATATCGGTCTATAATTGTTGAATTCAAACTTATCACCTTTTTTGTGTATGGGAACAATTTTTGCCACTTTCCATTTATCAGGCACGACCCCATCAATTAAAGATTTATTGATCAAAAAGGTAACTGGTTCAATTATTACAGAGATGGACTCTGTAAGTATATATACTGAGATACCATCTAAACCAACAGACTTTGCATTTTTCAAATTATGAACCTCTTTCAACACATCACTCTGAGAGACAACAGTAAATGCGAATTCTTCATGAGAAGGGGAAGTTTGGAGGTTATGATGTACACTTATTGTATCACCACGAGCAATATCTAAAGCCACATCGGCAAAGTGATTATTAAAACCATTTGCCACTTTATCTGACATTTCTTTGGGAAAGATGCTACTAGAAGAGTTATTTTTACCCATCACGGATTTGAGAATTTTCCAAGATTCATTTCTATTTGTCATGTTTAATAATTTATCGCAAAAATACTTGCGTTTTGATTTCCTTATGACAAAAGTAACCTCAGTTTTTAGACGTTTATACAGCTTCCATAATTCATCATCTTTTTTTATTTTAGCCTTTCTTTTAACTTTATCTCTTTCTTTCATTAAAGAGAGTATATCAGTATTCATCCCAGGAGAATTTTTTTTTTTCGAATGCGCTTAGATTTTAAGGGCATATGTTTATTTACAACTTCTAATAGCATTTTTTCCCATTTATCGACAGCACCATTGATATCATCACAATCTTGTATTTTCATCCAGTTTTGATTGCGTAAGTCATTTCTAAAAGATTCCATATCAACATTCCTAAATTTTCTATACTGTATATATGTGTCACCCGTTGAGAATTTTTGTTGGGACTTCCATATGAAATAACTGATGTAATGATCACTCATACCATTAGATATTACACCATGTGATTTCAATTTATCTACATTGTTAGTTAACATGTGACCAACAAGTGAAGAAGACGAATTCGTCACTCTAGTGTACGAAGAATCATTGATAAATTTCAGAGAATATATAGTATTAATTTGATCATATATTTTGGTATTTCCATGAAATGGCCTTTTCATGATATCGCAGTTAATATCACCCATGACAATAATGTCACAATCAAAGCTACAAGCAAAAGCTAAAAAGTCTTCATATTGCTGAAAAATATCAATTCTAGAATTTGGCGACCTATACCAATTGAAGAATAATATCGGTCTTGTGTTTTTAAAGTGGATCCGCAAACAGATAGCTTCTAAATAAGAAAAGGAACTATGATTTATTGACTCAATATGTATAAAGATTCGGGCACATAAACTGCCACCCCACCTCCATTTCTATCACGGTCCCTACGAATAAAAGAATAATGGGGTATTTCAACTTCACTATCCAGAAAGGAGCTGTCCAGTCTTGTCTCATTTAATGCAAAAACATGAATATCATTTTCAGTTAAAATATGTTTAATTTCTTCATAATTTTTCGGAAGGCTAACAATGTTCAAATGAACAAACTTTATTCCTTTCTCAGAAAGCTGACTATACTTCAAACAGACATTATCTTATTTATTCTTATTGAGAGGATGTGTATTACTTTCTGGTTCAGTAGGGGTTACCATACTATCTTCTATAAAACCTGGAAGATGCTTGAAAAGACATTGTGTACACTCCCAGTTAAAACATTGCTCTGAAACATCATCATACAACTTTACTGGAATACGTGAGCAAGATATGTGTACCCATTTATTACAAGTAGTACAAAGAAGTGCTTTTTGATTTGACTTAACGTTCTTGTTACAAAGAACACAGGGGAAATGTACCATTACCCAGAAAAACAACAATTAGAGCAACAAAATGAGAAAAGAGGAAAAAGGACAATAAAATATTTACACATATATAAACGCTTGTTCAAGATGCCAAAGAACTGACGCAAAATAATGACCCAAAGGTCTGTGTTTAGTAAAACGGCTGCGTGAAGTATACTGCATAATAGTTCCCTTATCTATTAGATCCATAGTACAATACATCACTTCGTTTGGCAAACTCAAAGAGGTACCCAAGACGTTGCAGCTATAATAAGCCCAGGGAGCTTGTAAAGAACACTAAATTATACAAAGCACAAATAACCTGAATTCAGTCAATGTTTATATGCAATCGAAATTCTTGGGGCATAAAAGATTAATTGGTCCTACTGACAAGACAGTTAACAAGTTCAACAGGATCAATGAAGAATAAACGGAGATCAGAATTGAATTCTATTTACTAATGACACTTGACCGTGATGCTCTACAGGGAACAATCGTAAGTAGGTTCACTGAAGTCTAATCCATCATGAAAAAGTACAACAGTGTAGGTGACACTGGCTCTAACAAGAGTACATCTTAAGATGCTACTTAATCTGAAGACAAGAGTTTGGGAATGTGGGCTCTTTTTGTCAGCGTGTGGCGATGACCATCGTTGGTTATTACGCGAATGCGGCCATCTTGGGTCCATATACTTTTATACATGTCTTTGTATTTGGACTTGATTTCCCGAAAAAAGTTTGGATCTCGGCCTAGTTAGGCTCTCCTGTATGTAGATGGGGTCTCCTTCAAGATCTCGCAGTGTTCTCCTGGTTTGGTAGATTCGTTTTCGAACATAATAGCCAGTGAAGCGAACGATGATCCCACGTGACTTCTCCCTTTTGGCGCCTAAACGGTGTGACCTGTCAAAGTCGCCATCTTGAATCTTTATTTTCAGTTTCTCCTCACACAATTTTTTCACGATCTCATTGGTGTTTTCATTCTCACTCTCCTCTATACCATGAAACACAAGACAATTCCTCCTTGAGTATTGCTCAGCTTCGTCCTGTTGCTCCTTTATCATATCTATTTCCTTTTCTAGTCTACTTATCTTTTCATCTCTCGACGCCATTTCAAAATCAAAGTTTTCCCTCAAGTTGTCGCCAACTTTTTGGGTAATGACTGTAGTTAGTTCGTCAATGAGAGTAGCCTTAATTTTACTCACGAGAGGGTCGAGGAGTTCACTGTTGGCCTCCAGAGCTCTCTGAACCACTTCCCGAATCTCTCTTGCAAGATCGTCGGCGGCGTTCCGTTTGCTCCTTGTCATGGCTATATACTGATCATTAGAAAAGGTCCAATAGTAGACAGCAAAATGGTCGCCAATGATAAAATAAAGGTCGATAAATATTCAGAATATAGATAATATCCACTAGGATGAGAATGAGGAGATATATTCGATGAGAAATTGAAAATCTCAGCTGCTTTAGAACACAAAGGCCATGGGTCACAGAGCTGAAATCAAGCACGTCCGTTCATGACCAGTTCACTCGTACTACTTTGATTATCATTGTAGAGATAATTTGAACACCTGGGCCCTGTTTCATAAAAATTGATATCAGTAACAACTGCCACATTTCAGATGCAAGGATTTCATTAGCTTATAACTCCTACTGCAACTTGTTATTGATTGTTTTATGAAATTGGGCCCAGGTGGTCACTGATTGAAATGGGCAAACCATACAGGAAAATGTATCTTGATCGAAACATTAGAATTCATTAGAATGTTTTCAGTTTAAGTTATAAGTAACTGATTATGCTTTCCTAGTGTGCAGTATAACCCCACTCTAGATTTCTTAGATTTTAGTCACGAATAAATCCATACCGTCAATTTACAATCTTAATCTAGTTGGTTTAGAAATTAAGTGTATTGACTAGAATTTCTTAATTTAATTTTGGATTTTCCTTATCAAACCGAAATCTCTGATTAAGAAATTGAGAGTGTACTGACAAACATTTTTGTTCAACTGCTTTGCTACATTTCCATATAAATACAGGGTGATTTGCATTCGAAAACTTGTAATTTATAATAATAAATGCATTTTGAATTGTACTTAAGTTTCTTAATATTTTTTGTTCATTTTATTTTACAATGCATATGAAAACTTATGTAACAAATAACCCTTGATGAAAAAAAAGAGAGAAAAGAGAGGAAAGTCCAAAAAAAAAAAATGTGACGTGAATTTGGGGAGCCCATGGAAAAGAAAATGGATGTACTACTTGGAAAAAAAGAAAGGAAAAGAGACAGATAATTGTGAGCAAGCAGATTTAAAGAGTGCAGGAGTCAGAGAAAATGTATTGATGAAGTGATTCAGAACTCCATAACCCTAAATAGCCCTCAATTCTATTTTTTTTTTTGGGGGGGGGGGAGGGGGATAATTTTTAAACGTAAAAAGATCTCGCGACTAGTCTTATAGATACAAATGGTGATAACCGGGCCAGTCAGACTTGTGGGTGGAGATTTGAGAAGATTGGAGGATTGAGTAAGAAGTTCAAGTTATGACCAGACCTAGCTTGTCAGCCAAGGCTATACTAATCAGGTGTAAATATCCCGTGAATACAAAGGAAAACATTACACGAGTTGTTAAGTTGTACGTCCCCTCCCCTTCTCACAACTTTGAATACGGCCATGTGAACCAACATATTCTGAACCGCCCTCTCTAGAGGAATTTCCCCACATGCACAGTGACTCCGCTAGTGTTTTTTTTTTCCCCAGGCAAGATCAGGGCAACCATATCATCACATACACTACAAGTATCGTTTTTTTTTAAGTTTCACCTTGTTTTGATTTTTTTTCTTCATTACCCCAAACATAACCCTAACCCTTAACCCTAAATCTAAAACACATAAATGAATAAATTAATAATAATAAAAAAAATCATTGTCTAGAAGGAATTTAACTCAGATCGTCGAGGCCAGAGACGCGAGCACTTACCATTAGACCACATGACATCAGCATAATACATCCTTGACTATATAAACTGTAGTATCCATTGCGCATGCGTCAAACTCTTATTAGCCCTGGGGGTGTAACATAAGAAATACAATCAATCTTAGGATTGATATCATGGTAAAACATGTACTAAAGAGATACGATTGATTGTAAGAATTATTCTATCTCTTTATGTTACACCCCCCCCCCCCCTAATCTCACCCCGGGGGTATATGTCTCATTGAAGCCTGTACATCATCCGCGTAAATAGAAACGTAGAAAAGGCGTTGTATTTCAGCACCGGGTGGGGAAGCGGGGATCCAGTTAAGGGTATCAAAAACAGGAAAATCAGAAAAAAGGGTATCAAAATCAGGAAAATCCGGGAAAATGTTACTTGATTGGGCGATTATGATGCAATCCTTGCATAAAATTAAGGGTATAAAATCAGAAATGTAATATATTATTTCTCTGTTTAGGATATTTAAAATGTATTTATTTATTTCATTTCCAGTTGAGATATAACAGAGAAAAGTACATAAAGTACATAAAGTACAACTCCAACTTCCCTCCTACTTTAACCCCCGTTTAGCAGGTTTAGGGTGCTTTTCAGAAAGTGATTTACGCGGGGGGGGGGGGGGGGGGGGGGAGGGGAATAACGCATTCCGCTCAACGAACTCAAACATTAGCCTTACCTAGTACCTGCTAGCTGGAAGCCGAAGATGGCGTGTTTCATAATTTGTTTTAATATTTTCGATCTTTTTGTTCAAGGTTTAATTATACCCTATGTATAAATTTGGTGGCTGGTCCGATGACCTTTGTCCTTTACGCCGCTCTATCCTTCTAGGAATCAAGCCTTTTGTTTTGAAGAGCCCGGGGGTCAACATATCAAGAGATGGGTTTGACATGTCGGAAAACCTCTAGGTCGGAGTGATCGTGAATTTTGTTTCTGAATTGAGCCGTGATTTTTCTCACGCTTTGTGTGGGAGTACTCAACCCTTCTACCCTATCCCTACCCTGGCTGGGTGATAATCATCCTACAGGATATATGCGATGACTCATTTATTCAATGTGTAGATGCCTGGAAGAAAAAAAAATCTTTATACATATATTTTTGTTTTGTTTTTCATTTTTGAATAAAATGCTCCTATATCGAGGGATTTACATTCCCGAATGATCGATATGTCCACCTACTCATCCATGAACTCATGCGCACACTCTCACTAATTCGCGTACGCACACACCCTCAAACAAGCTACATGTAGTTTTTTTCCAAACGCGATAATGATAAGAGAGGTTTGATTCCTTCATACAAAGAGAGACAATTTACTTTATTTCCATCACTAATTTACATAAAGAATAAAAGTGTGGATTTTTCGTGTTTACATGTTATTGTAATCATTTTTAAAATGTACATGTAGTTTGAAACTTTGAACATAAATCTAAATTGCATTTGAAGTTAAACATTATAAGAAAGACAAGTCTCACAACATATTACATTTGCTGTTCAAAACACATGCACCGGGAGATAGATGTTGTATTTGTAGCCAACTCAAGACAGATTTGGGTATGCATAGAATTGCATTTACTTTAAACCGCATAATTTCTACTTTCTATTTTTTACAGAAATTATTTTGAAAGCAGGTAGGAATTATGCTTCGAATGTAAAATACGTTTATTATAATAGTTACATAAACTCAACGGTAATAGAAATGGAATGATAACTGGAGATCGAGTAAGATTTACATGTATAATTCGAAATTTTGTTCTGAAAATGATCACTCAGGTTTTAAGCATTAGCGTAGACAGGTCCTCATACCTTTGGGGAGGGGGTATGATTCCCCCATTGATATACATCCACTTCAGAAAGAAAATGGGGGATGCATCCCCCATCCCCTTTCCTGCTATCTACGCCCCTGTTTTGAACAAAACACAAAATTGACACATATGAATGTTCAGGTAATTTGGTTTGTAAACATAGCTGTTTGATGTACAATCAAGGATTTGGGAGCTGAAAAAAATGAAATTATTCATTAAAAAAGGGAAAAGTTTTAAAAAAAGTTTAAAAAAAAAGTATAAGTGAATAAAAAATTAAGTATTTGAAGTAGTGCACAAGATTGGAATAAGTGAATATTCAGTTATCTAGAACTTTTCAAATGAAAGTGGATAATGCATAATTTGGGATTTATGGGCCAGGAAACAGATTAATTATAAATAATGCACATTGATAACACGGTTAACAGACACAATTTGCGTTTAGAAGCCTAGCAAAATATGGAGTAGGACTATGCCTGAATGTTCGGTCCTTAATACTCCATCAGGGATCTAAAAATGCAAGTCCTTATTAAGAACGGCTTGGAACCAACAAGGCTAGTCTTTAGGAATCTCACCGTTTGTTCTTGTTGTTGTTTTGTTAAGGCATACGTGGTTATAATAAAATGACATTTGAATGGAAATAATGAATATAACGGAAATTGCTATTGGCAAAAAGGCACCTGTAGCAATTGATGCATGGAGACGAAAATAATCACAAGTGCCTCCTTTTTATCAACAATGTATAAAAGTCACATTCAAATTTATCTCCAGTCTATTTCATGCAAGTTTGCTTCTTCATGACGGAGTATGGCATGCCCCGCTTAACTACACACTGCATAATTATGATAGAGTTTAGACAAACACACATTATCGAGCGATATACATGTACAATTAGACAGCAAAACTGTTCATAAAATAACGCATTTTGCAATATATTGTAGGCCTATGTTTTCACGGATGCAACTTCACGAGGAAAAACAATTTACAAAGCAGGTGTCTTGTATTCTATCTCCGTAACATCACATTTATTAAAAGAATCATAATCCATTAACTAATCTATTATCAGTTCGCAAGTATGGCTAATACTTGCAACGTGTTTTGTCTGTATACAATTAAAATCATCAAACACGATATCATGTTACTCCTACGTGTATGTAAATTCAAAGAAAAACACAAGCAAGCTAGAGAGAGATATATATAATATGATAAATAGTTATTGAAAAGTATTTTTTACAATTCAGCCAGGGCGGCGGAGCCTTTTTCGAAATTTTTTTTTTTAATTTTTTTTTATTTTTTATTTTTTATTTGTTTATTTATTTATTTTCTTTTTATTTTATTATTATTATTTTTTTTTTTGGGGGGGGGGTGCATGCTAATTTTCATTCTTGAAATAATTTTGCCTCTACCTCCATATGAAAATAACTACTTTACAGGATTGTATAAAAATTATGCTGTTCTGTTAATCGTTTTGGAGCAAACGAAGTGAGTACGCAGAAAGTTCAGTTTTTCGTTGTTCGGTCATTCAGTATTTGCATTATTTACATAAACCTGAAGATAAAAGCAGGTACGAATTCCAAAATAGGAGGGGTGTGTGGGGGGGGGGGGGGCTTCCATATCATTATTATTCTTTTATCCATTATCCCTTTCGTTCTTCATAATAACTGACCAAGCTACAATGTTTAAATGCATTTTTTTTAGGTCCGACCATAATTATATTTTATAGAGAACATAGCCGAAATGAATCGGGCTTTTATAAGCACATTAATTTTGAAAAGGAGAATAGATAAAAATCCATGTGCCGCGCCCGAATAGGTAAGTGCATATTATCATCATTCATTCATTCACTTTTGGACATTTGTATTTTCTTTCTCATTTATTTACTTCTTCCCCCCAAAAAAAGATTCACCCCATGAGATTATCAAGTTCAACAAAACCGGCCAAAGAACCACAACTGCTTATTAATGTTTGTAAGTACAACCTAGTTCATGATGATAATTGCGCACAACATCTCATGAATCTTAAAACATAACTTGTAGCTTTACATTGATTGAAGCAGTCACCTCATGCATTAGAACTAGAATACATTATTTCATAATTGGATATGTAGCAGCTTAAATGCAATAAACCGCTAAAAATATACATCACAAAAAGAAAACACGGAAAAAACCTACATGGCAACACAAACATGACAAAAGAAAATACTAATATATTATTGTAAAAGTATGCACAGTGGTAATCATTTTATTACAATCTTTATCTCGTCTGAAATGAACAATACATGAATATTATGATACCGTCATTCATAGTGTCACTATATTACAATGGAATCAATGTACAAAACAATGGGGAAAATATGCTACAGGCTACACTCTTGAAAAAGATTAAAATCTTAACCCGTTGAACACGATTTGATTTCAGTATAATACACATTTCCCATAGACCCTAGCCCGAGTTATCTCGGGCATAGGGCTCAATAATAGCAAATCTAATAATTGCGCAAAATTATAAAAGACCCGTAGAAAAATTGCACGACATGTTCACATTTCAATCAGTGTTGAGACTTTTCAAACAATGATACCGTTGACTTTACAAATAAATATTAGACACTACTCCGTACTCAGTTTATATTGTGATATCAAACCGCCTAAATGAGCACTTAGAAGAACCTTATCCAACTGCTTCAAGGTCCTCGAAGACTTCACATTCCACTTTTGCAATAGTTCCATGTATTTGTCGGGATAACTATAGTTACTAGCCCTAATACCTTTGGCAATGGCAGATGGAATTTTAAGAGCAACGTACACATCTGAGAAACTCTCGGGAGGGAGAAGGCTGGATAGCTTATGAAGATGCGCCTCCGTAACCTTTTGTGAATCTACATCGCTGAGGATCAAAGAGGATTTCAAAATGAACAAGCTGATACAATAAATCAAATTAAACTGAACAAATTATGATAGCAATATACGTATCAGAATTGTAGGACATAATTAATGAAGTGAATAAAAAAAATATCAGACATCTGTGTGGCGTCTTAGTTAGATTAGCAGTCTAAGATTACTATGAATAGAAAGTATAACACTCGTTATAAATTAAACAAATAAAAAAAACCCTCCCGATGTTTGAATATGATGCGACAAATACGCAGATAATGGCATTTGCGTTATTTTGCATGAGGGGTGGTGTGACAGCCCCGGCCACTCTTCCCTGTAGGTCCATGCCAACATGCACTTAAATTAACAATACTATATTGGACATAAAGAAAAGAGAGATCTGCATACCTTACATCATCTTCCTCAGAGGTAGAGGGAGAAATCCGGCGTCTGCTTAATTCCACTGAAAAGCAGAGAAAGCAGAACAGAGAACAGTGATTTTGCTAAGGGCTTAACATGATAACGATCTAATAAGGTTGCTCTTGCTATGTTCTGTGGTGTTTTCTTTTTAATAGGCCAATTATGTCACTCTACGTAGCCTACTTTATGTTACTCCCCTCTACAGAATATTGACTATATAAAGTGCAATAACATACAGTGCAATACATTCTTTGCAAAATGCAACATAGTATAAATCAAATAAAAACATTTAAATATCAATAGTGTTTTTTTCCAGCTTGCCCCTCCGTTTTGCTATATCATTTTCTCAGTCTGGTCAGTATTATTTATAAGTATCTCAATTTAGTTCTATTCTTTATTCTATGTCATTTCCATTACTTTTGTCTCAATGAGATGGTATTCATAATTTTGTTTGTATATACTGTGAAACGGAAATAAATCAATTCAAATCAATTCAAATCAAACAATGACATTCAGGTTACTCCAGTCCTATTATTCCTGAGATAGCATGGCGGGAATCAATCTGCAGTAAATTCAGAATACAGGATTATCGTGTTTCTAGTCTCCGCTTTAACCACAGTGACTGTGTGAACTAAAGCATTCGAAACTGCTTTGCTATCTTCATTCACTTTGGATGATCGTGGATAATCAGTAAATATACCGCATCACTCTTCTGTTGCATCTATAATCAAAATAAATCATCTCACCCGTTGTCGGTTCCAGCTCTTCGATCTTTCTCTTTTTTCCTGATATTAGAATATAAAACATAGTCAAAATGATTTTAGGCAACCCATTCCAGCATCCCTTGGATAAGATTTTCTTTATCAATAATTTATTAACTAATTTTTTCAAATGCTTATTTTATTCGTTTTGTTTTAACGAAGTAAATTTTCAGTTAAAAAAAAAAACGGTATACCAGTATCCACTGTTAGAACAATTCTTTAAAACAAACACTAATATCTTTTTACAAGTCTGAAGAGTTATTTCATTCGACCTCACTTCTTTCCCTTTTACCACATCACTGTCATGACTGTTCTTTTATTGCACCCACATCTTAACTACTCACCCCTCCTTGACTCCTGCTCATCCTTCCATCCATCAGCGAAATGGTCACAGGGACCTCGAGAAGTACGGAACACAAATAAATGATTAGTTAATGTATATATTTATTCTATCATTATCACGTCTGCAAATCATAAGCATAAATATATAATACTATATAATATATAATAATAAATAATATAAATGATATATAATAAGTCAGTAAGTCTGGAGATAGTCTATAATGCACATAATTATTTACGAAATTTAAAACATTATCACCGTCCAAAAAGAAAAATGAATGTGATTTAAATTCTCATGTATTCTATTATTCTTTTTAGGATTTTCTAATATATTCCTAGTTTTGAGCTTAAACTTTATCATTTTGGCTAAATTCAGCTGTTTTATACTGTTATCGGAACCAGTAAATCAGTTGGAACTACAACGTAAAGAGGAAATTGTAGATGGTGAAGGAATAGCTATGTATTCACCAATCATTTGGTATAAATAAACCCAGAAATTCTGCTGTCACCTTACTCCGCAACGGTATGATCAGTTTTCGTAATGTCAAAAATGCGCGAGATTTTAAAAGAAAAGTCAGAATGTGGCGAGGCGTGAAATGGATAGGTTCAAATCAAGCGGCAAAATGAGTGAGGGACGAGGTGGCCATGATGCACCTGTCCTTTTAGCATGCGTTTAGGATAATTTATCATTCGGTTGAATTCTATATCTCTTCTAAAGCCGTGCCAATTATCTTCCAAAATGATAAATCAAACATCAAGTACATGTGCTATTCATAAAACAATGTTACATCCCCTATGGTGAATTTACTCGTACCCCCAAAGTAAGCATTATGAAACAACTGCATTTATCATTTAGTAATGAGGGGGCCATCTTACCCTTCTCAATTTCTCTCTTAGCACTTTTATTTCTTCTCTTTAAAGGGGGTGTCCCACTAAGCGGCGAACACTTGCGAAGGAACGGTAACGCAACGTTCGCCAGTGTTATAATAATGTGATACCCTTTTATGCAATGCTGTTTTGTTTTCTGCATAAAGTTATAACAATTTGTGCCTATTTTTTGGATCCTGAGCAACTGGGTTGGCGGATTTAAATCACGTTGATTTAAATTATGATTCAAATCGCGATTTAAATCGCCATGATTAAAAAAAAATCATTGATTTAAATCACTTCCACTGAAACGTGTTCAAATCATTGAAAAATTGTTTGTTCAAGGCAGTTTTAATTCTTCAAATCAACTGAAAAAATTTAAATTAACTTTATGTCGATTGAAAAACTTTGAATTAACTTTATATCAACAAAAAATCAACAAATCTTTCCTATCTACTTAAAACAAATTAAAATCAAGTCAATAAATTCAGCTGATTCCTTAAAAATTAGAGATTTGTGTCGTCAACAGTTAAACCATTTTTTTTATAAATGTCAAGTTTTTCTTCTGAAATTTTACGTTCTTTTTTAGCTATAAACAAAGCACATTTGAGCATGTTATATGGAAAATGCGCTATATAAATACATTATCATTATCATCATTATTATCGTTATTATTATCATTATCATTATTATTATTAGTAGTAGTAGTATTATCATTACTATTATTATTATTAGTAGTAGTAGTAGTAGTGGTAGTAGTAGTAGTAGTAGTATTATCATTATTATTTAGAACAAATAAAATCTTATCAAATCTATAGATAGAAAATCCACAAATTTGGATTATCATAAACAACACTTAAAAGGTCGAACAACATCAACAACAGCCGAGCAAAAAAAAATACAGGCCTTTTAAAAATAACAGAATAGGTCCAACAAAAATAAATAAAAAGACATTTCAAGAAAATCTAACCTAATCGTACCGTGAAAGTGTAGTAAATAGATCGGGATAGACCCCAACCCCCGAAGCAATAATGAAAAGAAAATGATTGATACTCCTTTACAAAATTATCTGATTATGTTCACTGTCCAAAAAAAGAAACAAAAAGTCCTACTTTTTAACCCGTTGATTCCTGGCATCTTTTATTCCCCTTAGCTTGGTTCAAGACAACAATGAACATTTTTATCAAAATGAAACAAACATACTATGCAGGAAAAAAAAACACTGGCTCTGTGTTGCGAAAAAATGAATGAATTATTATCTACCGATGCATCCAGTGTCAAACATGACTTCTTGAGTAATGGTCTGAGTCAACTTCAATGTAACACTAGCATAGCTAGTATTCTCGTCTTTGTCATGCAGGTTTAATTTGAAGAACGCCGTACACGATGTTGTCTTGAAGAGGCGGCTTCTCTCAATTGTCTACATGATAGTTCGGGACGTAGAAAAAAAGGAAGAATTATACTTCATTCGCGAAGGATTTCACATCGTCACATCAGGCGGCTTTTCCGAATTAGAGCTATTTCAAGCTGGTCTAACAATTTTTATCCCAGGGCTGCAGGAATTAGAATCTGACGGGCTGATAAATACTAATTTCGCCTGATTTCTCCTTCCATCTCTCTCTCTCTCTCTCTCTCTCTCTCTCTTTGATATTTTTTCAATATTATAACATATTTGCAATAGCATCATATCAATACAGTGGATGGATATATGTGTGGTGAAAGTTCACGCAAAATTTCTTTGGCGCTGGAATCATTTGTTTTATTTTGGGCAAGTTTACCATTGTACAGAAGGAAATACTTATGTTGTAGCACTTCCTTAGACAATACTGACATAGCACCATGTACTGTTGACTTGCTATACACTCACACACGGAAACAGTCATTTTTGTTTGTTTTGAGGAACAGGAATCCTTTTAATTTCGCTTCATCCTGAAATTTTGGTTTCTGAATATGTCATAGAGACAGGCAAAGAGATTAGTACTGTTGTTTATTCCATTTGATTTGTAGAATTGTTAAATTAGAAAGTAGAAAATCGGTAATTAATTTTGGACTTCATGCAGGTGTGTAATGTACATGATAGTTATAACATGTATTAGGCATGTGAATCTATGATGTTGAGTATGAACATTTAACATTGAATTGGATTTCAAATACATGTATATGAAAACTAAGAGTAAGCAAATACATGTACAAACTGTATAGCAGGCAGAATATTGCAGGTTTTTGATGAGTGTTGAAAGTGATGATACATGTAGGATGACAGAGATTTCTCTCTGAATATCAAGCCCATATTGTGTTATACAGTATACAGTTGAAGTACTTAGTTTTAGTTTTTAAACAAAGCTAATTAAGATATCATTCAGTTGGAAAGGTGGAACAATAATTACCAATATTCTGGGCTCTAAGAATCAATGTACATTTACCATTTTTCTGCTATAAATTTGATATTATTTTGATTGACATGTACTTATGATTCTTTGTATGTGTTATTTTCCACAGTTTTCACGGAATTATGTCCAAGGAATGAACAGAATTTATGGAGTCTGAAATTAAAGGCTACCTTCGATATTCCTGTAGAGACCTTTGTCAAGTCTTTTTGTTGCAGTCGACCGCATTACAATCACAATATGCAAACACGGTACAACACAGGACAATACAACACAACACGACACGACACAACACAACACAACACAATACAACACAACAAACAAAGACAATGCCTCATTTGTCAGTAAAGGCTCGACTTGACATATAAGAAAGTATAATGTGAGAAAAATGGACTCGTCAAGGTGAGGCTCCAAATTTCGCCTGAGAAACTTGCATACATCTGCTTAAAATTCCTTTGTGCTGAAAGTGTTACATTGCCCCCCCCACCCTCCCACCTGACAACCGTATCTTAAATACTGGCAGAATATTCTATGAACTGAACAATAAGTTTATCGAAAAATCATTCAATTCATGTAACTATGTGTCCGTCTTACCTTAGTTTGGGATATGTCGTCATGTTCACAATTCACAGTAAGGTCTTTCTTTTCAATCATAATTTCCTCAGCTTTATCCAATGCAGGTTGATAGAGAGGTCCTCTGGTGTAAGTCTAGGCATTGACAAAAATGTATTATTGCTTTTTTGATCGTGATGATTATCATCAACATTAACGTCATTATTGTCCTCTCCATCATTATCTATGAACATTTTAATGTGACTTAAACAAAGTTATGTTTTAGCAGATTACAATACGCTAAAAAGCTTCCTCAGACATGCCGCAATAAACTAAATGAAAAATGCAACAAAGAGCAAACAAATAAATAAATCTAAACAGAGTAACTGCGGCTGATTCTAGTAAAATAAATGAATTGAAAGTGCTGATTAGTGACGAACCTGTGTGTTATTGCGTCTTAAAGCATTTTACAACGGAACTGTAAACGAGCCCTTTTTATATAGTGTTGTTTAGCAAGAGAGGATCGCTTACGTTTGGATTTTTCGGTTTATTTTCAAGCCGTAGCTGCACATGAGGTTTCCTGTCTACAGGCATATTAATCGGGAGATATGGCATATAGCACATCAATTTCCCTCTCACAAAGAGCCAGTCCCAAAACATGGTAAGGTATCTTCGGCAAAAGTGCTCCAACGTCAGCTCAAAGTGATTGTGATGCACTTGACATGTTTGTGCTGTCTGTAAGATGTGTTCTACTTTGCCTGCAAAGGGAAATCATAATTACATTATAGAAAAAGAGAATCACTATAAAGAAGAAATATATAAGTTAACTTTGACGAATTTAAGTAGACCTAATTTAAGATTACATTGTTGACATGAAATTTGAGAATCAAGTGGCATATTAATAAGTCGGTATAAACAGGTCGGAGGTGAAATGCCAGAGGTAGTTGTGCCAACTGTAAAGATTGTTTTTGAAACTGAGGATGAAAATGCCAGAGGGAGCAAACAGGGAAGAAACAGTACCTAATCATCTTCCCTGCGCCATTAGACGACTGGCTCCCTCTACAACTCTAGGCATCAAATGAAACCTCAGCCAGCCTCCATTTAAATAGTATCGAAATACAAGCTAGAGATATCACCAAATATAGTGTGTTGATAAATTTGTACCAAAGTGTGTTTTTTTTTCTATTGTAGATATACTTTATACATAACAAAATAACCTGTTTGATGACTCCATGAATGAAGTACTGTCTTCACTTTTCCAGGATCGCTGAGGACGGCACAGTGTGGCATGATCAGCTTTACAGGTTTCTTGAAGTTTAGGCCTGATGGCAAACACTTGAAACCAGGACTAACAACCATCTCATCTTCTTCCAGCTCAATGTCTTCTGGTAGCTCTGTAAGGACCTCTAGGGTTATCTTCGTTGGCGATTCTTCCTCTAAGGCTCCAGAAGGGATGCGTAGAATACAGCCATGGGTGTCAAGGGATAACTCTCCACCTTGGTGATCAAATAGACCTTCAA
>CM057162.1:29428867-29446662 GCA_029962745.1 Echinometra lucunter | reverse complement strand
TAATAATAATAATATTATTATTATTATTATTATTATTATTATTATTATTATTATTATTATTATTATATTACATTCCTTTCTTTAAATGAATTGATTACTACTATTGTGTTGTATATCAGTATATACTTATATGTTTTTAAGATTTGTAAATACATGTATATCTATGTTTGTTTTTATTGTAAACTACTCACAATTCAGCCTTCGAGTTGCAATGTGTTGATCACAATAAACCATGTTCAATTCAATTCAATACTCCCTACACAGGTTTCCGTTAGCACTGTGAAGGAATTCGTCGCCAGTGGGTAAAACATCAACAGAAAGGACTTTGAAGTCAAGAAACATTATCATTATGTACTTTGGCGTAAAATTTAAAGGGTGAAAACATGACTTTGTAAATAGGGAAAGATTGTGTACTCCCATTTACTACGGCTTCTATGCTGCAATCGAAATTTTAATGACAAAACTAAGTTGAACAAACCATCGAAAGTACAATTTAAATGCATCATACCTTCATCTGTCAGATATGGCCAGCGTTAATTACCTTATCTACCCATGTATCTATGCTTTATTCTATTGATCTAGAATAAAGTAAATCGAACAATATCAGGGAGAGAGTAATGACGGCAACTGGGGCATTCTAAAGGTTCACACAAGCGTGACGAGTAAACAAGAGAGTATTACGTAATCTCATTAGCATAATGAATATTCATGAGGAAGGGTAAACAAAGGAGTTCGTCTTGTTGGAAGATGGGCATTGAATGGGCGATGACGTAATCGTATTAGCATAAAGACAAAGAAGTGTGCTGTGGAAAAGATGGGCTGGCATGGATGTGGATGAATGAAGGTGGTGAGGAAAGATGGACATTGAATAGGCCCATGAATATGCATGAAAGATGGTGGTGAGGAAAGATGGACATTGAATAGGTCCATGAATATGCATGAAAGAGGGTGGTGAGGAAAGATGGACATGAAATAGATATGACGTCAAGGTATATTGTTTTAGAACTAAGACAAAAGATTGTCGACGTTGTAAGGATGGGCATTGCGTCCCCATGGCAACAAGCAAACATGTACAAACCAAAATGTGGCCCAGATTTTTCAGGTACCCCCGTATCTTTTACACGTAAGTCAAGGGGGAAGGGTGAATCCAATTGAGGTCGATATAGTGTAGTCTGATAAGACAACATGAATAACAATGGCCTAATCCATGCTGAATAGCGCTGTCGTGGTAGAGGGGCGGTGAGGACTAATACAAGTTGAATCTGGAATGGCTTTGTCACAGCAGACAATATTGACTTGTTCTTACCACCTTTAAGGGGAATCTTTCCTCTCTCCAAGTGGAATATGTTGTGGTGTAAAAATCAGCACGACTCTCCCACCTCTATTTCATCTCACTCTCTCTTTCTTAATACTTGGAATCTATACCTATCTCTATCTGTATAATTTATCTTCACTTACCCTTTGGAATTTACCCTGTTTCTGTAAAAGGACTGAAACTCTGTTCACTAACTCATAGGAATCTGATGTACATATCTCTAATTATACGACTTTATCTCATCGCTATCTCCACTTACTCTTTGGAATTTATCTCCATATTTCTATATACGACTTCAACACTGTTAACTTTCTCCTTGGAATTCATCTACATCTCTCTCTCTCTCTCCTCTCCCTCTCTCTCTCTCTCTCTCAAGACTTAAACTCTTCCACTTTCTCCTTGAAATCTATCTCTGTATCGCTATTTACGACTTCACCTCGGTTCACTTTCCTCCTTTCAAGCGTCAAGGAAAAAAAAAAGACCCCTAAAATCATGTCTTAGGATTCAGATTGGAATTCACTTCAAATGGAAAAATGTCAAGAAAAAGGCGTCATCAAAACTTCACGTTGAGTACCCATTCCTCACGTAGGCACGGCTCCAGAAAATGATCACACATGTATAAAGACAAATTTCAAGTTATATACATGTGCCGTCCTTAGTCGTGTCCGAACAAAACATCGAAAGCCTATTGTTCCAGTGTTGAGACAAGAATAACATGACGCATAACAATCTAGTCAAAGCCCCATCATGGGTAAGTACATGTTCGTTGGATGACGTCACACTTTGGGCTTGAAAAGAATCCGATTTGTATTGCATAATCGTCTGCTGGTATGGTCGCGTGCGGGAGAAAATCGATAAACTATTGTAAAGTCCGCACATTTCTAAAGGTGTTAGACAATTTACCTTATGTTGATTTTTCGAAAGTAGTTTTCATCGTGTTCATCGTAAATAAGTGACCACCCTGATCAGGCAAGGAGTCTAGTTTCTTGTAAAACACATATTTTTATGACATTTTCACAACACCACGTTTGACTCTCGACAGTCATGTCTATGTTAGGATGGCAAGGACTTTATAGTCACTAGACCATTACACGTGGCATTCTAAACTTTTCTCATCCTTGACTCTTTGAATTTCACACCTTCCTTTCACCAGATAGACTGTCATACCAACTTTTATCTCATCCATTAGACTTTTACACCACTCTTTCACTAAATAGACTTTCATACCAACTTTCATTTCATCCATTAGACTTTCACACCCCTTCTTTTCGATTACAACTCTACTACCACATCCATGACATCCTGACTGTCATATTTCATTCAACCTTAAATTGAATAAAAACCTTTTTGTTGTATATCCCTTTAGGTCAATGCGGGCACCACCGTGTAACGCCGTAACGCCGTAATTGAACGTCGTAACGCCGTAACGACGTAGGCAGCATATCCTCAATGATAAACAGGATAAGTACGATAATGATACGGCCCCGTTAAATGCATCTACGAAACCCCATGAATTGTTACGTACTGATGCAAGATCTAAACTAGTTGAGGGAAATCCCAGCATGACGTCATGGAGGTAAAAATAAAGTAACAGCTAGCATGGTGACACATAACAGGCACGTAGCACTCAGGCCTGGGGATATGCAACAACAACTGTTTTGAAAAGAGACAGAGAGAGAAAGAGAAAGGCAAATGCGTAGGAATATGCTGCCTACGTCGTTACGACGTTCAATTACGGCGTTACAGCGTTACACGGTGGTGCCCGCATTGACCTAAAGGGATATACAACAAAAAGGTTTTTATTCAATTAAAGGTTGAATGAAATATGACAGTCAGGATGTCATGGATGTGGTAGTAGAGTTGTAATCGAAAAGGAGGGGTGTGAAAGTCTAATGGATGAAATAAAAGTTGGTATGAAAGTCTATTTGGTGAAAGAGTGGTGTAAAAGTTTAATGGATGAGATAAAAGTTGGTATGACATTCTATCTGGTGAAAGGAAGGTGTGAAATTCAAAGAGTCAAGGATGAGAAAAGTTTAGTATGCCACGTGTAATGGTCTAGTGACTATAAAGTCCTTGCCATCCTAACATAGACATGACTGTCGAGTCAAACGTGGTGTTGTGAAAATGTCATAAAAATATGTGTTTTACAAGAAACTAGACTCCTTGCCTGATCAGGGTGGTCACTTATTTACGATGAACACGATGAAAACTACTTTCGAAAAATCAACTTAAGGTAAATTGTCTAACACCTTTAGAAATGTGCGGACTTTACAATGGTTTATCGATTTTCTCCCGCACGCGACCGTACTAGCAGACGATTATGCAATACAAATCAGATTCTTTTCAAGCCCAAAGTGTGACGTCATCCAACGAACATGCATGTACTTACCCATGATGGGGCTTTGACTAGATTGTTATGCGTCATGTTATTCTTGTCTCAACACTGGAACAATAGGCTTTCGATGTTTTGTTCGGACACGACTAAGGACGGCACATGTATATAACTTGAAGTTTGTCTTTATACATGTGTGATCATTTTCTGGAGCCGTGCCTACGTGAGGAGTGGGTACTCAACGTGAAGTTTTGATGACGCATTTTTCTTGACATTTTTCCATTTGAAGTGAATTCCAATCTGAATCCTAAGACATGATTTTAGGGGTCCTTTTTTTTCCTTGACGCTTGAAAGGAGGAAAGTGAACAGAGGTGAAGTCGTAAATAGAGATACAGAGATAGATTTCAAGGAGAAAGTGGAAGAGTTTAAGTCTTGAGAGAGAGAGAGAGAGAGGGAGAGGAGAGAGAGAGAGAGAGATGTAGATGAATTCCAAGGAGAAAGTTAACAGTGCTGAAGTCGTATATAGAAATATGGAGATAAATTCCAAAGAGTAAGTGGAGATAGCGATGAGATAAAGTCGTATAATCAGAAATATGTACATCAGATTCCTATGAGTTAGTGAACAGAGTTTCAGTCCTTTACAGAGACAGGGTAAATTCCAAAGGGTAAGTGAAGATAAATTATATACTGATAGAGATAAGTATAGATTCCAAGTATTAAGAAAGAGAGAGTGAGATGAGATAGAGGTGGGAGAGTCGTGCTGATTTTTACACCACAACATATTCCACTTGGAGAGAGGAAAGATTCCCCCTAAAAGGTGGTAAGAACAAGTCAATATTGTCTGCTGTGACAAAGCCATTCCAGATTCAACTTGCATTAGTCCTCACCGCCCCTCTACCACGACAGCGCTATTCAACATGGATGAGGCCATTGTTATTCACGTTGTCTTATCAGACTACACTATATCGACCTCAATTGGATTCACCCTTCCCCCTTGACTTACGTGTTAAAGATACGAGGGTACCTGAAAAATCTGGGCCACATTTTGGTTTGTACATGTTTGCTTGTTGCCATGGGGACGCAATGCCCATCCTTACAACGTCGACAATCTTTTGTCTTAGTTCTAAAACAATATACCTTGACGTCATATCTATTTCATGTCCATCTTTCCTCACCACCCTCTTTCATGCATATTCATGTGCTTATTCAATGTCCATCTTTCCTCACCACCATCTTTCATGCATATTCATGGGGCCTATTCAATGTCCATCTTTCCTCACCACCATCTTTCATGCATATTCCTGGAGCCTATTCAATGTCCATCTTTCCTCACCACCTTCATTCATCCACATTCATGCCAGCCCATTCAATGTCCATCTTTTCCACAGCACACTTCTTTGTCTTTATGCTAATACGATTACGTCATCGCCCATTCAATGCCCATCTTCCAACAAGACGAACTCCTTTGTTTACCCTACCTCATGAATATTCATTATGCTAATGAGATTACGTAATACTCTTTTGTTTACTCGTCACGCTTGAGTGAACCTTTAGAATGCCCCAGTTGCCGTCATTACTCTCTTCTGGGCATATTTCATATCTTACATTCATTTTGTACATAGAGCCAATCGGTCAGCGCGCTTGCCCACCGCAGCAATGGCGTCAGCGATAGAGGGCCAAATACATAAACCTGAGGTGAAATTGGTCTATAGATACAAATGGCGATAACCGTTGTGGGTGGAGACTTTAAGACTGAGTAAGAAGTTCAAGTTGTGACCAGCCCTAGCTTGTCAGCCAACGCTATTCTAACCAGGTGTAAATATCCCATGAATACAAAGGAAAACGTTACATGAGTTGTTAAGTTGTACGTCCCCTCCCCTTCTCACAACTTTGAATCCGGCCATGTGAACGAACATTTTCTGAACCGCCCTCCATAGTGGAATTTCCCCACATGCACAGTGACTCCGCTATTTTTTGTTTTTTTTTTCCCCCAGGCGACATCAAGGAAACCACATTATCACATACACTACGAGTATCGGACTTGTATTTTTGTTAAAAAGAGTTTCACCTTGTTTTGATTTATTTCATTACCCCAAACATAACTTTAACCATAACCTTAAACCTAAAACACATAACTGAATAAATTAATTATATAAAAAAAATCATCTAGAAGGAATTTAACTCAGATCGGCGAGGGCAGAGACGCGAGCACTTCCCATTAGACCACATGACATCGGCGACTCAGGGTAATACATCCTTGACCAAATAAACCGTCGTATCCATTGCGCGTGCGTCAACCTCTTATTAGCCCTGGGGTGTAACATAATACAATCAATCTTAGGACTGATATCATGGCAAAACATGTATTATATACAGAGATACAATTGATTGTAAGATTTATTGTATCTCTTTATGTTACACCCACCTAATCTCACCCCCGGGGTATCTCATTGAAGCCTGTACATTATCCGTGTAAATACAAACGTAGAAAAGGGGTTGTTTTTCAGCACCGGGTGGGGAACCCGGGGATCCAGTTAAGAGTATCAAAAACAGGGAAATCAGAAAGAAGGGTATCAAAATCAGGAAAATCCGGGGTAATGTTATTTGATTGGGCGATTATGATGCAATCCTTGCATAATATTAAGGGTATAAAAATCAGAGATGTAATACAATTTTTCTCTGTTTAAAATCACTCCTACTTCCGTCCTAGTTTAGTCCCCGTTTAGCATGTTTATGGTGCTTTTCAGAAAGTGGTTTACGCGGATGATGTACAGGCCTCAATGTGACATATCCCCCGGGTTCTCACCAGGCCAGGGGCCGGGGGGGGGGGGGGGATAACGCACTCCGCTAGCGTTACCTAGTAATCCTTCTAGGAATCAAGCCTTTTGTTTTGAAGAGGCCTGGGGTCAACACCAAGAGATGGGTTTGACATGTCGGAAAACCTCTAGGTCGGAGTGATTGCGATTTTTGTTTCTGAATGGAGGCGTGATTTTTCTCACGCTTTATGTGGAATACTCAACTTTTCTGCCCTATCACTACCCTGGCTGGGGGATAGTCATCCTGCGGGATATATGGGATGACTCATTTATTCAATGTAGTAAAATGCCTGGAAGAAAAGAAAAAAAAATCTTTATATATATATTTTTGTTTTGTTTTTCATTTTTTAATAAAATGCTCCTATATCGAGGTATTACATTCCCGAATGATCAATATGTCCACCTACTCATCCATGAACTCATGTGCACACTCTCACAAATTCGCGCACGCACACACCCTCAAACCAGCTACATGTAGTTTATCCAAACGCGATAATGATAAGAGAGGTTTGATTCCTTCATACAAAGAGAGGCAATTTACTTTATTTCCATCACTAATTTACATAAAGAATAAAAGTCTGGCTTTTCCATGTTTACATGTTAGTGTAATCATTTTTAAACTGTAGTTTGATACTTTGAACATAAATCTAAATTGCATTTGAAATCAAACATTATTAGAAAGACAAGTCTCACAACACACATTTGCTGCTCAAAAAATATACACCGAGAGACAGATGTTGTATTTGTACCCAAATCAAGACTGATTTGGGTATACATAGAAAGTGCATTTACTTTAAATCGCATAATTTCTGCTTTGTATTTTTTACAGAAAATATTTTGAAAGCTTGGTAGGAATTATGCTTCGAATGTAAAACACGTTTTACTATAATGGTTACAGGAACTCAACGGCAATAGAAACGGGAATAACATTTGGAGATCGAGTAAGATTTACATGTATAATTCGAGATTTTTGGTATGAAAATGATAACTCAGTTTTAACCATTAGCGTAGACAGGTCCTCATACCTTGGGGGAGGGGGTATGATTCCCCCATTGATACATATTATATACACACATAATTATGTACATCCACTTAAGAAAGAAAGATCCCCCACCCCCTTCCCGCTATCTACGCCCCTGTTTTGAACAAAAGAAAAAGGGCAAAAGTTTTTTTAAAAAGTTAAAAAAAAAAGTAAAGGTGAATTAAAAATAAAGTACTTGAAGTATTGCACAAGATTGAAATAAATGAATATTCAGTTATCTAGAGCTTTTCAAATAGGCCTAAAAGTGGATAATGCATAATTAGGGATTTATGGGCCAGAAAACAGAATTATAAATAATGCACAATGATAACACGGTTAACAGACGCAATTTGCGTTTAGAAGCCTAGCAAAATATGGAGTAGGACTATGCCTGAATGTTCGGTCCTTAATACTCCATTAGGGATCTAAAAATGCAAGTCCTTATTAAGAAAAGCTTGGAACTAACAAGGCTAGCCTTTAGGAATCTCACCGTTTGTTGTTGTTGTTGTTTTGTTAAGGCATACGTGGTTATAATAAAATGACAATTGAATGGAAATATTGAATATAATGGAAATTGCTAAGGGGAAAAAGGCACCTGTAGCAATTGATGCATAGAGACGAAAGTAATCACAAGTGCCTCCTTTTTTATCAACAATGTATAAAAGTCATATTCAAATTTATCTGTGTCAGTCTATTTCATGCAAGTTTGCTTCTTCATGACGGAGTATGGCATGCCCCGCTTAACTGCACACTGCATAATTATCATGGAGGTTAGACAAACACACATTATCGAGCAATATACATGTACAATTAGACAGCAAAACTTCATAAAAATAACCCATTTTACAACATATTGTAGGCCTATATTTTCACGGATGCAGCTTCACGAGGAAAAACAATTTACAAAGCAGGTGGCTTGTATTCTATCTCCTTAACATCACATTTGCTAAAAGAATCATAATCCATTAACTGATCTATTATCAGTTCGCAATTATGGCTAATACTTGCAACGTGTTTTGTCTGTATACAATTAAAATCATCAAACATGATATCATGTTACTCCTACGTGTATGTAAATTCAAAGAAAAACACAAGCAAGCTAGAGAGAGATATATATATAATATGATAGATAATTATTGAAAAGTATTATTTACAATTCATCCAGGGCGGCGGAGCGTCTTTCAATTTTTTTTTCGGGGGGGGGGGGGGGTGCATGTTAATTTTTTATTTTGCCTCCATCTCTATTGAAAAGTACTACTTTACAGTAATTGTATATGCTGTTCTGTTAATCGTTTTGGAGCAAACGAAGTGAGTACACAGAAAGTTCAGTTTTTCGTTGTTCGGTCATTCAGTATTAGCATTATTTACATAAACCTGAAGATAAAAGCAGGCACAAATTCCAGAATAGGGGGGGGGGGCTTCCATATCATTATTATTCTTTTATCCATTAGCCCTTTCGTTTTCCATAATAACTGACCAAGCTATAATGTTTAAATGCACTTTTGAGGTCCGACCAATGGCATATATTTTATGGAGAACATAGCATAAATTGGGCTTTTTTATAAGCACATTAATTTTGAAAAGGAGAATAGATAAGAATCGATGTGCCGCGCCCGAATGGCTAAGTGCATTCATTCATTCACTTATGTATCCAATGATGTATTTTTGTATTTTCGTTTTCATTTATTTACTTCTTCCCCCCCCCCCCAAAGATTCACCCCTTGAGATTATCAAGTTCAACAAAACCGGCCAAAGAACCACAATTGCTTATTAATGTTTGTAAGAACAACCTAGTTCACGATGATAATTGCGCACATCTCATAAATCTTAAAACATAACTTGTAACTTTACATTGATTGAAGCAATCACCTCATGCATTAGAACTAGAACACATTATTTCATAATCAGACATGTAGCAGCTTAAATGCAGTAAACCGCTAAAAAATATACAGCACAAAAAGAAAACACGGAAAAACCTACATGGCAAACATACACATGACAAAAAATATATATAAAATCATTGTAAAGTACGCACAGTGTAATCATTTTATTACAATCTTTATCTCGTCTGAAATGAACGATACATGAATGTTTTGATACCGTCATTCATAGTGTCACTATAATACAGTGCAATCAATGTACAAAACATTCGGGAAAATATGCTACAGGCTATACTCTTAAAAAAGATTAAAATCTTAACCCGTTGAACACGATTTCATTTCAGTATAATAAACATTTCCCATAGACCCTAGCCCGAGTTACCTCGGGCATAGGGCTCAGTAATAGCAAATCTAATAATTGCGCAAAATTATAAAAGACCCATAGAAAAATTGCACGACATGTTCACATTTCAATCAGTGTTGAGACTTTTCAAACAATAGTACCGTTGACTTTACAAATAAATATTATATACTACTCCGTACTTATCAGTTTATATTGTGATATCAAACCGCCTGAATGAGCACTTTGAAGAACCTTATCCAACTGCTTCAAGGTCCTCGAAGACTTCACATTCCACCTTTGCAATAGTTCCATGTATTTCTCACGATAACTATAGTTACTAGCCCTAATACCACTGGCAATGGCAGATGGAATTTTAAGAGCAACGTACACATCTGAGAAACTCTCGGGAAGGAGAAGGCTGGATAGCTTATGAAGATGCGCCTCCGTAACCTTTTGTGAATCTACATCGCTGAGGATCAGAGAGGATTTCAAGAAGAACGAGCTGATGTAAAAAATCATATCATGCTAACAATCATGATACGAAAGTACGTTTCGTAATTTAAGGATATTCATTAAGGATTCAAATAAAAATAGTATAGGCCTAAAATTTTTGTTGGGCCCCTTTTTCAATTTTATCCGCATCTAGCACATACATGTATAAAAACACATTTTTGTTTGATATTACTTGCCTGTACAAACAGTACTACAGACGTATAATTCTATAATTGAGATATATAAAAAAAACTAGATGAATCTTCGACCACGCGTGGTCGAACTTTATGCCTCCGCCATTACCAAATCATGAAAAATAAATGGCACTTCATGTTGATTTATTTTCATTTTTACAATGACATCTTTGACCTTGACCTTTGACCTTGTGACCCCCAAATCTATGGAGAGTATTGCCCTTTCCATATGCATACCTGTGCCAAGTTTGAGGTTGATCGGTCAAATGGTTGTTGAGTTATGTGAAAACGAACCATTTCTATGTACATAATGACCTCTATGACCTTTGACCTTTGACCTTGTGACCCCAAAGTCTAATCAGATCATTGTCCCTTCCATGTGCATACATGAGCCAAGTTTGAAGCCAATCTGTCAAATGGTTCTTAAGTTATCGCGAGAACGAGCCATTTTTATGTGTATTATTACCTCTATGACCTTGACCTTTGACCTTGAGACTCCAAAATATACTCAGATCATTGTCCCTCCCATATGCACACCTGTGCCAGGTTTGAGGTTGATCGGTCAAATGGTTGTTGAGTTATGGTGAAAACGAACCATTTCTATGTACATAATGACCTCTATGACCTTTGACCTTTGACCTTGTGACCCCAAAATCTAATCAGATCATTGCCCCTTCCATGTGCATACATGAACCAAGTTTGAAGCCAATCTGTCAAATGGTTCTTAAGTTATCGCGAGAACGAGCCATTTTTATGTGTATTATTACCTCTATGACCTTGACCTTTGACCTTGAGACTCCAAAATCTAATCAGATCATTGTCTCTCCCATATGCATACACGAGCCAAGTTTGAAGTTGATCTGTCAAATGGTTCTTAAGTTATCGCGAGAACGAAAACGGGACGGACGGACGGACGGACGGACGGACGACCCGAAAACATAATGACTCCGGCAACCACCTACGGTGGGCGGAGGCATAAAAAGTAGAGGTGCTTTGAAAGCACCTTAAGATGTAGGCATGTAATTTTTGTACTATTTAGTACTTTTACACAATTCAAGAAAAGTCTACGGTGACTCCTTTATTTTTTGCATCGATAACACAATTTGATTTGATATTTTTAAGATGAAAGCGTTAAAATAAATGTCAATTCAAAATTGAAAACAAAATTCAAATGCCCTTTTATAGGAAAATGTATTTTGTATAATTCAAATTTATTATATTAGAATTTTAACAAAATAAAGAGACCATTCTGATGCCTGAATATAGGAGATGATGTGCAGGTATTGCAGGGCAATAGGTATTCGGAGGATAGCTGTGACAGCCTCCTGCCGCTGCCCGACTCCACCTTGTAGTTACTAACAATGATTTGCTAACAAATAAATAGAGGTCTGTATACCTTTCGTCATCTTCCTCAGAGCTAGAGGAAGAGGGAGAAGTATGAAGGCTTCGTGATCTTGCTTCCTCTACATCAAAGACATAGAACAATGCAACAGAACAGTCATTTCGCTTTTGGTAATAAAATACATATCGTGAAACAATAATTAGTTGATGTAAGTGCAGTATTAGCACAATTAGTCAAATAATATGGCTGATTACTTTAATTGTGCAAATGTGCATAACACGTTCCAGATTCTCAAATTGTATTCCTACTTTAGCGGGGCACAGGGATTACTTGTAATACATTCAGAATGCAGCATGTTAATGTTTTCAATCACCTATTTAATGACTGATCGTAGATACTATATTTTGGATTAATCGCCAATAATCAAAGATGCCATAAAACCAGTTCAAAATTTGACCTCATTTCTTTCGCTTTCACCGCATGAATAACATCACTCTCCTTCTGTTCCGGAGGGGGGGGGGGGGACTCATTTTTTTCTTTTTGACGGAGGTGTGAGACCCAGACTTTAAACCCT
The DNA here is from genome assembly GCA_029962745.1 of Echinometra lucunter. NCBI lineage: Eukaryota > Metazoa > Echinodermata > Echinoidea > Camarodonta > Echinometridae > Echinometra > Echinometra lucunter. The sequence continues at coordinate 29,434,353 of CM057162.1, read as the reverse complement.
TAATCTTTAGGGGCAAATTTCAATGAAAAGGGTACCCATACTTTCTTTTGTATGATATTCCTTGTTTACATTTTCTTTTCACCTTCCTTTGTCATGTTCGTCTTTCTCCTTTTTTTTCTTTTTGATGCAGTTTGGAAATCAAAAGGTGGGGGTGGCAAAATAATTTCTTTGCCCCTTGAAAAAAATTGTAACCTTGGGGGGGGGGGGAGAGAATGCCTTTCCTGCCGCTCTGACCGCTGATACCCGAAATACTAATAGAAATTTGCCTCGAGGGAAAGTTACAGTTTAGGACGTGCAAAACATTATGATAAAGCAATTGTAAATAGTTAAAATCTTAGAAAAAAATCAGTTTCCATTATATACACGCAGTGCAGTATGCAGATAAAGCTTGGCGAACGTATCCTTAACACTGCGAAAAGGTTTAATCGGTAGGTTTTCCACTGATGCATGGTTTTGTCCTATTGGATTTGCTTTGATTTTCATGATTTTCACTGTATTTTCCATTTTTTTTGGCCTGAAAAAAAAATCGCGTTTTCCGTGAAATTCTGTGAATTCCGTGTTCTCCTCAAATTCCGTGAAATATTTTCGTTTTCCGTATCGTAGAAATATTTCATTTCATTTATTTTTGTTTTCATTTTCAACTGAGATATATTATACATAATTTTCAACTCAAAATAACATTCATGGTTGTACAACATACATAATTGCACATACAAAAATAATTACATAATCATAACATGAGAAATTGTCAAAGTGAAATTTTACAAATTAAGCATATAAATAAACGTTGAAAATGGAGGGGAATGCTAAAAAGCCAGGTTTGCAGTGTGCAAACCCCTCAAAAGAAAATACATGTGTGAAAATATGAATTGCACTTATAAATTTTTATTTTTTGAAATGGTTACAAGGAATGAAATAAGACAAGGCAAACGCCAAGCGTTGTCTCGCCTGCATATTGCAGTCATGAAGAGACTGCATGTCAAAACTATGCTATATGACTTCTGAGGCTGTCAGCAGTTTAGCGGGTGAATTGTGGTTCTGACAGTTTACATATGCAATAATGGTATAGGCCTACTTTATCCCTAGGAAATCAGATAACACTAAGAATGCTGTTAATACTACGAAGCTATAATTATTTCCATGCAAGTAAGGAAATGAATGTTGGTGAAAAAGAATGTAACTGATAATAATGTGAGTAAAATTGAAAAATTAAATTAATTATTAAGGTGTTATGGCAAACTTATTGTTTGAAAAATGGTATGAATTTGGTGATTCCACATCAAAGCTATAGAAAGTTATTAGGTGTACAACATAGCACAGTGCCAGTTATGAAAAGTTCATTGACCTTTGACCTTTGACCTTAATCAAATTCAACTCACATTCGAACTTGACCTGCACCTTCAAGAGATGGACCTCTCATATGAATTTGGCAATCCTACCTCGAAGGTATAGAAAGTTATTGTGTGTACAACATAGCACAGTGCCAGTCATGGAAAGTTCATTGACCTTTGACCTCTGACCTTATTCAAATTCAACTCATACTCAAACTTGACCTGTGCCTTCAAGAGATGTACCTCTGGTATAAATTTGGTGATCCCACCTCGAAGCTATAGAAAGTTATTGTGTGTACAACACAGCACAGTGCCAGTCATGGAAAGTTCATTGACCTTTGACCTTTGACCTTAATCAAATTCAACTCACATTCGAACTTGACCTGCACCTTCAAGAGATGGACCTCTTGTATGAATTTGGCAATCCTACCTCGAAGGTATAAAAAGTTATTGTGTGTACAATATAGCACAGTGCCAGTCATGGAAAGTTCATTGACCTTTGACCTTTGACCTTATTCCAATTCGACTCATATTCGAACTTGACCTGCGCCTTCAAGAGATGGACCTCTGGTATGAATTTGGTGATTCCACGTCAAAGCTATAGAAAGTTATTAGGTGTACAACATAGCACAGTGCCAGTTATGAAAAGTTCATTGACCTTTGACCTTAATCAAATTCAACTCACATTCGAACTTGACCTGCACCTTCAAGAGATGGACCTCTCATATGAATTTGGCAATCCTACCTCGAAGGTATAGAAAGTTATTGTGTGTACAACATAGCACAGTGCCAGTCATGGAAAGTTCATTGACCTTTGACCTCTGACCTTATTCAAATTCAACTCATACTCAAACTTGACCTGTGCCTTCAAGAGATGTACCTCTGGTATAAATTTGGTGATCCCACCTCGAAGCTATAGAAAGTTATTGTGTGTACAACACAGCACAGTGCCAGTCATGGAAAGTTCATTGACCTTTGACCTCTGACCTTAATCAAATTCAACTCACATTCGAACTTGACCTGCACCTTCAAGAGATGGACCTCTTGTATGAATTTGGCAATCCTACCTCGAAGGTATAAAAAGTTATTGTGTGTACAATATAGCACAGTGCCAGTCATGGAAAGTTCATTGACCTTTGACCTTTGACCTTATTCCAATTCGACTCATATTCGAACTTGACCTGCGCCTTCAAGAGATGGATCTCTGGTATGAATTTGGTGATCCCACCTTAAAGCTATAGAAAGTTATTGGGTGTACAACACAATTGTTGACGACGCCGACGACGACGCCGACGCCGACGACGACACCGACGACGACACCGGAAATAGTGATACCTATGTCTCGCTCCGCTACGCAGGCGAGACAAAAAACTAATTTAAAAAAAGGATTAGGAAAAGGATAAATACAAAGACGAACAAAAGAAACGAGCTAAACAAATCGAGAAACACATGCACACACAGAGGCACGCACCTTCATCAACACACACACACACACACACCCACCCACCCACAGGACAGAAACAAAATACACACACACATACAGGACGAAAACTATGGAAGCTTAAAAGTGCCACCCAGATGTTCAGATAATTATCTTGGGAAGTCGACATCTTGCTAGCGAAAAGATCAGATGACGAGCTCTCGGATCTCATCATATCGACATCATTTAGAAGAGATGATCAGGTGACAAAATCCAGATCTCATCATGTTGACATCTTTTAGAAGAGATGATCAAATGACAAGATCCCGGATCTCATCATGTCGACATCCTTTTGAAGAGTTGATCAGATGACAAGATCGAAGATCTCGTCATGTTGACATTCCGTTCAGAGGAAAAGATATAAGTGATGGAAGACTTGGGCCTGCGCGGCACGTTTAATGCAGGGTATAAGGATGCTACAGGTCATTAATCTCTGATTTGTCGAAAAATGATTCTGTCATGAATGAAAAACTAAAGGCGATCATGCATAAACACGTGCTAATTTTTTCTATTTCATCAATTCTATTTCATTAATATTTTCCTTTCATGTTCCAATTCTCTATCACCTCTATCATTTCTTATAAGTTATTCTTTTCACTCTCCATTTCTTTTTTTTTCTCATCTTCTTATATAATATTCTTTCTTATGATTTCCCTGTCATCTTGCCTTGTACTAAATCATCCTCCCGCTAATTGTTTGTGATTATCTATATTAGGCTATTCCTTGTCATGGCCGTACGCAGCAGGGGGGGGGGGGCAGGGGACAGTTGCCCCCCCCCCCCCCCCGAAATTTTGAAAACACATTTTTTTATTGAAAATTTTCATAAAATCCACCAAAAAATGCACCAAATCCTTCAATTTAACTATTAAAAATGCAAAAGCGTCTTTGTGACCAGCTCGGTTGCTTCGCTCCCTCACTTTTGAGTTTCTTTGAAAATTTTTACGCATCTTGCCCCCCCCCAGGCAAAAATTTCTGCGTACGGCTCTTTTCATTGTCCATTACCATATCTTCCAATGTCCTCTTTTTCGAAATTATCAATCTAAATACACCTGTAATTCATTTCAAAACTTCCTGGTTAAACCCTAAATCTCTCCTACATTATCTGAGAAGTAGACATGACATGCATGACCAGATCCGAGTTACTGTCATCTGATCATCTATTCTTACGGATGTAAATATGATGAGATGCGAGATCTTTTCATCTGAGCATCTCTTCTTAAGAATGTCGACATGATGAGATCTGGGATCTCGTCATCTGATTATCTCTTCTAAAAGATGTCAACATGATGAGATTCGGGATCTTGTCATCTAATCATCTCTTCTAAAGGATGCCGACATGATGAGATCCAGGATTTCGTCATCTGATCATCTCTTCTTAATGATGTCGACATGATGAGATCCGGGATCTTGTCATCTGATCAACTCTTCTAAAAGATGTCGACATGATGAGATCTGGGATCTTGTATCTGATCATCGCTTCTACAGGATGTCGACATGATGGGATGCGAGATCTCGTCATCTGATCTTTTTGCAAGCAAGATGTCGACTTCCCAAGATACTTATCTCAACATCTGGGTGGCACTTTTAAGCTTCCATAGAAAACAGAGACCGCTGGCTTACAAAAATGAACAGAAACCACGCGCAGTCTTTGGGTGCCCCAGAATACAATTTGCGTGAAAGTTAAGTGAAATAAATACCTGAGGTTATGCATGATGATGAATATGTCATGAATACTCATAGATTTCTAGTACCAAGAAAGACACTGTATATTTTTTAAAATTTTTTTAGTTCCCCTCATGAGACTCATCTCATCATTCCAAAGAAACATGAGAAGCCTGCATTGTTTTCTTGCCATACATTTCCTTCAGCAAGAAATTCATCCACATCGTGCTGCACTCAACCCAGGTGAGGTGAATGGGTACCTGGCAGGAATTTATTCCTTGAAATGCTTGCGCGCTGGCGGCTGCCGGGCTAAAGCCAGGGTAATAATATCCAAGTCCTTTGGAAGTGCATAGAGACGTTATATCATAATGTGATATGCGCTATACAAGAACTGTATATTATTATTATTATTATTATGTACTATTCACTGTTTTTTTAAAAATATTTCTTTATTCCAAGCTCCCGGCCAGCTTAACGAGGGAAGAAGGTCTAGGACATAACCTTAACTGAAGTGTTAGCCCTCCCCTTAATTACCCGTTTTAAAGAATCAAATTGTGAGGACGAACAAAATGAATTATTATTATATATTTATTCTTTTCTCTACTTTTTATCAACTCATAAACATCTCAAGCAAACATTCAACTATTTTCAGTGTTGTAATCTAGTGCTAAATGATTCAAAACAGAAGGAAATTAAGGACTGAATTGCAGTTAATTCTAAATGCCCGGTTGCCCCATCTAGATGTTAGCCTTGATTTTAGAAAAAAGTGACATTACCAATGCAAACTGTATCAAACATTATCTTCTGAGTGTCGTTCTGTGTCAGTTTTAGAGTGACAGTAGTATTTCCTGGTATATCACGCAGATCTAAATTGAATGATGCCTTGCACTTCTGTGTTCTGAACAGATGACTGTACTTTATTACCTGTTTGGGAGAAAGTATTTATTATTATTATTATTATTATCACTGTTTTGAAAGGCAGTAAATCCTGGGCCCCATTTCATAAAAAGTTG
>CM057162.1:29413123-29428367 GCA_029962745.1 Echinometra lucunter | reverse complement strand
TCCCCATAAATTTCGGGTATTATGCATGCTTTTGACCCTTTAGCTGCCATAGGTTAATACACAAAATCAGGGAATTTGTAATTAAGTTAATTCCCCTAGGATTCATCTAAATATATGGAAAAGGTAATTCACATACAATTTCAAACTCTGAAAATATATAATTGAACCTCGATGAGTCCAATAGAACCCCCATAAATTCCCAGGAATATGCATGCTTTCGAACAATTTTTTAATGTTTGTAATACTACACGTGAAACTGTTGTTGTTATCGATGACGCACGATAAACAAATTATGTGGCTATACGCGTACTACAGTACAGACGCGTGCTTTATTTCGGTACTGAAAGATCTACGTAAATACACATTCTTTGGTTTGACAGTCCTGTTTAGCTTACAGTGTAACCTAGAAAAGTTCTTTCCGTTGAAGTTTTTCGGCTCAGTTATGATCCTATGTGGTCTATGAACATTTTCAGCTTGGTTGCCCAAAAAGCAACTTTGAGCAATTTGCATAATTTGCATAAATCTGTATGCGTACAGGTTTTACAGCGCAAAGACGGCTTACAGAGAACGTTCAAACTGAACTACGTGCCAGTTGTGTATGTGCGCTGATACGGAACACTAATAGTGTTGCCCATCTCGAGAATGCAACCTGTCGCCAAAATTCGCCAAAATTCATTTTTCAGTTTTATAGCTCATCTGAAATTAGAGATTCTCAGCTTGTCAATGGTATATGACTCATTCTAATTGCTCTACAATAACCCCCTCAAATAACCCAGTTAAATTACGGAATACTAGCATGGGGGAACTGCGCTAATTCCTTCTTTAACCAGCTTTTAGTAATATAAAATCGGGCTGTTAAAATAATCAATAATACCCATTTTCGTACCCATACAAACCCACTCTTCCATTCGTGTAACCTTTTAAAGATTCACGACTTATTTATCTATAATCTGGGGATTTTCATGTTCCAACTTACAATGCGTGAACTCCCCAACCCCATATCTTCCATGTTTGTCATGGACAGAGGCGTAGACAGGTTCTTACACCTGGGGGGGGGGGGGGTAATAATTTGCCGTTCATGAGAAATCGAGGATCAATTTCGTATACAGATACACACACACGCACACGCACACACACAGGGCCGTACGCAGAAATTTTCTTCCCTGGGGGGCAAGATACGTAAAAATTTTCGAAGAAACTTGAAAGCGAGGAAGCGAAGCGACCGAGCTTGTCACGGGGGGCGCTTTTGCATTTTTAAAAATGAAATTGGAAGATTTGGTGAACACTTTTGTTAAATTGTGTGAAAATTTTCAGTAAAAAAAAATGTAAGTTTTCAAAATTTCAGGGGGGGGGAGGGCAACTGCAGGTATTGACTGCTCTATTTTTTAAAAAATATTAATTAGTTGCCCCCCCCCCCTCGAATTTGTGTCTTTATTGTTTATCATTTCTCCCTCTCTCTCTCTCTCTCTTTTTGGGGGAGGGGGTGGGGTGGAATCTTTAAATTATAAGCTGGACTTGCTTTTGCTTTGTATTGAAGAGAAGTTAATTCTTTTTTATGAGGTGGGGGTGCATACCCCTCATCCCCCCTCCCCCCGCTGTCTACGCCCCTGATCATGGATTATTCATTTCACTCTTATTCAACCAGACAAAGCCATTTTTATCACCTTCCACGTATTCGAACGGCACTAGCCCACAATACAATTATATTTACAGGACCAAAATGGAATGGAATGACCTCCCCCCAGAAACAGCAGCTCATTGTATACATTTAAACGCAAATTAAAACTACCCCTCCTAAATACTTACGAGATGGCTCCTTAGTCCCTTAGCTCCTTAGGTGTGTGTTTTGTTTGTTGTTTGTTTACCTTGCCTTTTTCTTTTTTTTTTCCTTTGTTGTACTTTTTTTAATAGATCTCTCAAAACAACACGGAAATATCACAGACTTTTCTTTAAACCTTCTAGGGAATCTTAAATTATAAGCTCAGCTTTTTATTAGATTCCCTCATATTTCAATTTTTAAAATTAATTTGTTTTAAGCTCATGGTGAATATATTAAGGTCTACGTGTTTGTATGTTCCAATTTCCACCTTTGTATTGTGAATCGTCTTATTTATGATGTCATTCATATGTATATTTATGTAATATTTCTCACTTGCATGCATGTATCATCATTTATCGTGAAATATGAAAATAAACTGAAACTGAAAGGTGGGGGTGACTAAAACTTCTATATTAACATAAAAAAAACATTATAAAATGAAGTTCAAGAAAATGCCCATTCTCTACCATGAATATACTCTTGAGGACTTTATCCTAAACCAGCAGATTCTACAGATTCGGGTCAACAACCCAAATAACATGTACATTTAGTATCAAACATATAGTTCCGAAATACATGTAAAGACTGTCATTGTGAAATTATGTATGCCATTCACGTATTTTCAATTTTTTCTTTTTTTTCCAACAAATAACGGATCCACATCAAAACAGTAACATTCACATTGCCATAGCACGTGTAAACTCGTTCAATGCATATAAAACTTACTAAACACAAGGTAAATTACTGAAACATTCTTTCTTTAAAATTGTTTTTTTTTTTTTTTAATTGTGGAGTAACAAACATTTATATCATGGTTGCTTCTCTACCTTACAGATTCAGCCATAAGCATGAGATGAAAATTTCATTAACTGTTTTTCATCGACTGCTCAATACCGTGTTCTTTCACATTATTATATACACATTTAATAAAATGGTCTACATGCATAGACGTACGATGAATGTAATGTTCACTTGTTAGACCGACAACTTTGAGAATTGAATTGTGATCATGCTTATATCAAACCGGTGCACAACAAAGTGGCTGACTAATGCTCCTTCTTGTTTTTTTTTTTTTGTTGTTGTTAATATTGTAGTAAAAGAAGTCTTAAATACTTCATTATGAAAATTCACTTCCAATGCTGATACAAACTGCCATGGTACACATGAACGCATGTACATTTAACAAGTATCATCGACAATTCTTTCATAACCACAATTATGCAGAATACAAAGCCAAATGAACTAAATCAAATTTGTCCTCTATCTCAGGCTATCATCTGGTGGTGGGCTCTATAAATAATGTCCACATCAATTTCTGACTCGTTAACACCTTGACAGCGCATCGGCGATGACATTGTCTTTACCACGAACATGGTTAATGTATAGATCATATTCTTGGAGGATGATACTCCAGCGCATCATTCTTTGGTTTTTGTTCTTCATCTTTCCTAAGAAAGTCAAATGGATTGTGATCAGTCCAGACGCGTATAGGGAAAGATGTGGTACCCAGATACACATCGAAGTGTTGAAGGGCCAGAACCAAAGCCAGAGCTTCCTTCTCGACAGTAGAGTAGTTCTGTTGTCCGCTTGTGAACTTTCTAGAGAAATAACACACGGGCTTGTCTACTCTATTATCGTCTGTCTGCATTAACACGGCCCCTGCACCTCGTCCGCTGGCATCTATTGCAAGTTGGAATTGCTTGGAGAAGTTAGGGGCAGTTAGCACTGGTTTGTTTACCAGAATGGCCTTGATATGCTCGAATGCAACCTGACAGTCTGATGACCACTGGAATGGCACATTCTTGCGAAGGAGATAGGTAAGGGGTGCCGCTACATCCGCAAAGTTACAACAGAATTCGCGATAATATCCGGCCATTCCTAAGAACCGGCGAAGATCGCGATTGTTCTCTGGCGGTGGGAAATCAGCAATCGCTTCCACTTTGGCTAGTATGGGTCTCACCTCACCAAGTCCCACAACGTGGCCAAGGAATGTCACTTGAGCTTGACCAAATTCGCTTTTGACCAAGTTGACTGTTAGATTTGCTTCTCTGAGGCGGGCAAAGAGCGTTCTCACTGTTTGAAGATGAGTTTCCCACGACTCACTGTACACAACAACATCATCGATGTATGCCTCGCAACCAACCAGATCTGCTGTCAAGCTGTTAATCATCCTCTGGAATGTGGCCGGAGCGTTCTTTAACCCAAAGGGCATGACCTTATATTGAAACAATCCATCGGGTGTGGCAAAGGCAGACACTTCTCTTGCCCTCTCAGTCAAAGGTATTTGCCAGTACCCTTTTAGAAGATCGAATTTGCTGACAAACCTAGCAGCCCTAATGCGGTCTATGCAATCGTCAATTCTCGGAATTGGGTAAGAATCAGACTTGGTACAAGAATTAACCCTCCGATAATCTGTACACAGCCTGAAGGTCTTGTCTGGTTTAGCGACCAGAACACAAGGTGAACTCCATTCACTTTTGCTAGGCTCTATTATGTCGTTCTCTAGCATGTACCTAACCTCTTTCCTCAATATTTCCATTTTTAGTGGATTGGACCTATAAGGGTGCTGCTTTATCGGAGCAGCATCTCCCACATCTACATCATGAAACAGGACACCAGTTTTCTTGGGAACATCATCAAAAAGCTCATGAAACTCACATATCAACTCTTGCATTTGATCTTTCTCTCTCCCAGAAAGATGACGAAGCTTTTCGTCAAGGTCAGACAGGATATCTCAGTTCCTCAACTTCACTTCTGGCACTCTGCCATTCTCACTCACATCCATCTTCCCAGCCACGTCATTGATTTCGAGCACATCGACACTACCTACACTTACTACAGGTCTTTGCAAACCCCCCTCTGTTTCACAAGGCAGCATACTGCTCTGCTTTGCGCATTCCACAACTGGGTTTCTTCCATTTCCGTGTTTGCCACTCACATACTCCTTGAGCATGTTCACATGGCACAAACGACTTTTTCTCCGCCTATCTGGGGTATGAATGATGTAATTCACATCATCAATCTTCTCTTTCACAACATACGGGCCAGAGACCTGTTTTGCAAGGAATCTCCAGGGATAGGGAGCAAAACCAACGATTGTCTCCTGGAGTAAAGCTGCGAAATTTAGACTTCTTGTCAAACCGAACTTTCATGTTCCTCTGTACACTCCTTAGGTGAGAAGCTGCCAGTGTACGGGCCCTAGTCAGTCTGTCCCTGAATGTGGACACATAATCCAACAACTGAGTATCCTTATCCTCAGACAAGAGCTTTTCCCTCAACACCTTCAAAGGACCACGTACATTGTGTCCAAAGACTAGTTCAAACGGGCTAAAGCCCAAAGATTCTTGGACCGCCTCTCTTGCTGAAAAGAGGAGCATGGGCAAGCCCTCATCCCAATCCTTCTCGTATTCATGACAGTATGTTCTTAGCACATTTTTCAAAGTCGAATGAAAACGCTCCAGAGCTCCCTGGCTCTGGGGATGATATGCACTTGAAGTTATGCAAATACAGCCTCATATCAGATGTAATGCATCTCTCTAGCTCATCCAAGAGGGTGAGCTCCTGCAATTGCTCAAAGTTCTTCACACCACTTGCCGACAGCCAGCGATCAAAGTACATTCGCTTCTCGTGCACAAACTCAACAAACGTCTGGCTTTCACCCTTACGGGAATTCCTAAACCTCTGCCGATAGGCTTCTGGCACCAGCTCATAAGCCCGTAAGATGGTACTTTTCAAAGTGTCATACTCAGAACAGTCAGTGGCCGAAAGGGATGCGTATACCGCCTGTGCTTTCCCTACCAGAGAACACTGCACCAGCGTTGGCCACGCAGACTTAGGCCAGTCAAGACTAGAGGCGAGCTTTTCGAAATGATGGAAGAACTCATCCACCTTGTCTTCACAAAACTTTGGGACTAACTTAACATTTCTAGAAACATCAAAACTTTGTGGTTTACTCTTATCTCTACTTCTATCAAACTCCATCTCTTTCATCCTCATCTCCAGATTGTTCATTTCAAAATCAATTCTCTTCCCTTGTAACTCAAGTTCTTTCAATTTTACCTCAATCCCCTTTCCATCACCACTCTTATTCTGAGAGTCCACAGATAAGTCAGAAGATTCACCATCCCTTACATCTATCTCCTTCCATACCTTATTATCATAGAGCCACTGAGTTACTTTTTCTTTTATTTCTGCCTTCCGTGAAGTGGAAGAAGCAGCCACACCAAAATGCTTTGCAGCCTCACGCAACTCATCCTTTCGAAGAGTATCCAACCCATGAAGTGTGGGATTATCCAAAAACATTTTCACTTTATCTTCCGCCATTGCTAGTTCAGAAGACAAATGAAAACTAACCAAGCCTTGACACGAGACTACCGCAAAAAAAAAAAATTCTGCGTGCCCCGTGCGTAGATGATCGAAATTTGCATACGCACGCACACGTACTACTACGCGTACTGTACTACTCTCAACTAGATTCGACCGCAACCAAAATCTGCGCACGGTCCAGGTCCAGGCAACTAGACAAGTCCAGGTCTACAACATGACAATTAATAATCATACAGCGTGCTATAATTACTGTACAAGGACCAAACCAGACCAAATATTAACTGTACCGTCAGAAAACAAATTATATCCCACCAAAGGACCAAAAAGTTCCGACCAATGCGTACGCCGTGACGGAACCAGATCTACACAAGTCATATACAAAGTGGCAACGACTACGTTCCACATCTAAGAACTATCCAACCTTCTAATAACTATAGATAATTATTCATTTGAATGCCAATCCACGGGTCCTAAAATATACATTTTAGGAAACTCCTTTGACGTGCCCCCATGTTACGTTCCTACATACTTAACTCTGCACTTGGTAGGGCCTAATGATTACTTTAGATGAATTTCACACGACAAAATCACAAGAACGCTGATCGTTGCTTTTTACCAGAAAAACCACTGTATTCTCCACCCCAGACTTTGGGGAATTTATCTTTGAACTCAAACTCGTAACAGTCACCTCCATCGAAGAGTGGACAGCATCGGCGAGAATCGTCCTTAAAAAAAACACCCTAAACACGGATTTTGTACAGATGTCCCCAATTTGCACACCCTAAACAGGGATTTCATTAATTGTTGGGATATTCATACATAAACGAGGCTATTCCCATTTTCATACCTTGAGAGTGATAGTGGGTTCCATTGAAAGTTTGGAGCCGTTTATATCTCGAGATAATTCACTGTCTCATTATGTTTTACACATGCGTTATCGGATTTTCCGCTCACGGGTCTTCTTACAGTCGGTCCCGCAGTCGGTGCAAATTACATACCCAAGTTTACGCGGTTTAGATTATCTTGATTTAGAGGGCTTTTTTTTTTTTTCATTTTGGGGTGTTTTTGACACTTTATTCGCGTTCCGCGCCTACCCCTGAAAAATACCCTTTTTCCGCGTTTTTTTTTTTTTTTTTCTCGCGGATGCTGTCCACTCTTCAATGGAAGTGACCCCCTCCCCCCACCCGGGCGAAATCCCTTGACTCCAGTTGAAATCGTGGTTTTAACCGTGGATTTTTTAAACCACTGTTTGTGAATCACAGACTCGGTGAAACCATGGTTTCAGGTGAAACCGTGGTTTCAAAAATCCATGGTTTTTAGAAACCACTGTTTCAGATGAAACCACCTTTGTGAATTTGGGCCTTAATGTTTTAACCAATGTCGTGATTTAATTCCACCCAATCTCTATTTTACTCAACCTGGAATAAAACGTTTTTAAGCAACCAATTTGCCCAACATTGGGCGATTTATAATCAGTAAATTTATACCCAACGAAATTTTACCCAGTGTTCTGAGAGTGAAGTGGGAGTATTATGATTTCGTTCACTGATAACTCCCATCTTCTAATGGCATTTGTTTTCTTTGGCCTATTGTCTGCTCCATTGTTTCAGACATGACCGGGTCAGGATATCTACTGCTCTCGGACAGAAAGGACAATTTCTTCCTTTTAAGATATACGCAAATGGCCGACAACATTCAGTAGTTATTATTGAAACGAAAAATCACAGAATACAGAATTTTTTATAACTCACAAATGCATACGCAATTTAGCTTTGTTGCAATACTTATGGCAAGGGAGGGTATAAATCTATATTCCATCAACAATCATTCTCCTAGCATGTTTAGTAATATTGAGGATAAAATTCTCAGCCATTTTCCATATTTGAATTTTATTGAATAACTCTATTTAGATAATTTTTCTTGAACTAAATCTAAGAAAATTTACGTAGACTCAGGGTAAATTTCTTAGCCTACCATGTTTATTTGATTTTTAGTTTGCAAAAAATTTTCAGTAGGAAAAGGATACTAGAAAAAGTTCTTAATGTCGTGTTTAAGTATATACATTGGCTTAAAGTGATAAGGTCTCGTAGTTTTGTACGGGGAAAAATCATGAGAGCACAAACAAATCATCAATAGGGCATAACAAACAAAATCAAAAGTATTGATATTATTATTATTATTATTATTATCATTATTATTATTAGGTGGTCTGTCTTTGACAGATCACCTTTTCATTTCGTCAAAATTTTCTTTATTTATTTTTATTTTTTCCACCCACTTTTTTGTGCACTCGAAATCTCAGAATCTACTAGTTCAAATTGCATGAAATTTTGGTCATTTATTAGTCATAATCAGTTCTCGCTGTTCCATATATTTTCATGTTCAAGGGGTCATCGTGACGTCATCCAGGCGCCATTTTGTGAAAATCAACTTAGGGTCATATCTTCGTAACGGATGGTCATTTCTCATTCATGTTTGGCATGATGAATTTTCATATCAGTCCAAACAATTCCATCTTTTTAGGCGCGCGCGTACGCGTACGTCCGCGCTTCAGCGCGCGTGCAAAAATTAAAAATGCTCAGAATCGCTTCAAATTCATTTTGCACACGTTTCAGGCCATTTTAAGCAGTTCAAAAATTTGCGCGCGTCCGCGTCCGCGCGCGCGTCATACGCGCGTGCAGGTCCTAAATAACGTTTAAACGCCGTTTTTTCGCTTGATTTGCATTCTTGATACTTTTCCTAACAATTTCCATCAATTTAGAACTGATTTCGACCAACCATAAGGTCGCGTCAAAGTTCAAAATCCGTGCGCGCGTCTATTGGGCAAGTAATGTAAAATCACCCAAAAACATTCCCCTTTAAAATCCGCCATAGCTCCTTAGAATGCGTGGAGACCCCCATTTTTTTTTACATATTCTGAAAGGTTATGAGTTGTAGATGTGAATCCATGACAAAAATTTATCTTATCGATGTTATGAGGTCATCCTATTCTTATGTGAACTCAAAATTTCGATTTTGAATTTTTTACGTTATATTTTTTGCCTTTAACCGAGATTATCTCGCTAATTATTTATCAATTTTTGCCGAGATTTCGATATGTGGTAGCTGAGATAATTTTCTACAAATAATTTATCATTGGTACTCATTTTGATGACGTTATCATGGTCTAAATTCACGATAAATGGTACCATGTCAATTTTTCTCATTTTACGTCATGGGACATGACCTTTACGTAATTCTCGATTCTACATTCTCGTCTTCTTTGATCAACATTTCCCTTATTTCTGCTTGATTTTCGCCCATCTTTAAGTATGTTGCAGCTGAGAAAATTCTCTGTCTTATGTATTCATATGTTTTTTTTAAGCAAATGTCGAAAACATGTCGAAATTTTGACTGGAAAACCTGATATTAGAATTCCGTTTGAATCTACGTGTTATCTCTATGAGCTGTTTTCAGGTATACCTTCGAAGCACTTACCTCACATGCTCAAGGACCCTGGTTGGAGTCCCGGACGGAAGGGGGGCAAATTTTTCCTTATGCTTTCTTTTTACATGTTATATTACTATCCTCTTTAACTATATAATTACATATACAGTCACAGTCAGTGAAATAAACTGCTGATCATTTCGCCCGTTATGACAATTGCATTGCAGTGCACTGTAGTTTATGTACAACTCTATAGAAATCTGATTAGTTCAGGTGAATTAAAGCTTTGGATCACCTTTTAAGTATTCTTCGAAAAATCAAATCATCCAATTTCTATGACGTTAGTCTCCTATCGAGATGTTAAAGTGTTATCAAAAGTCTTACCAACGAATTTATCACAATCCACGTCGAAACCTAAAAGATGCCGACAGACCACCTAATTTGTCATGTGACAAATTCAAATGTCTCGTTATTATTATTATTATTACCTATTATTTATACTGCGCTTTTCCCATAAGGCCCAAAACGCTTACAATAAATCAAGTAGATGTAAATATTCTCTTTTCCCCTCTTCCTATAAGTTTTAGTTACTGATGCTTCAGGATTCATAGCTTCACATATTGTACAGCAACTCACAGAGGCAGGATATAAGGTTCGAGGGACTCTAAGTAGTCTGGACAGCCAGGCGGACCGTGAAAGACTGCGCAAGCTTTCCCCTGCCATTGATCTTTGTGAAGCCAACATTAGTCAGCCTGTCAAGTGGCTTGAGTGAGTATTATGAGTCTGATGCAATTTCAGTGTTAATCTCGATGATACCTCTCACCAAGTGAATATTGGAAAAAAATGAGTCCCTTGTCAGTTTTGAATACGTACAAACATGCAGAGCAATACATGCAAGACAAATGGGATGGGTTAGACATGTAAAATGATAAAAGCAGAGAAGGTGGTCATGCAGAATGGAAACGACAACAAGTCATCTACGCTTACTGTGCAGCAATAAAAAAAGCTTTGGTATAGAGAGTCAAGACATCTTTTGACTTTGCATAATGTATATGAATTCATGTCGTTTCTTTGAATAAAGTACTTTTCAGTATGTGATTACTTACAAATTACTTACAACTTACAACTTGTTTAGTTTTCTCCTGAGTAAGTGTGTGTGTGTGACTGAGTTTTTGGTGGTTTTGGTAGGTTAAATAAGCATGATAAGTTGATTAACCGACACGTACTGACATATCCCAAATTTTAGTGTTGTTAAAGGATGCACTCACGTGATCCACACAAGCCGTTTCCAGGAGGACAAACCAGCTAACGAAGACGATATAACCCGGTTGTTCCAAATTATTCAACATACTGAAGGAATTGAACGTGTAGTTCTGACCGGTGTAAGCGATTTCATTTCGAGTAAGCGACTCTTCATATATGGTTTTATTAGTCAAGTCAGATCGTGTTTTTCTACATCGTTCCAAATCTAAGGGTGACAGCTCATAAGACCGACGCCCTTGTTGTCTCGAGCGGTTCACAGCGGTTCGACAATTCTTCCTTTCCACCTGAATTTCTTTCTGTTTTCGGTCTCAGTGACGTTTTGAAACTTTCAGCCTCTTGAGCCGTCTGTAGCAACGGTTCTAGGTCTTTTTAAATATAACTGTTCATTCTCGTAGGCTGTCGGTCAAATGAGATATCCCGAATTCATTTTTAGTTTGACTTAGAAAAAAGGAATTATCAATGTTATTCTTTTTATAAAAAAGGGGAAAAAAGGAATAGCGCATTGAGACCGGCCTTCCCTTAATTTATTATTATTATTTTTTTTTTTTTACAGCCCCTTAAAAGAAACACAAACTTCTCTCCTTCACAAATTTGAAAAAAAAGTTGACAACGGATCATCAAGGTCAAGGTCATCAATAGTTATTTAACAACCATTTAATATTACACACTTAAAAATTGCTGGTCAGATTGACCCAGAAAAGAGCCCGTTGGGGCCACACTCCGTTCCGGGGCAAAATGATCCGGAACAGGGTCATAAAGACTTGTTTATGGGTCACATTTGACCTTATTCCGGGTTATTTTCATCTTATTCCGCGCCAGTTTTTACTCGGAACGGGATGTGGCTTCAACGGACTCTTTTCCGGGTCAATCTTACTCGGAATTTTTAAGAGTGTAATTTCACCAAAATAAGAAACCAATTTCGTACACGCACTAGGTACATTCATTAATTCTGTGTGTGTGGGGGGGGGGGGGGGGGTTGTTTGTTTGTTTTTTTCATTATTGCATAAAAATTGAAAAGTATACCATGTTTTTTCCTCTTGAAAACGAAATATTGCTTGCTCTAAAATATCAGAAGCTGTAACTTATATCTTATTACGATATTTTGTAGGACGATTTTGGAATTTTACAATTTGATGTGCCGGAAATCATTTGGCCTGCCTTTCATTTTCGGCAAAACAAAACAAAGCAAAAAGTATTTCTGGAGCCGTTGCAACATCAGGGAGCTAGTAGGCCTAAGCATCCTTGCTTTGAATGTAATATTGTAGGACAAAAGTAACACATCATAGTATATGTATTCTTAGTACCAAAGTGAGAGCTATTTCATTTGTTTTTTATAATAATATTAATAATAATTTGTTTTTCATTTTCATGTGCGGTGTGAAGAGAAATTCCTCATAGACCAACGCACGGAATGGGATTCCATTAACGGTACACTGAAGGATGCTATCTGCAAATCTGTGTCTGAAAATGCAGCTTTAGACTTCATGAAACATCACAAAGGTAGGCTCATGTTTATGATTAAAGACATCATTTGATATTCTGGATCCGTACCAAAATAGCATGTGTAATAGAAAAATAATATTGACATTTTTTAACCAAGCCCTTCCAAGAATGAAGTAAAATAAAAAATGTCATAGGTATATATATTCTTTCTTATTGTAACTAAAATAAATAGTGAAATAAAGGAATATTGAGTTGATTTGAAAATATCGCGAGGAAGGGATTAGAAACGATAATACTTAAGCCCAACCGCTTTAAAATGAATTGATTATTTGTCATCAAATACGATTATCTTAGGATCTACCAAACACACTACCAAAACAGACAATTTTCTCTCTGAAATATCAATAGAGAAACCATCGTTTGGGTTAAGCATCATAAAGCCTCCCGTTGTCTTGGGACCTATCCTCTGCAACTCAGCTGAGGCCAATGTAGAGATTGTCCGACGTCGAATGGTAAAAGCTCGTTCAGGATATCCAGATATCAACATCCTAGTATGTGACGTGCGCGACGTTGCTAAAGCCCATGTCGAGGCCCTTAGGCAAACTAAAATAGTTGGTAAGTGAATTCATTTTCAAGGGAATTTCAGAATGTACATGCTTTTCGACCACATTGTTTGCGACGAACATTTTGAAAAATTCTTCGTTTTCTCATGACTGATAGCCATCACCCAGTACCCCAAAGAAATGTCTTCCCCTCCCCCCCTCACCCCTGCTTTTGGATGTCTTCTTTTTAAAAATTTTCCGCCAAAAAAGGAAAATCATCTTTTTAAAATCACAATGACAAGGATCCGCACATGATATATTTTTTTTCGGTTTCATAATTTTAAAGTTTATTTTTCTCTTTACATTTACGTCATCTTTAATGTAATATAAAAGACAGAAATCCTGGCGTGGCCCCTCAAGTCTGGAGTCTGCGTGGTATGGAAAACAACTTGAAGTCCGAATTCGAGAAAAAAGGTAATCTTCTTGGATGACCGGTAAAAAGGAAAGAATAAGCAACAACCTCAAGAGGGAAATATTTATTACATAAATGGTATTCATGACAAAATGATGATATGAATGAAAATGGATAATGGTATTGATAATGATGAATATATGATGACACTGCCGTATTAATGAGGTGGGGTCTTGAAATAGTTCCCCCATCCTTATAAAAGTTAAACGTGGTTTATTTCTATTTCGATACCAGTGATTTACAAATGTTGATGTTTTCTGGAAGTTTTCCTCATTTTTTTTTAGCTTATACTTTCTCTCCCTCCAAAATATTTTGCTCATTACGCCACTAAATGCTGAAACTAAATGTGAAGTGAAAATGGCTAAGTAAATAATAAAAAAATATCTTTAATAGTGAAGGTGATAACTGCAGTTCAAGAAATGTTGTAATACAAAATATTGTAACATTTACATTACATTCTTTAAAAAAATAGAAAAAAAAAAGTATAATATATTATAAAGTGCTGACTACTTCACTGGAACCTTCAACACGATTTCTGCCAGCCAACTCATGATTTCTGGTCGACTAGTCGACTATACCCAGAAAACAAAAACAAACAAAAAAAAAATCAGCCATCACAATAACCAATTTGACCCCCCCCCCCTCCGAAAAAAGTCATTATACAATTAATTGTGGGAGAGTAACCCTATTACCCCAAATGCCATCACTGAAGGAAGCTTTGCAGCAATGTAAATGTGGAAATGGGGAAAGGGGAGATTCGTCGGGGGTAATGACATGCATCTTTTTTCAGTTGATTTCTCAAAACCACATGGAAGAACAGGGAATGTGCTTTCCAAAAGACTGTGAATTAATAACGAAATATGCTTTAGATTCGAGTAACTTACACAATTTGGGTTTTCCCTATTCATGGACACTCTGTACACTAAGCATTGAGAATTATTTTGAGAATTTCATTTTTCATGTTGTGGTTTCAACTAAATAAGATCAGTATGTGCATGAATATCAGTAAATTATGTATATTTCCTATTCAAGTCATTAAGCGTGTCCTGTTCGATTTCATACTTCTGTCTAGGATACGAGTTTGTGTCGTGGAAAAGAACAACGTCATGGATGAATCCACGGTCTTTTTTCTGGGACGAAGAGAGCTCGTGTCTTGAAAAACTTTATGAGTCTGAAAGATTTGTTAAACATATGAGGGTAAGCAGTGCAACTGCGTATATAATACTTATAACGAAGTCAAAATAGACTTGAATTGTACCACAAGTTATGACCACATCTATGATACAAGCAGAACATACGAGATAGCAGTAACACCAGTAGTGATTTTCTATCTATTTTTGATTTGGGGAGTATAGTCGGCTAGACAGTCCTATTGAGCCAACAGTGTAACCTAGCAGAGTTCTTTCCTTTGAAGTTTTTTGGCTGATTTATGATCCTTTGTAGTCTGCAAACATTTTCAGCTTTGTTGCCGAAAAAGCATCTTTGACCAGTTTGTATAATCTGCATGAATATGTATGCATAAAGGCAGTGCAAAGACAACTTACACAGAATGTTTAAACATTTAAGATAAAAAATCTGCTGTTCAGCCTACTTACGGAGAATAACATAAACAAACACAAATTTGCAAAAATGGGACTATGGTCAAGGAATGTGCTTTAAATGCCTCTTATTCTTATATTTCGTCATTTTTCTCAGATTTTTTTTTTTCATCTAATTGATTTTAATGGATTACTTTGACAGATTTGGGGGGTTGATGAGTGAAACACTAATGGAAATGTGCAAAATCTGCGTTGAATTTAAGTGTAACGTCAGTTACGTAATGTTAGCTACCAACATGTCTTCAGTAAATTATTCATGGCACTAAAACAAATTAATCAAATTTCTCATTATTTTGCCAAAAAAAAAATCTCTTCCCAGGAACCTAGGCGTAATGTCAAATGAATTACATAATCC
>CM057162.1:29394098-29412623 GCA_029962745.1 Echinometra lucunter | reverse complement strand
AACTGTTAACCAACATTTGTTAGTTAACAGTTTAAGCAACTGTTGGGCTGTCCTCTAGTGAATACATGGTCGGTTAAAATTTTAACCAACTTGGTTAAAAATTTTAAACAAGTTGGTTAACTTGGTTATTTTCCTCCGCTCTTTTCTGGATACTTTATGGACATTATTTCCTTGCGAAAATGTATACAAACATGGTAAACATGTTGGCGAGAAATATGAAGAGGGAGTACCATGATTTCATTCCCTGAGAACTCCAATCTCCTAATATGGGCATATGTTTCCTTTGGTCTACTGTCTTCTCCATAGTTTCAGACATGACCGGTTCAGGATATCTACTGCTCTCAGGACAGAAAGGGACAAGTTCTCCCTTTTAAGATATACGCAAATGGTCGACAACATTCAGTAGTTATAAACGACAATCACAAAATACATAAAGGCTTATAACTCACAAATGCATACAAAATATAGCTATGTTGCAATACTTATGGCAAGGGAGGGTACGAATGGGTAGGCTTTGGAGTTATGAACCCCCCCCCCCCCCTCCTTGCTTCACATATTTTACTATTTTTTTTTTCTTGCTATACCTGTACGCTCATTCACCGGTGCCTGAGTCTCCCCATCCATGGCACGAGTTTTATTGTCGCAAATCTCCTCGGATTTTTGACAAATGCCATCTAAAAAAAATGTTCTTAAAATATTGAAAAAAAGTACCTAGTAGCATCACAACTATGCACATGAATCTTTTTTGAAACACATTCGACCTCAAAACAATTTCTGGGTTTTTGCTTCACTTTACTTAGACAAAGAAAGCTAGAGGAGGGGGGGGGGGGGGAGGAAAAATATCTCAACAGTGTTTGTAAAATACAGTTTGTTGTCATTTCATGTTGCATTGTTTGTGAATGGTATATACATATAACTCATCTTTTTCTTTTTCTGATGTAAAGACGACGCATTATATACGAAAAATACAATTCTAACAATTTTGGACGCTGATGTCTTGCATCTCTTCCTGCTTCGATTATTTAAGCCAATGCATAGAACATGGCCCGTATTCTATACTTAAGCACGGTAAGAAGACGTTTTTCTGGTATTTTCTTTGGTAAGAGAATTTTTTTTTCCTAGCAAAATTTCGTGTTCTGTACAAACATGGAAGAGGTAAGAACTTTGCCATAAGTTTACGTAAATATCCTCAGATTTTGTTTGAGAAAAAGTTATTTAATAGAGTTTCGTATTCAATGAAATTTAGATATGAAAAATGTATCTTTAATTAACAAGGATAATGATTACATGGTCCGCTGGGCTACTGCTGCCTTACTTGATGCAATATAAATATACGAATGGACGGGCTTTGGAGTTATGACCCTCCTCCCCCACCCCCACCTCCTGCTTCACTTCCTCACACTGCACTTGTACTATCAATAACAAGGGGATACAATACTAACTACAGTCGAGTTAAAAAAAAAAGGGGGGGGGCGTATTTTATCAGAAGTGAAAGGAGTACTTATCACAAGGGAAATCACACTATATCATATTTCAAAATGGACTATCGCCAGAGCTAAAAACAAACTAAAGCAATGACAATTGCAATGGCAATGACAGAAATAAAAATATGTACCCTATCATGAAGCGCGAAAAAGAGGAACACAACCGATAACAAGACGATTACTTTGATACCACAGACAAAAGGGGCACTTGTCCCTTTCTTGGGAAGAGAAAGGGTACTTTGGGGGGTGCTTGAAAAAAGTGAAAGGAGCGAGAGCGTCATTCATGGGGTGCATCTTCTAGTTTTCACACAAGTCGCTTTCACTGTTTAATAATACCAAATGAGTTCGGTATATGAAACTATGAAACACTAGGCCTATAATTTAAAATTTTGGAAATAAAATGGTAGAACGAAACCCTTAAAGTTACAGAGTCGGAATAAAAAAAAATGTAACACATTCGTTTATTTGTTTGTTTATTGTTGTTGGTGTTTTTACTATACCTGTAGGTTCATTCATCGGTGCCCCATTCTCCTCATCCGTCCTAGGAGTTTTAGCGTTGCTCATCTCCGTGGACTTTTGAAATGTACCATCTGAAATTATTCATAAATACATGAAATACCTGACAACATCACAAGTATGCACATGCATCTCATTTGAAGTCTGATGTGAGAGAAAAAAAGTACGTCCAGTATAATGAAGAGCAATTTTCTAAGAATGTGAAAGTAAGGTCACTGTCATTATACAAAACAATACATTTCAAAGGATAGAGCCAATCATAGGGTATATCTTTGAAGCTACGATCGTAGAATAAATCTTATTTTTCTCTATATTTTTCTTGATCTTTAATTGCAAATATCTCAAATTGACAAGAATGAACTTATCGGTTTTTTGCAGACAATTCCTTCAAGTGCTTCAAACATACTCTCTCTCTCTCTCTCTCTGAAGAATTGAAAATGGGAGCATAACAATAGCGCAACTCCTCTGGAGCTTTCGTCCATTTTGAAATCAAAGGTTGAAAAAATACCACCAGGTATTCCAGAAAAAGAGGAACGCCGGATTTCAGTACGTTTACCTTCGAAGAGTATGCATTTTTCCAACATCACTGGGTAAAAGCAATTGCTATCGAAATAAATGCTACCAAGATCATTGAATGTCGGGGAATAATTTGCATTCTATGCCCATTTCTTAAAATGCAATTATGTCTCTCTTTTGATGTAATAGAAATATACGAATGGACGGGCTTTGGAGTTATGACCCTGATCCCCCACCCCCACCTCCTGCTTCACTTCCTCACACTGCACTTGTACTATCAATAACAAGGGGATACAATACTAACTACAGTCGAGTTTAAAAAAAGGGGGGGGGGGCGTATTTTATCAGAAGTGAAAGGAGTACTTATCACAAGGGAAATCACACTATATCATATTTCAAAATGGACTATCGCCAGAGCTAAAAACAAACTAAAGCAATGACAATTGCAATGGCAATGACAGAAAGAAAAATGTACCCTATCATGAAGCGCGAAAAAGAGGAACACAACCGATAACAAGACGATAACTTTGATACCACAGACAAAAGGGGCACTTGTCCCTTTCTTGGGAAGAGAAAGGGTACTTTGGGGGGTGCTTGAAAAAAGTGAAAGGAGCGAGAGCGTCATTCATGGGTTGCATCTTCTAGTTTTCACACAAGTCGCTTTCACTGTTTAATAATACCAAATGAGTTCGGTATATGAAACTATGAAACACTAGGCCTATAATTTAAAATTTTGGAAATAAAATGGTAGAACGAAACCCTTAAAGTTACAGAGTCGGAATAAAGAAAATGTAACACATTCGTTTATTTGTTTGTTTATTGTTGTTGGTGTTTTTACTATACCTGTAGGTTCATTCATCGGTGCCCCATTCTCCTCATCCGTCCTAGGAGTTTTAGCGTTGCTCATCTCCGTGGACTTTTGAAATGTACCATCTGAAATTATTCATAAATACATGAAATACCTGACAACATCACAAGTATGCACATGCATCTCATTTGAAGTCTGATGTGAGAGAAAAAAGTACGTCCAGTATAATGCAGAGCAATTTTCTAAGAATGTGAAAGTAAGGTCACTGTCATTATACAAAACAATACATTTCAAAAGATAGAGCCAATCATATATAAGGGTATATCTTTGAAGTTACGATCGTAGAATAAATCTTATTTTTCTCTATATTTTTCTTGATCTTTAATTGCAAATATCTCAATTTTGACAAGAATGAACTTATCGTTTTTTTGCAGACAATTCCTTCAAGTGCTTCAAACATACTCTCTCTCTCTCTCTCTGTCTGAAGAATTGAAAATGGGAGCATAATAATAGCGCAACTCCTCTGGAGCTTTCGTCCATTTTGAAATCAAAGGTTGAAAAAATACCACCGGGTATTCCAGAAAAAGAGGAACGCCGGATTTCAGTACGTTTACCTTCGAATAGTATGCATTTTTCCAACATCACTGGGTAAAAGCAATTACTATCGAAATAAATGCTACCAAGATCATTGAATGTCGGGGAATAATTTGCATTCTATGCCCATTTCTTAAAATGCAGTCATGTCTCTCTTTTGATGTAATAGAAATATACGAATGGACGGGCTTTGGAGTTATGACCCTCCTCCCCAAACCCCCACCTCCTGCTTCACTTCCTCACACTGCACTTGTACTATCAATAACAAGGGGATACAATACTAACTACAGTCGAGTTAAAAAAAAAAAGGGGGGGGGGCGTATTTTATCAGAAGTGAAAGGAGTACTTATCACAAGGGAAATCACACTATATCATATTTCAAAATGGACTATCACCAGAGCTAAAAACAAACTAAAGCAATGACAATTGCAATGGCAATGACAGAAAGAAAAATGTGCCCTATCATTAAGCGCGAAAAAGAACCGATAACAAGACGATAACTTTGATACCACAGACAAAAGGGGCACTTGTCCCTTTCTTGGGAAGAGAAAGGGTACTTTGGGGGTGCTTGAAAAAAGTGAAAGGAGCGAGAGCGTCATTCATGGGGTGCATCTTCTAGTTTTCACACAAGTCGCTTTCACTGTTTAATAATACCAAATGAGTTCGGTATATGAAACTATGAAACACTAGGCCTATAATTTAAAATTTTGGAAATAAAATGATAGAACGAAACCCTTAAAGTTACAGAGTCGGAATAAAAAAAATGTAACACATTCGTTTATTTGTTTGTTTATTGTTGTGTGGTGTTTTTACTATACCTGTAGGTTCATTCATCGGTGCCCCATTCTCCTCATCCGTCCTAGGAGTTTTAGCGTTGCTCATCTCCGTGGACTTTTGAAATGTACCATCTGAAATTATTCATAAATACATGAAATACCTGACAACATCACAAGTATGCACATGCATCTCATTTGAAGTCTGATGTGAGAGAAAAAAAGTACGTCCAGTATAATGCAGAGCAATTTTCTAAGAACGTGAAAGTAAGGTCACTGTCATTATACAAAACAATACATTTCAAAGGATAGAGCCAATCATATATAAGGGTATATCTTTGAAGCTACGATCGTAGAATAAATTTTTTTTTTCTCTATATTTTCCTTGATCTTTAATTGCAAATATCTCAATTTGACAAGAATGAACTTATCGGTTTTTTGCAGACAATTCCTTCAAGTGCTTCAAACATACTCTCTCTCTCTCTCTCTCTCTGAAGAATTGAAAATGGGAGCATAACAATAGCGCAACTCCTCTGGAGCTTTCGTCCATTTTGAAATCAAAGGTTGAAAAAATACCACCAGGTATTCCAGAAAAAGAGGAACGCCGGATTTCAGTACGTTTACCTTCGAAGAGTATGCATTTTTCCAACATCACTGGGTAAAAGCAACTGCTATCGAAATAAATGCTACCAAGATCATTGAATGTCGGGGAATAATTTGCATTCTATGCCCATTTCTTAAAATGCAATTATGTCTCTCTTTTGATGTAATAGAAATATACGAATGGACGGGCTTTGGAGTTATGACCCTCCTCCCCCACCCCCACCTCCTGCTTCACTTCCTCACACTGCACTTGTACTATCAATAACAAGGGGATACAATACTAACTACAGTCGAGTTAAAAAAAAAAAAGGGGGGGCGTATTTTATCAGAAGTGAAAGGAGTACTTATCACAAGGGAAATCACACTATATCATATTTCAAAATGGACTATCGCCAGAGCTAAAAACAAACTAAAGCAATGACAATTGCAATGGCAATGACAGAAAGAAAAATGTACCCTATCATGAAGCGCGAAAAAGAGGAACACAACCGATAACAAGACGATTACTTTGATACCACAGACAAAAGGGGCACTTGTCCCTTTCTTGGGAAGAGAAAGGGTACTTTGGGGGGGTGCTTGAAAAAAGTGAAAGGAGCGAGAGCGTCATTCATGGGGTACATCTTCTAGTTTTCACACAAGTCGCTTTCACTGTTTAATAATACCAAATGAGTTCGGTATATGAAACTATGAAACACTAGGCCTATAATTTAAAATTTTGGAAATAAAATGGTAGAACGAAACCCTTAAAGTTACAGAGTAGGAATAAAAAAATGTAACACATTCGTTTATTTGTTTGTTTATTGTTGTGTGGTGTTTTTACTATACCTGTAGGTTCATTCATCGGTGCCCCATTCTCCTCATCCGTCCTAGGAGTTTTAGCGTTGCTCATCTCCGTGGACTTTTGAAATGTACCATCTGAAATTATTCATAAATACATGAAATACCTGACAACATCACAAGTATGCACATGCATCTCATTTGAAGTCTGATGTGAGAGAAAAAAAAAGTACGTCCAGTATAATGCAGAGCAATTTTCTAAGAATGTGAAAGTAAGGTCACTGTCATTATACAAAACAATACATTTCAAAGGATAGAGCCAATCATATATAAGGGTATATCTTTGAAGCTACGATCGTAGAATAAATTTTATTTTTCTCTATATTTTTCTTGATCTTTAATTGCAAATATCTCAATTTGACAAGAATGAACTTATCGGTTTTTTGCAGACAATTCCTTCAAGTGCTTCAAACATACTCTCTCTCTCTCTCTCTCTGAAGAATTGAAAATGGGAGCATAACAATAGCGCAACTCCTCTGGAGCTTTCGTCCATTTTGAAATCAAAGGTTGAAAAAATACCACCAGGTATTCCAGAAAAAGAGGAACGCCGGATTTCAGTACGTTTACCTTCGAAGAGTATGCATTTTTCCAACATCACTGGGTAAAAGCAACTGCTATCGAAATAAATGCTACCAAGATCATTGAATGTCGGGGAATAATTTGCATGCTATGCCCATTTCTTAAAATGCAATTATTTCTCTCTTTTGATGTAATAGAAATATACGAATGGACGGGCTTTGGAGTTATGACCCTCCTCCCCCACCCCCACCTCCTGCTTCACTTCCTCACACTGCACTTGTACTATCAATAACAAGGGGATACAATACTAACTACAGTCGAGTTAAAAAAAAAGGGGGGGGGCGTATTTTATCAGAAGTGAAAGGAGTACTTATCACAAGGGAAATCACACTATATCATATTTCAAAATGGACTATCGCCAGAGCTAAAAACAAACTAAAGCAATGACAATTGCAATGGCAATAACAGAAAGAAAAATGTACCCTATCATGAAGCGCGAAAAAGAGGAACACAGCCGATAACAAGACGATTACTTTGATACCACAGACAAAAGGGGCACTTGTCCCTTTCTTGGGAAGAGAAAGGGTACTTTGGGGGGGTGCTTGAAAAAAGTGAAAGGAGCGAGAGCGTCATTCATGGGGTGCATCTTCTAGTTTTCACACAAGTCGCTTTCACTGTTTAATAATGCCAAATGAGTTCGGTATATGAAACTATGAAACACTAGGCCTATAATTTAAATTTTTGGAAATAAAATGGTAGAACGAAACCCTTAAAGTTACAGAGCCGGAATAAAAAACAATGTAACACATTCGTGTATTTGTTTGTTTATTGTTGTTGGTGTTTTTACTATACCTGTAGGTTCATTCATCGGTGCCCCATTCTCCTCATCCGTCCTAGGAGTTTTAGCGTTGCTCATCTCCGTGGACTTTTGAAATGTACCATCTGGAATTTTTCATAAATACATGAAATACCTGACAACATCACAAGTATGCACATGCATCTAATTTGAAGTCTGATGTGAGAGAAAAAAAGTACGTCCGGTATAATGAAGAGCAATTTTCTAAGAATGTGAAAGTAAGGTCAATGTCATTATACAAAACAATACATTTCAAAAGATAGAGCCAATCATATATAAGGGTATATCTTTGAACCTACGATTGTAGAATAAATTTTATTTTTCTCTATATTTTTCTTGATCGTTAATTGCAAATATCTCAATTTGACAAGAATGAACTTATCGGTTTTTTGCAGAAATTCCTTCAATTGCTTCAAACATACTCTCTCTCTCTCTCTGTGAAGAACTGAAAATGGGAGCATAATAATAGCGCAACTCCTCTGGAGCTTTCGTCCATTTTGAAATCAAAGGTTGAAAAAATACCACCGGGTGTTCCAGAAAAAGAGGAACGCCGGATTTCAGTACGTTTACCTTCGAAGAGTATGCATTTTTCCTACATCTCTGGGTAAAAGCAATTGCTACCGAAATACATTCTATGCCCATTTCTTAAAATGCAATCATGTCTCTCTTTTGATGTAATAGAAATATACGAATGGACGGGCTTTGGAGTTATGACCCTCCTCCCCCACCCCCACCTCCTGCTTCACTTCCTCACACTGCACTTGTACTCTCAATAACAAGGGGAGCATAATAATAGCGCAACTCCTCTGGAGCTTTCGTCCATTTTGAAATCAAAGATTGAAAAAATACCACCGCGTGTTCCAGAAAAAAGAGGAACGCCGGATTTCAGTACGTTTACCTTCGAAGAGTATGCATTTTTCCTACATCACTGGGTAAAAGCAATTGCTATCGAAATAAATGCTACCAAGATCATTGAATTTCGGGGAGTAATTTTGATTCTATGCCCATTTCTTAAAATGCAATCATTTCTCTCTTTTCGTTTTTTTTTTTTTTTTTTTTTTGCTGCCGATGAGAGCAGAATAATGTGTCAGTATGGCCTTTCGATTACGATGTTTGAAGGCAACCCATTGATTAAAAGCATAATTTACTTCTCTGTCAAAGCACGGAGCAATAATATTTATATTAACGGCGATTTGTATGGTCATTTTTCGTCTTTATTCCGTGCTCACTCAACCGTGCAGTATTCTATACCATAAGCATGTCAGAAAGTCATAAAACCTCTTCAAATATGTTTTTAAAGAAATTTATTTCAAAATTCTACTGAAAATCCTGTACAATACATGTTGTTTTTGCTTGCTTGTGTGCTCACTCAACGGTGAAGTAAAAAGTATAAGTCACACAATTATGTATGGAAGCAACCATAAAACATAGCACATACCTTAAAGCAACACAAATCCCAAATTTTTGCAAGCATCAGTAAATCAAAGTGTGCTTACTAAAGCATGACTTGATGACTCTCCATAATTTTTAGCCAAAGGGTTGCTAGGAAGTTTAGCTACATGGATATCACTCTTCCTGGTTTAATAAAAAAACATGATTTCAGTTTGTTCTAGGGGAACTTATTTTTGCGAACAGTTTATGAATAAATGCATATCAATATGAACGTCATATTTGGGGAATTCTGAGAGCTGGCCTTAATGGCTCATTAAAATTACATATTCACTGTCCTTTGCCAGCTTTCCTTACTAGTTGGATTAGCAGACAGAGCATCATCAATACCATCGCTGTCTATCTCCGTTCTAAGTATCTTGTCTTCTCCGTCATGTGATATGTCATCTCGGGAATCTATTTTTGTATAAGTACGTGGAAAGATCAATTAAGGATTTCTTTTTTCTCCGATTTGTGATCAATATCTAATGGAGGAAATAAAAGCTGATTACCATTTTACAGTTATCACGTCTGCCAGGATGCACATGGAGGAGGATAATGGATATAATGGCATAAAAAAAACGTTTACTATTCCTTTAATCAGTTTTATCTACAGTAAATATTAAGAACAAGTTTAGAAATTCCGAACTGGATTCGATTTTTTTTACCATCATCTTTGATTCATTGTGAGGAAAGACCCAGCAGCTGATTTTGATCATCATCCCCCCCCCCCCCCTTTGAACAGATTTTGTCTCTGCCCCTTTAGAATGAAATATTGAACAAAATAGTTTTCCATGCTCAAATCCTCTGTAGCACGACAATTGTTACCTGATTTCGCAACTTATTGAGTATTGCTGTGAGCATTAAGCCTTTATGTGAGGAACACATACACACGCACAAACATCCACTCACTCCACATTCACACGCGCATATTTTGGTGTGTTTTTGTATGTATACATACCTTTATCGACTTCATCCTTGCTGCAGGTATTGTCCTGGGTACGAAAAAAAAAGAAGATCAAAACGAAATGGACAATGGAATGCTGAGCAGTCAACGAAATTCCACAACATTCTGTTACCAAAACTATGGTCGTGAGACCCGACATCAAAGTTTTTTAAATAAACTATGCACAAAAACTAATTAAGTCCACCTAAAACATACCACAACTGTTTTTTTTTTTTTTGGAACTAGGAGGAGTTATGGAAATCTAATTATACATCCATGTAACTAAACTTGCTAAAAACCTTTCAACAGTCTTGTAGTCGAGTCACCATGGTCCGAGTCCGAGTCCGAGTCCGAGTCACCAGGGTCCGAGTCCGAGTCACCATGGTCCAAGTCCGAGTTCGAGTCTGAGTCACCATGGTCCGAGTCCAAGTCCGAGTCCGAGTCACCAAATAAAAATATTAATTAATTAACCAAGACGAAAAACCAATTGAAACCAATTGAACACCCATTGAATCCAGTGGGTTTCAATTGGTCTAAATCAGATCTTGGTTGAAGTCTTATTCTATACCAACCATGAGGTCAATCGGTCCCAATAGGTCCAATGGGATTTTAATGGGACAGTTGGTTTTAATTGGTCTAGTTGGGACCAACTGTCACTTGGTTCAATTGGAACAGTGGGGACCAATTGGTTTCAATGGGGAACAATTTGAACCAATTGGTTTCAATGGGGACCAATTGGGACCAATAGCCAATTGGTTATCAATGGGATCATGTGACTAGTTTTACCTTATTTGCATATTTGCTATTTTTTTCTTGAAATTCAAAAATTAAACACACATCCACCCTGAAACAAATAGAACAACCCACAATGCGTATGCAAATTTTAGGACAATGCCATACGCTTATCACCTTCCCGCCGATAAAGAAAATTGTGCAATGAGTGTGGGAAAATATCACGATCTGAATGAAGCATGAGTGTGTAGTCTTGTCTTCTAAACCTTTCAAATTCATATAAGCATTTTTAGAGACATATTATTTCAGCAAATATGGTAATAAGAAATCTGAGCAAGTGACCCAGTTGCCTGAATTCAGGGCGCGATAAAACCACTTGCCCGCTTGCCCGGGGCAAGTGAAAGTCACGGGCGGGCAAGCAAATTATGTAAAAATCACTTGCTCGACCGGGCAAGTGGTGATTTTTACCATAAAAATATATAACATGAAATGAGCCTACGGAAAGGTGGAAAAATCACTATTTCCCACATAATCTCAAACCAGCGGAACTCAAAAAATTAAAGTAAGATTACCATGATTCATTGATAAGTTTATGGTCACTTATTATCCAAAAAAGATCTGTGGAGGCTGCTATATTGAAAACAAAAACACGCTAATTCACCGCGAGCAAGGTGTCCATTCCATTAGATCCCAAACTGACTCGACCTCACAAGACTCACATCATGATTCGATATTGAGCTTGGCCTGAATGATTTCATGCCCACCATAAAATTTAATCAGAAGTGCACTAACGAACAAGCTCTTGCTTAGCCTGAGTAGGAATGTCTATTTTTTAATGATGTCCGTTCTTTTTTCATTCATTTCTTTCTTCAAGAAAATCTTGTCAAGACTTGTCATACTTTTGAATAGCTTCCGTTCATTTCTCTTCATGATTACGTGAGTGAGCTCCTTCGCTCAACAAAGTTACGCCAGAGCTAAAGTAGTGCAATTGCCTCAAGTAGTTTTCACCCACGTCCGCATAAAGTGCATATAATTGTGTTTCCCGCCTTGGCTGTTTCATTTGTAATGGCAAGAGTCGATCGGGCAAGAAATGAAATAACTCAGTTTGTAGGTCGTACTTGATGATTAAAAAACGACAATCGGAGGTGAATTCTAGACATTTTAGCGTAATAAATTAACATCACCATACCTTCAAACTTTCAAATGTAAAATTAAATACTTTAAACATTTCATTTTAAATGAAATAGTATTGGAAAATGCTTCAAAAAAGCGGAAAGATGTTGAAAAAGAAAATCTTAATTTCACCAGATACTATGAAATCTCCCGGCCTCGAACCCGGCCTCGATCCGAGTCATCGAGGCCGCACGCTACGAGGCCGAGGCCGAGGCCGAGTCTGAGTCACGGCATTACGAGGCCAAGGCCGAGGCCGAGGACTGGCAATGCCGGCCTCGAGACCTACAAGACTGCCTTTCAATTAAAAATTATGGGGATTTATTATGTCATGCTGTAGTGAGCACATTCAGAACAAAAAGGTCACTTTTAAAAATTCGCAAGATTTATAATGTAACTTTAATTTAGTGATGCTGGAACAAACTCTTAGACCATGGACCAAGCCTCAATATTCTTCACTTTCGTGGACCCCACCTGGGAAGTACTTTATTTTGCCCTAAATGGTCAATGGACATGTATCTAAGAGCAATGGTCAATGTTCCCATCTCCAAATACTGAGCATATTTTCACAAATTTGATATTAAGTTGCAAAAATCACTGCATGTAGACAGCTTTTCTGCAATGATGATGTCATAGCTATTGCTTAAGTGACCAATCACAAAGGGGGTATTAGAGACCTCAGTGTGACAGACCAATCACAATCCCTGTTAGTGCACTGCCAACATGTCTGCCACCATGGAGTGCTGCATGCACTTTGTGGATGGAGATTTGACAAATATTCTCTCTTTTTCTGAGACAAGCTGGAAGAAATTTGTCGTCAGTGCTCACCAGTGGGAAGAATTTGAAACAAGGGAAGGTGTGATTGCTACTCGTGCCATTGAAAAGTATGATTTGAAGTTTATTTTGTCTCCAGATGTTCTCAATGTGCCTCAAAAAAATTGGGATACCATCGTACATGTTACATGCGATTCACCGACAAAAAGAAGATTGAGAGGGCCAGAAAGAAGCAAGAAAGATAGTACATGAAGTTGATTTATTGTTGTCAGTTAGCATGTTTTTGAAAGCATTATTATGATAAACAGCGAATTGTTTTTTATCAGGTTTTAGTTGGCCCATTTTTTAAAAATGGATTTATTAAATCCACGCACTGGTATTTGTGTTGTGGTTTTGTTCTTTGGGATTGCCTTCGCGGTTTGTCTGAAAATATCAGATTAATTCACCTAGCAAGTAACTACTCTCTTTATAAGATATCACAACGTTATACATATAGGTAGACTATCTATCATCAGATCATGAAAATCATAAGAATGATAAAATGACCCTAAATCTATTTGTTTTGAAATAAGCAGACACTATCTATGGTTTATAAATTATCGACAATTTGCTTTATCTGATTTGTTCGTTTAGTTACATTTTGAATGTGTCCAATATATTTTTTATTAGCTGATTTAATAATTCAATATTTTCCAAAACGAAAGTATGTGCATATTTTTTTCAAGGGGGGGGGGGGGGGGAATTCGTCATATGTAAAAATCAAATCATATCGTCCCTGTTTTCATGAAGTGACGGATACGAGGAAAATTGCAAATTTTTCAATTTTGATTGTTTTGTTGTTGCATATTTGGACATTTTTCACCAACATCTTGAACCTAACAAAGTTTCAGAGCGTAATAATGTCTAATTACGTAACTATGGCAATGACGTCAACAACAAATACCTAGTAACAGGATTCTTTGTTTTCACGAAGTGACGGCTTTCAGCCTTCCCGTATGTTTTACATGTGCGGCTGAGTTCCGTCACTTCGTGAAAAAAAATAAAAGAGTGCGTCTTCGATTTGAATACGTGATCGCGCACAATTAGGTCAAATGCGGGCTCATCAAGTCCCATTTGTTTAACACGCATCCAGCTGAGATCCGTCACTTCGTGAAAACAAATCACAGTGGGAGCTTGGATTTTGTGTTTTCACGAAATGATGGCAATGTTTACAGCTCATTTTCTTCTAAAATATAAAAGTAATATGCAAATGATTAATATTGAATATTGTTCAGAATATGCCCTATACGAGGATATAACATTTATTCACCCTTGCTTCATTAGAGAGGTTGAGATTGAGGTTTGAAACTTGGAAAGCGATTTACTAAAAACTAATCTGTTTTAAGTTGCACGCTCATCCGTCACTTCGTGAAAACAAGGACGATATGTGCTATTTCCTTTATTAAAGCATAATCAGGGGTACTAGTTTTTTCCCTGTTTATCTTTGTCTTTAAAAAACTGTTCCAGACCCAGGGGCCAGCAATGTTCCATTGAAGCCACCTTTGAAGGTCCGACAACTACGACAAAGACAATCAGATTGTCTACAGCCAAGAGTTCGGCAGATTCTATCAGTCCAGTGTATTATATGTAGAAAGGACAAAACGACTGTAGAGCCTTTCTCAAGGAAAAGGAAGAAGGAAAAAAAATGACTCAGTGTGAAACTATCTCTGCAGGTAGGCTGGTACTAGCTGCAGAAATGCGCAAAGATGAGAAGATTCTACCACAGATTCGTGGGAAGGACCCTTTTCCATTGGAAGTAAGATATCACTTGAGCTGCTGCCAGAGCTACACAAGATTCCTCACAAAGAAGGACAGAGAGCAAAGCCTTGATAATAACTTGTATGAAAAGTTATATGATCATTTCTGTCAATCAGTTGTAGATGTAAGGGTGGTGAAAGTATGTGAAGTGTTAAGATTACGGAAATTACTTGTGTTGTTCAAGAGATGTGTTAAGGAGGTAGAGGGAAAAGAAATCCCAGCTTACAGGCCCTTTAATTTGAAGCGAAGGTTTCAGAAGACCTTTCCTTATCTGAAATTTCTTAGGTCTTCTCACAGTTATGCTAGTGATTTGGTCTTTGTAGAAGATTTGTCTATGGATAAGGTTGTAGTGGATGTTGTTCGTCTATTTTCATCAGATACAAGTACGGATGAGACTGACAGGGATACCGACTCTGACATTCATCAAAACGAAGGAACTCCTAAAGAGAGATCAGCATAAGACTTGAGGCCACTGTATCATGTAACACAGTCACTAAGAAGAGTTATAAAAGGAGGATGTAATTCCCTGCCTCAGCCTCCATAACCCTTTTTACACTGGCAAAATTTTGCTTAGTCCCGGACTATCGGTGGGGCTAAGGGAGGCCTTAGCCCCACCGATAGTACCGGATTTTCCTTAGCTCACTTTCTGTTTACACTGCTTTTTGCAAAAGTGGGCTAGCCCCACCGATAGTCCCGTACTAGCTGGCCCTGCAAAAAAGCAGCATGACCAACTGCGAAAGACCTAACACCAGATGTGGCTTTGGGATTAGTACCTGATGAATTGTATAACTTCATGGCATGGACTGTAGGTGCAACCAACGAACTTCCTCCTGACAGTTCGAGAGTACAGGTGAAGGATGCAAAGAAAAGCATGATTGTCTCAATATACCAGGATGTTATGAATCTTGCTTCAAGTGGTAGGAGGATCATGCCAAAACACTCTGCCTTAGCTATGTCGGTGAGACTCCTCACTGGTTCGGCACAGCTCATCGGGCTTTTGAATGGATTAGGGCACTGCTCCTCAAATACACAGGTTCCAGAACATGACACTGCCCTTGCTCAACTCCAAATTCAACGAGGAGAGAACTTCATTAACCCAACATTTTGCCATCTGTAAATACCACACTAGTGTGGGATAACAATGACTTTGGGGAGGAGACCCTCTCTGGTAAAGGGACAATCTATAACATGGTATAATCTTACAGAGGCCATCATCAGCAAGTGCCCATCTCACTGAGAGTATTTCGATAGCAAGGACACGTAAGAGTTCTTTACAGCCACCAGCAGCAAACATTGACAGTCTACAGTGGAGGGCAAAGAAGAGGTCCTATATTATTATTATTATTATTATTATTATTATTATTATTATTATTATTATTATCATTATCATCATTATTATTACTTGTTTGTGAATATTCTCAGTCATCCAGCTACAGTAGATCATGAACTATATCAGTAACTGTGGTCAACTGGACTTGCTTGTGTTTTCGAGTTGCGACGTTTCACGTCCTCTCCGGGACGCTTCATCAGGCCGACTGGCCTTTGGCAGCAATTGGTTATTGACCCGTGACAGGGTAGGGGAATTTCGGAAAGCGCAGAGGAATCTTCCGAACTGCAGAATTGTAGGCTCCGGCTAGGTTATGTCACAGGCTCCCTCCTCGGTTAAGAGATGGCTCCTCCCTTTTTACGTACTACAGTGCGTCCCCCAAAAAACTTTACACTTTTGAAATGGCCGCCAAATGAAAAAATACATGATTCTGGAAGAAAAGATTTATATGTATGGATAGCTCATGGTCTCAACTTTCATATGAGACCAAAAATGCCGAAAATAATTCATGCTTGAGTGAGCACTGCTCACTTTTGTAAAGGGTATGAAAATTAGGTTGCGCAGGAATTGCACCTTTCAATTTGTGAGAGATGAGTCCTTTGGAGGTTACAGAATTGAGGGTGATATGATGAATTCATGATCAGTTGCAATCAGTTTAGGGTTGCTGAGTGAGTTTTATGGTTTATTAAATCAAAATTTTATGCATGCGCGAATGGGAATTGCATTCATTATTGTAGCATTGTACCTTTCCCTGGTAGACTCAGTGGTGTGTTCATGGGAGTCAGGATTGGGTGATGGTACATGTTGCAGGGGAGGTGAGATAGGGTAAGACTTTGTTAGGTAGATGGGATAAGGGTCAAGAGGACAGTATGCCCCCTCCCCCCTCTCTCTCTCTCTCTCTCTCTCTTGCTTCCTGTGTGCTAGTGCATATCGTGACAATTCACATTCTTTGGTCTCCACTCCAAAATATCCAAACCACCTTCCCTTATCCCTTATGAAGATAGCAAGATTGTGCATTAAAGGAGGAGGTGGACATGTGGACCACTGAACTAGCAATCTTTGATTTTTAGTTTCCATTATCATTTATTTTCCCCCTTTTCTTTCTTACAAGATGGATGAAACAGTTGTAAAATTGAAATGAATGAAAATCAACTGAAAACAAAGACTGACATGTTCATTTTACCAATTTGTGTTACACTGTACCGTTTTTCTTGTCCGAAACTCAACTGCTAAAATGACTGGTTGGTTGGATAAACTTTGATTGAGTGACTGACTGAGTTATTGATTAATTATGATTGATTTATTGAATAATTCATTGATTGAATCAGCTGAATGGTGACTGAATGCTTGATTGATTAAATGATTGACTGATACATTGATTAGTTGAATGATACCTAAATATTGATTGTCTAACATACGGTATTGATTGACTGACCGATAGAATGTGATTGACTTCAGGTGTCAATGGGTGATACCAGTCCCAGTCCAATTTTGGAAATGTAGGTAGAATTTGGGAAAGGGGAATGTGGTCGGGATATTTTGGAGAGGAGACCAACGGATGTGAATTGTCACGATATGCAAAAGCACACCCAGGAAGAGAGATAGAAAGAGAGAGGGAGAGAGAGAGAGGGGGGGGGAGCATGCATGTCCTCTTAACCCTTATCCCATCTACCCAACAAAGTCCTACCTTACATCTCACCTCCCCTGCACCATGTACCATCACCCAATCCTGACTCCCATGAACACACCACTGAGTCTACCAGGGAAAGGTACAATGCTACAATAATGAATGCAATTCCTGTTCGCTCATGCATAAAATTTTGATTTGATAAACCATAAGATTCACTCAGCAAACTTAAACTGACTGCAACTGATCATGAATTTATCATATCACCCTCAATTTTGTAACCTCCAAAGGACTTACCTCTCACAAATTGGAAGGCGCAATTCCTGCGCAACCTAATTTTCATACCCTTTAGAAAAGTGAGCAGTGCTCACCCAAGCATGAATTATATTCGGCCTTTTTGATCTCATATGAAAGTTGAGTCCATGAGCTATCCATACATATAAATCTTTTCTTCCAGAATCATGTATTTTTTCATTTGGCGGCCATTTCAAAAGTGTAAAGTTTTTTTTGGGACGCACTGTAGATAGACTCTTTGACTCCCCACTCGAACCACCGTGCCTCACGATCTAAGATGACAACGTCCTTGTTGTCAAAGGTGTGGTTACTACTGTTCAGATGGGAGTATACCGCAGAATCACCACATCCAGACGAGCTTATTATTATCATTATTATTATTATTACTTATTATTTATGCTGCGCTTTTTCCATAAGGCCCAAAGCGCTTACAATGATCAAACAGTAAACATATAATCAAATGTATATCCTAAACTACAAACTGCAAAAAAGATGGGTTTTAATGCCTTTCTAAATGTTGTAATTGATGGAGACTGTCCTTTGTGCGCTCATTGCTTCCCTGGCACTTCTGTTATGATAGGGTGAACTATACAAGGTACCTGTCTGCCTACTGGGTTGAAATGTGTACCCTAAAAGAGACTTATCTGGATATTCATGCTGAAATGCAGGCCGGAAATTTTGTTGTCCAAAGACAACAGAATCGTGGTTTTTGCACAGTTCTAAGATACCATACCAGTGGACCAAGTTTCTTACTTTTGGGGAGAACAAGGAAAATCTACTTGAATATATCTTTGCAAGATGAAGCCAGTCTGGGAAAGATATAATTGACGATGTCACGATTTTTGTTGGACATTGGGAGAATGCCATATCTTGCGCATGGACAGGAGCAAGAGAGATCTGGAAATACAACCTATATGAGCATTA
>CM057162.1:29350598-29393598 GCA_029962745.1 Echinometra lucunter | reverse complement strand
GTGCGGTGGCCTACTACTGATGATGTCAGATACAGACTCTGATAACATTGTTCTGATTTGCGATAGGAATCGATTGATGTTCGCTTTACTTGTTATGATCCGTCTTCTGCCCCCAGCGCAATCACACTTTCCTTTTCCCTCTTTCATGATACCATATACCATGTATACGTTCTTTTAATTTTATAATATGTAATCAGGACTGTGTCTTCCCCTAATGCCCTGAAATAAGTAAGGTTTGGTACCTGCATGCTTAACATGCCTTATTGGGTGAAAAATTCAGCCTAAAGGCCTCCACACACCGGATCCGACATTCGAAAAAACGACACGACATCCGACATCCGACACGATAAACCAATAAAAATTCGTGCACACCACTCACGACATGACCTAAAAAAACGTGCCGGTTAGCAAATTGTGTCGTTTCCGAAGATGAGAATGTCGTGATGGAATTCATTTGAAACTCATCAAGAAATCTTGAAAAAAAATGCAAAGATCAAGAAGGAAATTAATCATTTTGATTTGGAAATCACTTATTAGTTTTCCCTAAAAAGTTTTGAATTGCATCATGTGTACCCCGATCGCAAAAGTGCACAATGTACGTTGATAAGATCCCTCCGTCGCTCCCTTCGTCGCTCCCTCCCCCTTCTGTTCCTTTCCGTCTGTCTCTCTCTATCACTCCCTTCATTAAAAATTCTTTGCTAAGTACTCGTGTTCCATAAAAATTATAGTACGTCATCTTTACTCCCATTCAACACTTGCACAATTCATGAACTCATGTTTGAGAAGAGAAAATGTATTTCCCAATCTCTACATCCCCCTCTCTTTCTAGGTTCTCTCTCTCTCTCAATTTCTCTCATTTTACAACTCTCTTCATTTAAAAGGAGTCCAGTTATGATGAATATGACTGTAATTGAAATAATAACAAATTCTTCACAGAAAAAACCTTTTTTTAAAATACTGCTATTCAAATCGTTCAAGGACAAGTATGAATACTGCAAACATCTTCAAAATTCAAATACCTGTGAGTACACACAAAATGCATTATTCAAGCAAACATATCAATGAGAGGACATGTATGTGTTAGGTACTCACTGTGATGTATAAAGACACACACTTCATTAAAGTGCAAATAATTTACCCTCAAAGGGTCTATGATGTCA
Organism: Echinometra lucunter; assembly: GCA_029962745.1. Lineage (NCBI taxonomy): Eukaryota > Metazoa > Echinodermata > Echinoidea > Camarodonta > Echinometridae > Echinometra > Echinometra lucunter. Next base: position 29,392,438 of record CM057162.1, on the reverse strand, counting down.
AAGCAATTATACAAAATACAGCTTGCCAAATCCCCCCCCCCCCCCGGACATCGCGAAATATAATTTCCAAGACACAATCGACAGCAAAGGCCAAATGGTTATGCCAAAAAAGCACATCATATTGTTTTTCTATGACAGAAAATTTAATTTAAAAATGAAAGTCCCCACTCAGCAAACTGCAAAAATACAGAACAATTAACAAATTACAGGACCAGTAACCAGTTTACAGATGTGGTGCTACAATAAATTAGGAAAGCAAAGCACAATAATACTGTGGAGCAAATTAGGTCAGAGCGGACAGGGGAAGAATATATGTTTGGGTGATTAGTAAGTACCCAAGTGACTGTCAAACAATATCAAATGAGCAATGTCTGAATACATTGGCTTACTGGCATTTTATTAAAATTAAGTCCTGAAAATCTATGGGGATATTTTGTTCGGAAAAAAGAGCAACTTGAAAAATATGTAGTCCTTAATTAAATATCAGTAACATTTCAAGATTTCAAGATAATTTATTGTCATATAAAATACACAAAATGTGTCTTTGGGCATGGTAAGGTGCATAAATGAATAAAAATAATACAACATAAAGTAACCTATATACTGACATACATAAGTCACATTTCAAGATAAAGAAATTTAAAATGGAAAAATGCTATAGAAATCCTATGCATTATCATTATTATTATTATAAAAACACATTTGATTTGATATATGATTCGAGTTCCTGTTCTTAGCACACCCGTGACAGGGGCCACAGAACGTTTTTTGAAGTGGGGCTGTAGCTTCCTGACAGCCTGAAGATCTTGGGGTAATGGGGTTATATGGTTTTGTAAACTAAAATGACCAATTTACAATTTAGAAACAAGGTGTTTTTGTTTTGTCTTTGTTTTCTTTTTGAATTGTGAGCGAAGGAGGGCTGCAGCGCCCCCCCCCCCCTGCTTTCACGACCCCTGCATGACATCGACAAGTCGATTTTTAATTACTAATAACAACCAGGTGATTAAACATAAAAAAACGTGTGGGCCGTAGGACTTGCAGCGTGTACTTAAACTTGTGACACTTTGGCATGAAATATGATTTCACAGATATAATGTGGAAACTCGCTCAGACTCGGGTGTTGTAAAATTTGTCCCATTGTAGAAAGTTTTTCTTATAACTCCAAGGTAAAATTCAGAATGCTGAAACGAAAAAAATAATGTCATTTTATAGTCAAATGCCTCTTTTGAAGTCTGAATTGAGATCATCTGCTTAAATTCCTGATCTGGGGAAGGGGCATGCTGCTGTAAGAACCATCATGACCATGGGATGGGTTTTGGTGGCACAGATGATAATGCTGGATACTGATGGACTGGGGAAGACACACTGCCATATGACAAGGGGGACTTGCATTTTCTTTTGTCTCCCTTTAGCTCTTCAGAACTTTTTTTGTCTATCAGCCTGAAACTGGGTCACGAATTCTACATTCCACAGATGTGCTCAGCTCCCTATAAAAAGAGAAGAAAAGAAATGAAACAGTGACACAAATACACCAGCCCATCAGCAAGCATTACATGGATTTTTTTTTTTTTCAAACCAGGCTAAAATATTATCAAATTGATTTGTACCTGTATAGGATTGCTGGGACCTAAAGTCTCTTGTGAAATGGGCACAAAGCAGACATGGCAGAGTTAAGGTAAATCACTCTGTAAATTCTGACACATTATAGTTCCTGAAATCTACTTAAAAAAAAACAAAAACAAAAAAGCATAACCATAATATGATAACAAAGCGGCACAACTGCGCAAGTAACTATCAGCCATCCTTTATGATCATTTGGTAATGATTTCATATATTTCCAAATTAGAATGGTTTCCATAACCAAGACAAGGTTTCATATAGTTAGGTAATATTTTTTTAGTTCTTAGGAGATTGAAATATGACTGATTTTCCCCATAAACTAACTCAAATGATTTATAAGATATTCAAAAACTTCTTTACAAAGTCTCGATTCCAAAAAGGGGATGCCGGGGTAAAATAATCATTTTGTGCTATATAATTAATTGCAAATAAAACTGAAAAAAAAACTCTTAAAAAGAATCAGTAAAAATGACTAGATAAAAGGGTGTAACTAAAATACTATTTTTTTTTCTATATTTCAGTCATTTGTGACTATTTTCCAGTGGTATTTTGACGAGAATGTAGTAACTTTTATGACTAGATATATCAGTTTCACCCAGCTGACTAGTCATCTAGTCATTTTGAATGATTTGTTTTTAGAGTGTAACTTACTCTCACACATGTCGCATACAAGTGAAATGAAGACCACTGGTACATCAGAAGTTTTTTCCAAGGGGTTGGCACCACTTCAATTTCATACTTTCCATCCTTCTTTCTCATGTAGCTGCGTCTCTTGGAACAGTCTTGATCTTAAATGGCTCATCTCCTGATACATTTAGCAACTTCTACTGTAAATTAAAGAAAGGAAAAGGATACTGTATTTTGCAATTTATCTAAGAATATTTGGCAATAGGATATTCCTTGGTCAGAACAAGAAACAAAAATAAAAAATCAAATGAATAAAAAAAAATGACAGTAATGACTAGAATAATTATGACAGTAATGACTAGAATAATTATGACAATAATAATATTGCTGTCAATAATGAAAGAAAAAAACCTGAGTAATTAAATTTATGAAAGAATGGTGATAATCGTTACAGAATTAATCTAGTAGCAAAACAACCTTAACAGGAAAAAGCATGTGCTTGCCTTGATATTTACGCATACAAAAAAAAAGAAAGAAAAATAATGTTGTTTTTATGGGGGTGTAGCTAGTAGCTGTGTATGAATATACCTATAAAAGTGTCAAAAGTTGGTTATTACTTTTTCATTTCCTATCTGAAACTGTGGAATCTATAAGTTCAGAGTTGAAGGAAGAAGTTTAAAAAAAAAAAAATTACCGGATATGTCAGGTTTGCTGACCACCTCTTGAATCTTGGCTTGTGTGTGTGTGTGTAGACAGATTCTTACTGTAAAAGACCTCGTGCTGCAAAAAATATAGAGGGAATATGCATATCAATAGACAGTTTCATTAATGCAAAAGATGGGAAGAAAGTTGACAAAACCAAGGATAACGAAATAAATCCCCCCCCCCCTGGTCATGTTAGACTCTCCCAATTAACAATGACATACCAAGATAAAAATACTGATTATTTATTCAAAATGCCAGTTTTGTCTAACATGCATGTAGTCACAGAGACTCTCTATAATCCCCCCCCCCCCCCCTCACATTTGGAAAGGGTAGGGGTGTGTGGCTCCAAAATCTGAAACCATACCCTTATAAGATTAAGAAATGAAATTGCTTATGAACTGAGGGGCTTAAGATAAATAAGAACTACATGTAAATGGCCCTCTCCAAATGGGGGTCTTGGGAACCCTTGGGAACGGGATCTAAATGATTTTCGGGCTTACTTAGGAACGGGTCAGTCAATGAAAAAGATATGCTTTGGAACGTCTGGCAAGGCGTGAAAAGGGGGCCTTAAGGGCCGCACATGTTAGAATCTATACGTGAGTGCCCCCCCCCCCCCCGGTCCTAACCCTAGTCAGAGTGAACTCTAACGTTATGAGGGGCAGGAGATCGCACAAAGGAGTAACGTTAAACCCAAATATCTAACGTTAGGTCTAACTTTAGATCTAACTTGGATAGACCCTATGTTAGGCTAGCTAAGAAGTTCGGTCCGAGTGAGGTTGAGATAGTGAGGTCTAACGTTAAGACTTAAGTTCCAGTCTAACTGTGTTAGGCCTAACCTAAACAATGTCAACAGTGAACGCTCCAAGACTAAAAAAGTCTCAACCCAGACTGAACTTCTTACCCCGGGGGGGTCACTCTCCACATGGCCTGCTACCCACCCGTGTCCGACAACCTCAGAAATGCACCCTAAATGGCGTAACCTATTAACCAAATTTGCAACCCTAAATGGCGTAACCCATGAAAAAAGCCACCCTAAGTGGCGTGAACAGGGAAATCCCCCAATTTGATACCCTAAGTGGCGTAAACATTGAAATCGATTAATTTTATACCTAAAGGCCCTATCTCACCAACGGAGACGTCTCTGCAACAAGTTTCAAAATAATTATAATGGAGCATTTGCAGGATCATGCACCTGACTTGGACAGGAGGAATGTCAGCACGCGTTCAGTCACACGGTTTCTAAAGTGGGTCAAACATCATCCGGTAGAGTCGTCTCTGCATTCTGCAACGTCTCATCAGTCTTTCTGGTCTCCTCCTGGTCTCTGCGACGTCTCTGAGATGGCTCAGAGACGTCTCGGAGATACTGCAGAGATGTCTCAGCAGTCGCGGATATCATTAGTCTCCGCAACTAATGGATACGTCTCGGAGACGTCTCGGAGACGTCGCGGAGACTTTGCAGAGACTGCAAAAAGTCTCCCCCCCCCAAAAAAAAAAAAAAAAAATCAAGCATGTTCGAATTTCTTGCGACGCCTCGGAGACTCCATATTTTGCTCATTTCTTTTTTAAAATGCTGTTCAAATTTATCTCCTTTTATTGCAACAGTGAAATTTCTGGGGTGAACCTATCCTTTAAGTCTGAGAAAAAAAAAATTACTCGTGTGACTGTGATTTTTGCACCTAGCATTTGTGGTTAAATAATTCATTAAGCTGAAATATACTAGTCTATTCATTCAGAAATGCAATTTTGTTTTAGCATTGAATTGTACACAAAGACAAGTCAAGCTATCACTCCCGTGAGTGGGTCAGTCAAGGACAGGATAGATCTACATCATACATGTAACTAACGCTAGGCCACTACTGACTTAAATTGAAAAACACAACACAATTAACAGTATATGGGGCTAGCCTCTAGGAATAACAACACGAAAGAAAACCAGTGAAAAGTACACACGAGTAAAACTTTTTCTCAGACTTGATATATTTACTCACCAATAAACAACTCTTCTATGGTAATAAAATTCCGTCAAATGAAACTCACGATGCCATAATAATGTGTTTTGAGACGTTTGAAAAATGCTAGATATAAAAAAGAAATTGTGGCACTTGAGAGTACTTTTAAGTGTTTCCGGTGTCTGTGGTCGGCTTCCAACGAGGGTACTGTTGAATTATCCATTTTTAAAAATATCGATGGTGCAAATGCATGCCGTGCAGCCGAACATAGTCGCTTCAAACAGGCACGGAACGGTTGCATTAGCATCGATGATTAGCATAGCCATAGCATAGCATCCTCTGCGACCCATATACAACTATGGGCGTGTGTACGGTAACGCGTGCTGCCTAGTATAGAGCCGGGTGTAAGAGACTAGCTTGGGGGACTGTACGGGGGTCACTCTGATCTCATAAGTCCTGGCCGCGCCGGCGTGTGCGAGGATTATTTTGTATCCCTATGGTGTAATGGCGTAGGTATGTTCAAATTTGCCTAAATTTGCAACCCTAAATGGCGTAGATTAAATTTGCACCCCTAAATGGCGTAATCTGCATAACCAAATTAGCAACCCTAAACGGCGTGAAGAGTGAGAAAAGGCTACCCTAAGAGGCGATTTACCAGCGAATGGTGCTGAAAAGCAACCCTTTTTGCCAAAAACGTCGACGACGCCCGAGTGCCTGAAACGGGACCCTTTTCGACGCTTTTTCTGGACGCGGGTGCGTAGCAGGCCATGTGGACAGTGACCCCCCCCCCCCCCCCGGGCTTCTTACCTAACGTTAGCTTAACAACATGTACTATGATGTAAGGTCTATCCAAGTTAGATCTAAACTAAAGTTAGACCTAACTTAAACTGTTACTAGATTAACACTATAAAGTTAAAGTTAACAATTACGGTTGACTCTTATTGTTAATAGAGATCTCGATTCATTTTGTTCACTAAGTTAGATCTAACGTTAGTAAGACACTAACGTTAGGCCTAACAATTGAGCAACTAAAAAGTTAGTAACACTAACGTTAACAATAAGTTAGATCGAGATTCTAACAGTTAATATCAGTCTATATTAAACTTACCACAGAGACATTTCCAGGAGCCTTTCAAACCAAAGCATCAGGACAAAACTGTTATCGTCTAGATCTAGATAGATGCATGCAGCTAGCTGGCTGGACGAAAACTTGGACTGTATTTGTGTGTAGCTCTATGAGAGTTTTTGTGCGGTGCGATAAAATTATTTACACGCAAAATCCCATAGAGATTGGTCCACATGAAGAAGACAGTTTCTTGCCATCAATTAAACAAAGTGGGAGAAATGTGACGTCATCGCAAATCCTCCACACTAATTGGTTAATGGCCTAAGAGTCGTGTGTCGTGCTGGCAGAAATCGCTCACAGAGCGATTTTCTGAAACGGCTAAAAACGTCGTGCACGACAGTCGGTAACGGTGTCGTGGCAGTGTGCACGATGCTATACGATTTGCATAGAGAGCGATTTTTAAAAAGTCGTTCATGTCGTCTTGTCGTGTCGTTTTGTCGAATGTCGGATCCGGTGTGTGGAGGCCTTAATACTGAGACATCAGACCGACATAAAACAGACCGAATACTAAATGTACACCCAAAGGTTAAATTTTATCCAATAACCATGCTTGCACCCGGCTACAAAATGTTGGGTAAGTATTATTTTGTGACTATGTGTTGCCGTTTCTACCTTCCAGGTCGTGAATTTTTGTGATGATGATTCAAGCAATTCTGGCAACCTTCACAACCGAGAAGCACCCAATAAACACAATCGGCTTTGTAATTCAAGGAGTGCATGGGAAGTCATGAGAGAACATGATGACTTCAGAGGTATTTCAACATTTATATCGCAGTGCATTTATTTGGGTCTCTCTATCTCTCGCATTGGTCATGTTAGTGAGAAGGTGTTTCTCTCTCTCTCTCTCTCTCTCTCTCTCTTTAATTAGGGAGGAATTGGAGTTTTCTTCTCCTTCTCTGTCTCCCGGTCATATGACCATGATGACGAGAGCCTTTTTCTGTTTTATTTCGGCATTGTGAACTCAAGAACAAAAATTCTTTATTAAATCACTGGGTGAATTATGGCAATTGTAGCAATCGATGACACACAAAAAGTAGGAATAGTAATCAACATTACTACTGATCCCAATTCTATAGACGAAAATGCATATTTTCTTCCGTCTGTTCGTCTATTTCTTTTTGCTTCTTTGTCCATATGTTCTCTTTCCTGAATTGTGATCTACGTTTTTAAACATAATTGTGTATTAATTTAACGTGTTTTAAGAGGAAATTGGCCTGCCATATCCCACATTGGAATTGTTATTTCTAGATTTTTTTTATCTATAACAAGTTGAATTCTGGTCATGCAGTTTCATAGTGAAAGAAACTGTCTCCAAACAACTTGGAAAGATCAATTAGTCTTTCCTTAAAAGAGATGTCTAGTGTAAGATTTTGGAATCATCAGACCGATAAGAAATTTACTCACTTTCTCCACAAGGCACATTCACGGCACACAGAAATAGTCTGGGAGCCTGCGACATTTCGCCTTACCCTATTTAACCCAGAATGTTTGACCCCTAACATGCCTAAGCATATTCAATCTGCTTAGACCATGACTGTGATTCAGGAAATAGGTGTCAACTGGTACCCTTAGGGTGGAGATGGCCCCCGGGCCCCCTCGAAAACGCCCCTTTTGCGGGAAAATTTACCCCACTGAGCTCATGGATAAAACTTAGTCATATTGGAAGTAAGCTAGGTGAACATTACTTAAACATAAAAGCTGACATTCCAGGAAGTCGGAAAGGGGCAGGTGACGCCCCTCGAAAATGCCCCTCCAGCGGGAAAATTTACCCCGCTGAGCCCATGGACCAAAATTTGCCACAGGATAGCAAAGGTGACACCCCTCAAGCTATGAGATCCCCCCCAACTTATTCCATTTCGACCAAGTTTTTATATTTGGGCTCAGTGGGGTATTTTTCCGCCGTAGGGGCATCTTCGAGGGGGCCCGGGGCCACCCACACCCTAAGTGTACCAGCTGACACCTATTCCTGATTCACAGCCATTTTCTCAGTATATTCCAGGGGTTCAACCTTCTTGGATAAATGGGGTAAGCTGTGATGTCGCAGACTCCCGGTCTAAAAGGATTGCAAGGGGCCACTCAAAAAGGTTGCATGAGTGATCGGTCCGAACATGTTTTTTTCAGCCATTGTCTGTATGTGAAGAGAATTCGTTTTCAGGCAACCTTTTATTATAATAGTATTCTTCCTAACTCACATAAAAAAATAAAGAAAGCTCACAAATCATTTTCCACTTTTTCCTGATTTTAAGTTTCTCGTTTATGCATATAAACACACACATACACATAAAGTTTCCCCTAAAACATATCCCTGTATTTTTTCGATCAGGAAAATAAGCAGCTTTCGCTTTTGTTAAAATTCTGCTCCCTTACTGTACATAGTGTCAATGGGAGAGGAAATAAAAAATAAAATCTGGCCTATTTTCATCGATGATTATTGTTCAATCTACTGTGAGTTTTTTTTTTTTTTTTTTTTTTAATGAAATTTGGCACATATCTCCCTGAGGTCACTCAATAAAAGGATCTTACGCCAAATTAACTATCCAATGCGGCACGGAGCAGGGACAACGCCCTAAACTTTCACCTCATTTGCATAATTTTCTCGTCGCATTAGCTCCCTGAAGCGTAAGAGTTCGGGATTTCGACGAAAATCAAATCAGACGAACTCCCCAAGAAGACTTATCATGGTTACCCACATTATGCAATTAAATTTTGGTCGATAGGTGAAAGAAGAGCTTTTCCAGTCCCACGTGCTCATTGAAGCGTGAACTTTCAATTGAATGCCATGAGATCATTGATACATGTACACGTGTCATGTAGACATGCTAAAAATGTTATCAATAAGTCTTTGAGCGCGCAAAAATGAGGTAATGATTACTGGATAATTTGAAATTGGTGATATTTTGTTTTTATTATGTGTTCATTCGACCGTGAATTGATAGGTATCAATAATTATTGCAAAAGTTGCAAACACCCTTCCAAAAACATGAATTCCTCCGCATTAGATCAAATTCATCGCGCAAAAGATGTCAAATCTGCAGTTTTTGCCATTTTCATCTCTTGCTCACTAAAGCATGAAATTTGGTTCACAAATCATTTTGCATGTTAAGTAACGAATAAAATTTATGTTGCATGCCTTCAAACGCAGAAAACTTTAAGGATGTTCCGATATCACTACATCAAAGTCATGGCACGAGGCTTGTGAATTTCAAAAAATGACAAGTTTGCATTGAGGTCGTGTTCACTGAAGCGTGAATGAACAGTTTGCCCTGAATTTTCCAGGCAATATAGCTGAGATGTTTTGCTACATGTCTGTATTCAGATTTCATCAAAGGTTCCTGATCGAAAAAATAAAGGTATATGTTTTAGGGGGAACTTATTTTTTTTGTTTTGTGTTTTCGTATATATATATATATATATATATATATATATATACACATGTATATATATTTTTTATATATGTTGACTTTGTATTATATAATTTTCTTAATTTTGTTATCACCAAAATGGTTTTGTTGATCTCTCAATCTTACCCCAAAATCAACTTTATCAAACGTTTTTGTTTTGAAATTTTCATCTATAAGAATTCGATTTCAAACAACCCTTTGTTTTTAACTGCCTACAAGCAAAGTAGAAAAAAAAGGGAAAGATGACTGCTGAGTTGTAAAAAGAAATATACATGTATATATGTATATATATATATATATATATATATATATATATATATATATATATATATATATATATATATATAATGTGAAAGTGCTTCGGCCACGTACGTGATGGGTGCTGCATCGTATGAAATTATAGTTGTGACTGAAGAAAGAGGCGGCGGGACGTTGCAAGTATGTTCACTCTGCCTTTATTATGCCGAGCTTTCGACCCTGTGACAGGTCGTCCTCAGGGCTTGAGATACAAAACAAAAATTAACCAATTGCAAAAATGCAACAAAACAACGAAATGAAAACAGGATTATAACACAAATACAAACGTACATAACAGAAAACGGTGTCAGCTATTACACAGTCTTTTCAAGTTTCAGTTGAATTAAAATCACAGTGTTAAATCAAAGTGAAGAAACGAACGGAAAGTGTAAATCATATAACTCAAAGAGTATAATCATAACAATACTAACTAGTTACCTTGATTTTGGCAGTAGGGAGGAGTTGGGTTTGTAAGTGAGGTGTCTTGACCGTGTATTGTTTAGCGAATGAACATGGCGAGGGGTTATGTTTCGAAAGAGGTGGCAGAGGCACCGAACTCTATTGGTGGGCAGTGGGGTGTGGAGGGGTGATTAAGAGCGCCGAACATTAATGGCGCCAGGAATTGGGGAAGGGGGGGGGGGGGGCTTGTAAGATTGTGCCAGCAATCTGAATCTTCTTTACGTCTATTCCCGTGCGCGTGTATAATTTTCATACGATGCAGCATCCATCACGTAAGTGGCCGAAGCACTTTCATATAAGAAATAATAGTTATCATGATGCAAATAAACAATTTTCGTAATAACAATACCGATATTATTATTATCATTGTTATTATTATTATTATTATTATTATTATTATTATTATTATTATTAACATCAGCATCATCATTATTGTTATCATCATTATTGGTATTATCATCATTATAATCGTTATTATTTCTGTCATTATTATTATGATTATAATTTTGACAGTTCTAACAATCTATGACAAGTCTAACCCCCCCCCCCCCCCGTCACCCTCTAGACTACACTTTTCCCCCAACATTCCCTTCTCAAAACCGTTCGTTAAACTAAACATTTATTACTTGTACAGGCAATAACTCTTCACCGTCCAATCTGAATGTTGCTCAAATCCAGCCCACTTTTAACTTGGTACAAGCGGGGAGTGGAGATGAGTGCCGTGTGGTTCTTGTTCTAGACACATCAGGAAGTATGGGGGTAAGTATGCATCCATAAGATTTACAAAGTATTGTACAGCTCTTAAACCCCCGTACCCTGTCTATTATCCCATGGTTTATTTCCTTTTCAATGTAAAATACCGGCGGGCCTTGTCAAAGGTTTTTTTTTTTTTCCTTGCTCTCTCATGCTATATGGGGGAGCATAATAGCTATTGCCTCTCTGCGATGTTCTGTAATTGCCAACAGAGAGATTTACTGCAAACTCTCTTATAAATATTTTCATTATTTTCCGAGGGGAATAAAAGTAAATAAAAAAACGATAACGGTTCAAACAGAAAGGATACGTTATACTAAAAAGAGAAATATGTAACAGCATCGTATTGTACGTCGCAGATTAAATTTTTATGAGGCAAAAGGTCGAATCTCCTAGCTTTAAGGCCACCGAAGGGGGAAGGGGGCGGGGTGGTGAAAGTCGTGTCAGAAATGGTTGAATCATGTTCAGGTAAGGTTACCTCCTCGAATTTCTCTCTCAACAGGCTTCCCAGGCTTCGCTCACCACCACACCCGCCCCTCTCTCTCTCTCTTTAAAACTAAACACCCCCCCCCCTCCCCTCCCAGCCGTATTAATGCCTAGTTAACATGTCGTTTACGATTAGCGTGCGGAGCCCGTAATCTGCCCATATTTCCCTATTCGTTCGGCCTCCGTCATTATCGTATGGATTCACGAGCTCCACAGCCTCTACGATTTAGTTTCGCGAGGATACACAAATTTGAAAAATCGTAAGACTGTAGCCCGTAAACACGTCGTAGTTGGCATTGCATTTGCCCGCACGGACATCGCGCGGGAGCCTCGGGCTGATCCTGCAACAAAATATACGACGTTTCTGTGGACTCCGGATGCTCAAAAACGGCACGGTGGCTGCATGATCACCGAGGTTTCTCTGCGCATTCTCTGCACGGGTGCCGTACGATTTCTGTGGGGAGGCCGCGGAGCTTGCACTGAAATTGCAGGATTACCGTACACTCTTCAAATAATCTAGTCAAATCGGACTAGATTACCTGCTCAGCTGCACTAGCTCTATTTCTAGTCAAAATGACCAGAACTAGCATGACTAGAATCCGAGTCAAGTTTGACTAGAGTGCGGTTGGCTCAATGGCTCTGCATCAAATTGTCTAGAATTCTGGTCATTTCGACTAGGAATAGTGCAAGTGCCCGGCTGATACGGTAATCTAGTCAAATCTGACTAGATTGTTTTTAGAATGCACAATCGCCGAGCAGCCTTTGTACGGATATGCCACGGCCTGCCCCCGATGACCAATACTTGAAATGGCACGATGATTGTAGATATTGTAAACACAAACACCGTAGCCCGTAGCCACCTACGATGCCAACGGAAAATCGCAGACCGCAGTTATCGTACCGTGCTCGTGGCAAATGTAAACTAAGCAAAAGTTATGCTTTCTGCTGTTTTCAGACAGTCTTTAGTCTAATCAATAAGTGACATGCTTTTATCTTACATTTCAATTGATGTTTCATACACAGACCAGCAATCGAATCGACAAAGTGAACAGTGCGGCAACTGCTTTTGTCGACCTTCTGGATAATGGGATATGGGTTGGGATCGTCACCTTTACAGGTTCTACAATCATCCAGTATCCACTGACACAGGTAACAACAGATATGGATAGAGATACTCTTCGTGGTATTTTTACATTAATTGCCAGTGGAGGAACGTGCATCGGATGTGGACTTCAAAGAGGATTGGATGTAAGTTTTAAGGAATATTAATGGTTTATTTTCAGGAACATCTTGAACAATCACATGGCATCGCATTTCTTACTTCTATTTGAAGTCTAAATGTTTTGATTATTATATATTTAGTTCACACGGCAGCTCGTGTCGAAATTGCACACAGTGAAAAATGGTGAATCGGAAAAGTTAGATTTACCTTAAAATATGCTATTAAGGCTTGTCATCCCCACCCTGATCGAAAATGCATCACCATGATTACTGAAGGGAAAAAACATAAACTAATGCATGCTGCATCTACGTTGACCATCAAAGAGGTCAGTCCGAAAACTCATTATGTCGATCGTTTCCTCTTAAACACTTGCATTCCGCAGGAAAGATATACAACGATCATAGTCATTGATGTTACTTTCCTGAAATCAGTGATCAATACATGATCTCAGTCGCTGTAAATAGCTTGGCGATGTACTGAATTGCACAAGAGTGCATCGATAAGCTACTTCTTTATTGTATACGTAATGCTTCCCATAATTTTGCCTTTATTATGCATATTAAACATGTTAAACGTGGACTGATATGCTTGAAGTTGCATTGCATAACAGTATTTTTCTGGGGTTTTCAGTGTTGCAAAAGCCTTATTTATTTTCTTGTGTAGGTTTTGATGCAGCATCCATCTGGGATCGTTGGTGGAGGAATCATACTCCTTATGACGGACGGACAGGATAGCGGAATAACCAACCATCCCATACGCCAAACATTGCAAGATATGGATGTGAGGGTCAATACTGTAGCCATTGGAGAGGACACTTATGGTGAACTCAATGTAATCGCACAGGAAACAGGTAGACTTTAATGATTTAGTTTTGGTCATGCAATTACATTGTGAGAGAAAGCAAAATGGGAAAGGTAGATTAGTTGTACATGAAAAACAGGTTTCGTAACTAAGAAATTTATTTCCCGGAAAAGGCACATTCACTGCGCACAGAAATTACTACATGGGGCCACACACAAAATTGCATGAACGTGCAGCCCAAACACTACAGCTTTTTCTTATATTATCTCAAATATGAGGGCATTTGAAGAGCATTAATTTTAAGAAAACCTTTCTACTATGATATTCGTCTAAACTCACATACAAATGAGAAAGCTCACAAAGTACTATTAACCTTTCCTAGACCTCAAGCTGTTCTTTAATTTAGAAGGATGGTAATGTTATATATCTGCATTCTGCAGCAAGGGGAAAAACGACTGAAACTCGCCAGAAGCTTGGTTTAATATCACCTCACCTTTTTCTTTCTTTTCCCTCTGTTCTTGTAAATAATTGTTGAATAGTATTATATGAGAATAAACAAAGTCAGGGGATCTGGTATTATTTAGTTTGTTGTTGTTTTTTGTTAATATTTTTTCAAGTACATTATATAGGAATCTGTTTTGTTGATGTTTGTTTGTTTTTTTAGATGATCAAAGCTTGTGATTCTCAACAACCAATCTGGTAAAATGTATAGACCAATTTTACCTCCGGTTTATGTATTTGGCCCTCTATCGGCGACGCCATTGCTGCGGTGGGCAAGCGCGCTGACCGCGATTGGCTCTGTGTAGAAAATGAATGTCAGATATGAAATATGCCCTGATTTTGTTCCATTTACTTTATTCTAGATCAATAAAATAAAGCATGGATACATGGGTAGATGAGGTAAGACAATGGCCATACCTGCCAGATGAAGGTATGATGTATTTTTGTACTTTGGATGGTTTTTCAACTTAGTTTTGTCAGTAAAAGTTCGATTGCAGCATAGAAGCCGTAGTGAATGGGAGCCCTCAATCTTACCCTGTTTACAAGTCATGTTTTCACCCATTAAATTTTACGCCAAAGTACATTATGATAATGTTTCTTGATTTCAAAGTCCTTTCTGTTGATGTTTTACCCACTGTCGACGAATTCCTTCACATTGCTTACGGAAACATGTGTAGGGAGTACGGCTTCTCACACAAACAGGCTTCATGAGTCAAAAGCGAGTGAATTTTGCACTCAGTTAGCTTCAAATTTCTAAACTTTCTCCCATTCTTGTGGCATTTGAGCACCGCACAGCTGCGACCTGAACTTTTCTGATAATTTATCATTGCAAATATTAAAAGAAATCTGCATATATTGGTCAAAATAGATAAAAACGAATGTACATAACGCGCTATTGACTTGTGTACTAAAAAAGTTGGAGCGCCCAACACAGTATGTCGAACTGTATCGAACAGTCTGCTGCCCTCTTGCTATGTGGGATTGGTCTATAGCATTCCAAAGGACTTAAGATCAGTTTTCTTAGGAAATTATTAATTGTATTAATAATTAAGATATTAGTAAAAAATGAGAGTTATAGTAATAATGATAATTTTATTGATAGTAATGATAATAAGGACAAAATGATAATGACAGTAATAGCAAGAATGATAATGATAATTATGATTTTCATATTATCAATTATAACAACAATAATGATGATAATAATAATAACAGTAATAATAAAGATAATAATGATAATAACGATAGAAATAATGACGATATCAGTATAGGGATGATAATAATAATAATAATTATTATTAATATTGTTAGTATTATAATTATTATTATTATTATTATTATTATTATTATTATTATTATTATTATTTTAATTATTATTATTATCATTATCATTACTATTACTATTATTATTATTATAACATAGCAATAATGATGATTGGTCATTGTGTATGAGGCTCATGTCTGTCATACGTAACACTCCTTTTTTTTTCGAGATGAAAACGAGCGTTGATATCATGTAAAAATTTCGAATTTTGCTTTAACACTTACCACAGGAGGGACAGCTATATTTTATCCCGATGACGGGGGCTCAGATGTTGTCAGCGCCTTAACTCAAACGGTAGAGATGTGTACAGGGGTGGCTAGCAGCCAAATGCGTATCCAGGTGTGTTTACAATTTTGTGCTGTATTATAGCAAGACATTTTGTTAGCATTATAGCATTTTGTTAGCATTAAAAGTATGTGTGCTTGAGAGAACAAATTTCACATGCATTAGTATTTGGTTCTTCATTAAGGCTACTTAGTTTTTTTGTTTTTGTTTTTGTTTTTGTTTTTTTTTTGTTGTGCGTAAGAACACGTCCGGAACACAAAATGTAAAAAATCAAAAATCAAACGTCTATTTTGACATACTGGAATAAAATTTTAGCAAAGATCATGCCACAAGAAGATCATATATCACCCGTGAAATGATCAATCATTGTTTGAAAAATCTGATTTTCAAACATTTTTTTTTTCATTTTGCGTTCCAGAAATAATCTTTCGCACAACAAGATTCACAGTAATGTTAAATGGGTATGATTTCAGTCCAACCCCAACTCCTCCCCCCCCCCCCCCCAGCTGCTAATACATGTTTTAGGGTACGCTATAAGTTGAGTTTTCACGAGTATGTCATTATCATACTTTTTCATCATCGTACTTGAACTTTTCTCTCGCCTGTTTTTTTTTTTTTCTTTCTTTCTTTCTTTCTTTCTTTCATAATATCACTGACACCAGTTGGTAGGTGAGGGTTTTTCTTTAGGTAATGGAGATACAAAGGAAGGTAATCTTTATTTCGATCCCTTCGTTGGCAACGGAACTCAGTTTTTTGTGACGTACACCATGTCCACATCGTCATCAGGTATGGCATTTGCAAGGTTTTTTAACAATGTACAATAAGGAACTTGAAGATCCAGGCTTGTAAAAGTTTTGCCTTATTTTGAACAGAAAGTACGTTTTCATTTTGTTTGCCTTTTTCATTTAATCCAAGTGAACCCATAACAATCATATGGGACTAAGAAAAGTCAGTTGTCAGTGGGTTAATTCTTAAAGAAATAAAGTGTGTCTCCCTGAAAGCAAAGTTGGATAGGTCCGGGGCCTAAAATTTGAGCATTTGTGGTTCTGTCGATATCATTCATGATGTAGAAAAGACCAAAGTATATCTTGAATAAAAAAAAAAATATGTAAAGGCTTTTTTTTTTAATCGTAGTAAATGAAGAGTTTGAATGCGAAAACCAATATATCCATTTTTGTCAAACTGAGATATTCGCAACTAAAGATCAAGAAAGATAAAGGAAATAATAAGAAATTTTTTGCTACTTTTGACCCTTAACTTCAGCAATATACCTTTATATGTAATGAGCAATGTATCGTTTGAAAAGTATTATTTTGTGTGATATGATAGTGACCTTACATTAAAATTTTCTAAAATGGCGTTTATCGGTTTTTGCATATAAACTCTTCGAATATAATTCTCCAAATAAAGCGTACAATACATTGCCGGAACGCCCCGCATGAAAACTTTATAAAATATGTGGTCGTTAATGCAAATTTTAATACGAATATCATTTGCACATGCGCTTGAATTGCAAGGGGTGAAATTTGATAATTCAGTCATGTAAACTAGATTGGCCTACTTAAGTCGATGCTAAACGTAATACTGACTTTGCAGGTGTCAATGTTGTGATCACGCAACCTGATAATACGACTATAACCAGGGGAAACCCACAGTACAATGATGACACAACCAGAAGAGTCATCACCATCTCCATTGATGGCCTGGCAATGGTAATACTTCCTTTGTATAAATCATTCAGGGCGAATTATGTGTAATGAAAAGTGGTCCTTTAGATTCGAGGAAGACCGATTATTCTTCTGGTGTGTGTTTCGCCAACACTATTACCATGAATACTATTTCTTTCCAGTATTTGTCTGGTGAAACCTTTATGTCTACATAATTTCATTTTTTTTTTTTTTTTTTTGGGGGGGGGGGGTTCCACAGTGATAGCATAAAGATTTTCAAAGATTTTCACCTTGATTTTTATGCTCATTATGAGCATAGAAAAACAAAAATTAAGAATATTACCATGATGTATATAGAAGAGTTAGCATATCTATATATGATTTAGATGGCAACTAAACGAATATTACGCTAGTCGCATTGCAGCGAAAACCTATAGAAAGCTGTATTTTAGGTTCCCTGTTTTTTTTTTTTTTTTTTTTTTTGTCAGGGAAGCCGGACTAAATTCGAGTTGTTTCGTTTTGTGATTCTTTAGAGTGGCAGATGGCTGTACTCTATTGAGAATGCCTTCTCGGGAGCTCAGTCAGTAACCTTTTCAGTTTTTTCGAGAGCTCTTGCTCGAGAAGGAGAAGAAGAAGAAAAAGAAGAACCAATCGTCGTTGAATCGTCCGTCGGCAATTCAGTCATGGATCTGTCCTCGCGTCGGGAACCCCTGGTTGCTTACGCACAAATTCGGAAAGGTTTTCAACCTGTTGTGAAGGCAAACGTCTATGCTATCATTGACAGACCAAGTGGCTATCCTGCAGAAAATATACAGCTTCTTGACGACGGTGCAGGTAAAATACTGACCAGAAATAAGAAAGAAATTATTGGTATTTATTCTGATGTACAAAGTGAGTCAGAAAAAAATATCCCATCATTTTGAAGTTGTCTTGTTTGCAGTAGGAACATTTATTCATGGGTTTCATGATATGTCTTGGTAGAGTATTGGTACCCTTTTCATTTGGATCTTTGCATGCATGACTGAATAACAGTCAGTCTTTAGAAGACTGCAAAATATCACTTGCGCCAAGTGGCTGGATGAAGATTAAAACATTTTTTTAAATAAGTTATAACTTATGTGCACACACCCACACACAACACCACACCCACCCCCCCCCCCCCCGACACACACACAGCAAAAAAAAACTTAATGCAGTGTTAACTTTTTCCTTTTCAGATTAAGATTTTTTTTACCAAGCATCGCTGAATGTTTAAGTGGTGATTCCCTAACAATTTTACCACCACCACCAGCACGACCATCATCATCATCGTCATTATCATCATCATTAGCAGCATCATTATCATCATCATCATCGTCGTCGTCGTCGCCATCATCATCATCATTATCACCAAGCGCACATTCATCCAATGTGCTATCTGAAATGTATCTCGTTGGTTATGACTTTTGTTTGTTGGTTAACAATGACCAGAATGGAAATCTGTGTCTTTGTTGTACTTGCCTACAAAAGGACTTGCTTGATTTGGCAGCAGTTACTTATGTTCAACGCTTTGTAAGTAGCTAAAGTATTATGGTTCGTCCTCAGTTTTATTCTTCACCCATCCACTTGGCGCAAGTGGTATTTTGCAGTCTTCTACAGATTGTCTGTTATTCAGTCATCCAGGCAAAGTTCCAAATGAAAAGGGTACCAATAAATGCTGGGAGGATAAGTGTACCAAGTCATGAAACCCATCATTGAATGTTCATACTTCAAACAAGACAACTTCAAAATGGTGGGACATTTTTTCTGACTCACTCATTATATCAATTGAATCTCTTCATTTTTTCATATTTAAGAACTTTTTCATTATTTCGAATATTGTTGAATATTAGCACCATCCAATTTATCTATGTGTTTATTAATTTATTCATAGATTCTTTCAATTTGTGACAGCACTGACAACCAATGGCTGAAGTGCTCATATGCAATATGCTCATATCTTTGCATTTCCAAAAATGCAAAGATACAATCAGCATAACTACAACAGAGTATAAAACATGTACATACTAATAAATAATCACAGAACGGAAGATATTGAAAAATCTCATAGAGAGCTCATCAGTGCTCACGGTTTATATTTCAAAAAATGCAAATATACAATCAACATAACTACAGCAGATTATAATACATGTTCATATTCATGGTGTTAAGCATTATGATATAGCGACATAACAGGTTTATTAATTAAACTTAGCATTATAAAGGAATTCAATTCATTTTGTCTAGAAGGATGCTTGACAACAAACATTATTTTTTCCTACATGACACAGGAGCAGACATAACAGCCAACGATGGCATATATTCTCGATATTTCACAAACATTGTTGGGACTGGTTTCTATGGCATCCGGGTCGTTTACGAGAACGATGGTTCAGCGATGATTTTGACGAGAGCTCAGTCAGGAATGTCTGGGATTCAGGCCTCGATTAGAGTGACAGATGATGGACAGATAGTGTCTGCTGGAAATATTGGTAGGGAAATTGATTAATATGCAAAATCCTTAGCTGTATTATTGGTGTGAAAAAAGAGCAGCATCAGTTCATGGAAAAATCACAAACAAAAATGTCTTTTTTTTCTCTCTCTTCTTCTTTTTCAATTTCTCTAAATCTTTTGGTTGATGTTTCCCTTTTCTTTCGTAGGTCAAAGAAGGTAACTTTTAATGAGTTTGATAGCATTTACAGGAAAGGTAATTCCATGGTTACTCACGTTACATATTGAATTACCTCTTGATCTGTTCTCTCACGACAGGTGTTTAAAGGTAAATGAGGTTTTTTTCACAACACTGCATACACATGTTTATATCATATTAGTAAATGCAGCATCATAACTTCAGAAGTTCGTTATTCATGCTACACTATTTTGGACCAACCTTCGGAATTGCCCGTATGCTGGTCAAGGCCGTGATTCCTTTTAAAAAAAATTGGGTTTTAGGGCACATAGGGCCGACTAGCACAAACATGAGGATTAATTTTCTATCATCAGCCATAATATTTTTTCAAAAGTCGAAAGATGTTATTCGTCCTGCTGACCTTTCCGCTTACGATCATCGTTTCCTCTTTTTAGGGAAACCGAATACCACCTATTTCATGATTAATCATTGTAAGTTAATCATAACTTCGAAATGTTAGAATAACATTCAAATTCATCTTTGAAAATGTAGGCCAGACAGTTGTTGTTGGCAACATGGAATTATATGGCAACAAACAGCGAAAATTCTGGAAATCGCTTTCAGTTTAATATTCCGCATCCCATAGTTAGTATATATTCTGGCTCATTCAGATTTATCAGGAGCACTGTTAAATACACAAGGGTTGAGGGCAACACAGAGTTATTCAAACATGCATGAAATCAATTTTCAGGCTCATATCAAATACGCCTTCCTGGGGTTGAGTCAAACCAAACACTGCAAGGGGAACCCGCACCGTCTTTCACCCGAAGTTCATCGGCGGGTTCGACTACGGTTACGAATGTCCCCGTAGGATTTACACCGGGCCAAGACTTATTCCCGCCTAGCAGAATCCAGGACTTGAGGGTACCGAGGACTCATGTTGAAAATCTAACGTTGGTTCTGTCGTGGACGGCCCCCGGTGATGACCTGGACGCAGGATCTGGTTAGTACAATAATATAAAAATGAAGCACACTAACAAGAAAAAGGAGTTTTGGAATTAAACCAAAGGCCACTTTTCTCTTTCCGTGTACGATGAACGACAAACGTTGTGTAGAAAACACTGGAAAATGCCAAATACGAGGGGGGGGGGGTTCATCCCAAAAATCATTTCTACCCTGTGGTTGTTAGTTGCGTGTTTTTTGTTCCTGCTTTTGTTTGGTTTGTATTTTCTTTTTCTCCTTCATACAAATAATTGATGGATAGCATTGGCCAAGAGTATACAGATTTCTATCATTTGAATTAACAGCTTCGTCGTATGACATAAGAATTGGTAACTCCTCCACGCAACTCCTGGATGACTTTGCGAACACAACAAGAATTAATCAAACAAGTATTCTCAAGGGGAACCTGACATCACCTAAGCCCTTCGGATCCACGGAAACCTTCGTAATCGTCGTCGCCGACATTCCTGAGGTGGACTCCTTCTCATATAGCTTCGCCCTCACCGCTACCGACGATGATGGCCAGACGAGTCCGGTGTCGAATGTAGCCATAGCGACATTCAGAAGAGGTATGCCAACCCCTCTGCCTTCAGGGCCTTTCGTAGGTGTAACGTGTATGAGAGGCGGAGTGCTGAGTTGACCTGCGGTTGCTCATACAAAAATTATTTTCAGGGAAACCTTTGTCAGTGTATGAAGAATAGTTTTGGACTTTGAGATGACCTTATTATCATGTTTGCTACTATCATTTCTGTATTTAAATTCATAGTATCGCTCTGTATTACCTGATTACCTTTGCATTAAAAACATGCATGAAATTACTACAAAAATAATCTGAGATGAATTCATTTGTAATTCATCAATGGACTTTGGTAAATCCAATTTTGTGTTTATTCCATTTGGCTTGGTGCATTCAAGTCTGAAAAAACTATCTATTCTTTAAACTACATTACAATCATACAAATACGAGGTATTGCATGCAAATAATAACAAGAATTCAAAGTGACAAAAAGAGAATGTGCATTCACTGAAATTCGTCATGGATGACAAATTAATTCTTTACAGCAAAGTTTAAATAGGGGAAGTTGATAAACGTCTGTTACTTAATAGATAAGTGTCATCCTAAATGGATGACTATGGACTTTTGATGTAAGTAATAGTCGGGACACCATCTAAAATTAGATACATGTATATACCCAAGCTTTAAATAGTGTTAGGTATAATTATGCATCAATACATAAGACCCTACTATTACCTGAAAATTCATTTCACTATATCCCTGTGAAATATATTTTACTTCCCTGGAGTAATTCAGGTAAACTTTATAAAGGCCTACAGCTTGTGACTGGCATTACAAACATCATAATAAACTACTCAGAACGTACATTGAATATGCTTTCAAAATTGAAAGAGCCTGAACTACTGGATTCATATCCTGCAAACATCCTACTTTCCTTTTCAATTCGTGAAGGAACAGAATAGTCCATAAAGCTTGACATTGATTAATTTAGAGATATGATTTACAGACTTTATTCCTTATCCTTTAGTTCAAGGGTTCGCTTGTGATCTTGACAGTCTACACATGTTATTCATCATTATTTAGGAAAAGGAATACAAACCAAGTATGAATTCAACTTATAGTTTTACCTGAATAACTAAACGCGAGGAATCTTGGTAGACCTCAGTGTTGGTTCTGGCAATCTTGATAATCCATGGAACTTGAAATGGCAGCACAAAATGCCATGGTTTTGAAATAGCGAGGGTTTAGTGCAACAAAGGGCTATCTACATTTTTCGGTCCAAATGAGGTTTTGATATCAAAATGATCAATAAGAGGCCAGGCACGCATTGGTAATCATAGTTTCTACAGCAGACTTTGCTATAGCAGGGTATCACCCACAGTAGGTATGGCCATCTGCATTAAACCAGTGTTTACAACATAATTTCATTGCAAGTTTTTCTCAAAATGGCCAAAATCACAAATAGCCCTTTGATGCACTAAACCCTCGATATGAAACTTTCGATCACCTCATACCTATAGGTCCTGCATGTATGAATTCTGCGCAGATAGTGAAACTAAACTGCTAGGCTAGGCAACCTACCAGAACAGAAACGCATCACATGTTTGGGCTATGCTGTGTAGCCTAACTACCCTCTGCATTCAATCCTAATAATTTTTTAATGTACATAATATTAAGAGAGTAGAATAAGGAAGAGGAGGAGATTGAAGCCTAAGTGGGCTTCTACAACTACAAGAATTGCATCACGGATCATCCCTTATCTTAATCCTCGGTGTTCCGGCGTGCAAAGTCGCGATGTGAATACGTTCCTAACTAGGTATTTATACGGCCGGACAACTGCGGACAAGTTTGGTGTCTATAAGGATAGACAAGGTACGTAGCAACGCGGACCTTCCCAGAAAAGCCTCCGGAGCGAACTCGGAATACAAAGAAGAGTAAGATGCTACTGGACCCCTACACGGTCCTTTCACGAAGGTGTACGTTCTCTGCTGGGATATTCCTGGAATGTTGACGGATGAGATGACCACGTTGTCATCCTTAAAGACCGTTCATAAGAATATTTGGTCATTTACTTTGCTACTCTTGAGCGACTTAACGTCTTCCGATCTAACTCACAAACCTGAAAATGTGCAAAATATATCCCTGCTTAATTTTTAAAACCATAAAGGTAAAAACTACTAGTTGCAGATGCCCTCGTCTTGCTGCAGCAGCAGGAAATGGACAAAGACCACACGTGTGGTTGACAGGTTGTCATATAAGAAAATTTGGGCGTGGATTAATCGGCTTGCAGAAAAAAATATACGGAATTCGAACTCAGTATTAATACGAAGCTAGACTCGCGGATGCATTCGGTGGCTACTTGGAGACTCCCGAATGCATTCGGTGGATACACGGAGGTACATGTTGCCTACCATGTTGAATACGGATGGTTTTTTTCCATGTACTCTGGGATGAAATATATATATATATATATATATATATATATATATATATATATATTCCTCCGGATATGCCGGTGCACCAAGGGTGACGCCGGATGCCTCTCCGCTGTTTGCCGAATGCCTCCCCGGTGTTTGCCGGATTTAATAAGAATGACAACGGAGCGCCGATCCGGGATGATCCGTGAGGTGATCCGTGGAGGTGTAAAAGCCCCTTTACCATAAACGCTAATTATTACAATGATACCCTATCATGATTTTTTTTTTCTCTTGGGAAGGGGGGGGGGGCTCAATTTCTCTACTGGTGCATTAATAAGCGACAATTTGATATTTATACCGATTTCACTTTCCGAATATATTTGGCGGATTACGATAGAGATTTTATGTAAATCTGCCTCTTTGAAACATTTGTACTTCATGATAAACATTATAAAGGCACGACTATAGTCGAAAATGTGTCAATTCGGTTATCATTTCAGCCCAGTTGTAGTGTTTTCCTCAGCCATGCCATTTGTAGTGAGATTACAGTGTTGATTATTTTGGTATAGACACGTTTCTTTCTAGTGACGTTTATCTTTCTCTTTTACACATGATTTCTCCTTATTAAAGATATTAATGGCTGATTTTGATATAGATTTTAATTTCCGAATTAGGGTGGCGGATAAGGGTAAAGATGTTTTTAACTACCTCTTTGAAAGCATTTGTACTTCTTGATAAACATAAAGGTACGACCAAGTAGGCAACACTTATGTTTTCCAATTGAATTATGATAGAAAGCCCTTTTTCCGGGTTTTCCTACTGAGTTTGCAGCAAGATTTATGTTGTTGATTTCAGTGTGAACACTTTTCTTTGGTACTGATGTTTACCTTTGCAATATGATTTCTGTCTTCAATTAAAGATATTGATTACTGCAGTCCCGATCCCTGCATGAACGGAGCAACATGTATGGATGGAATAGTCAGCTACACCTGTGCATGTGTTCCTGGTTACACTGATGCTAACTGCTCTACGGGTATGAACCAATATCATCTTTCGAATGCCTGTTACAGCCTTTTACCGATTTTAATTTCCGAATTTTTCGGCGGATTAGAGCATGTAGAGGAAAGATATATTTAACTACCTCTTTGAAGCTTCTTGAAACACAGAAAGGTACGATATATCGCCGAAAATTTGTTTTTTCAATGAAATTTTGATTGAAAGCCGTTTGGGGGGGGGGGGTATCCTACTGAGTTTGCAGTGAGATTACAGTGTTGATTTTATAAGTATAGAAATATTTCTTTTGTAAAGTAATTGTTTACATATTTTTTTCACAAATTATTTCTTCTCACTTAAAGATATCAATGACTGCAGTTCTGATCCTTGCATGAATGGTGCGACATGTATGGATGGAATAGAAAACTACACCTGTTCATGTGTTGCTGGTTACACTGACGCTAACTGCTCTACAGGTATTAAGCAATATCATCCTGAAAATATCTATAGTAGTATTTATACGGTATAGACTGGAGATTTGATTTTCAACGACCGTTTAGTTTGGAAAATCTGCCTTTCTGAAACCTTTCGCAAATAACATTAAACATAAAGGAATGGTGTATAGCCGAAAATCATGTTTGAATTAACATACAATTTTTGCCTTTGGATTTCCTAATGAAAATTGCAGTGAGATTACAGTGTTGATGATTTTCAGTACTGACATGGATTCTTTGGTTATGTGTACCTTTCTGCTTTGCAATACAATTTCTCCTTAATTAAAGATATTAATGAATGCAGTCCCGATTCCTGCATGAACGGTGCAACATGTATGGATGGAATAGATTACTACATCTGTGCATGTGTTGCTGGTTACACTGATGCTAACTGCTCAACAGGTATCGAGCAATATCATCTTTAGAATTCCTGTTCTAGCATTTCTACCAATTTCAATTTGCAAATTGTGTGGAGGATTAGGGAAAGATTGTTTAACCAGGGAAATGTAACTTCGTTTAACAACCTCTTTGAAGCCTCTGTACTTCTTGATACACATAGAGACCTGTACGACATATAGACAAAAAAAAAAAAAAAAAAAGGAGAGAAGGCGCTCTACTGCTGTATGGCGGCCAGTTTACACGCTAATTTGTTTCTACTTGTCACCTAATATTTCAACTTTTTCTTCTGAAGTATTTGTGCTCAAAATGTTATCATCATGTGTAAGAGTCACGTAACTGTCACCTGGATGTGTTATCTCCATGCCTTTGGCTGTCTTCTTCGTGAAACAAAGTGTGAGAATGAGCTGACTGATAACTGTCAACTCAGTGATCGTGAGAATCTGCTTTTTCTAAACGACTCCTCCGAATCTGCCCAAATAGATTCCTATAAGAGATGACCACTGTAAACCGGAGACCCGCCGCCTAAGCAAACAAGACAAAGACAAAGACAAGACAAAGACAAAGGGTTCGTAAAAAGGGTCATATGCCCCCCTCTAGCGACCATCACCCTTAGCAGGGTTCGATCACTTAACAAAAAAAATGGATGAACTATGAGCAAAAGTCAAGTATGATCATGAGTAATTCTAGCTTGATCTGCTTAACTGAAACTTGGCCAAACTCAAATGTTCCGACCAACACCAACCAGATACATGGATTCGATTTCGTGAGTCAGGACCGTTCTTTTGAAGAAACTAAGAAGAGTCGAGGTGGTGGATTATGTAAGTACGTCAATGAGTTATGATGTAAAA
Source organism: Echinometra lucunter (assembly GCA_029962745.1). Lineage (NCBI taxonomy): Eukaryota > Metazoa > Echinodermata > Echinoidea > Camarodonta > Echinometridae > Echinometra > Echinometra lucunter. Next base: position 29,365,898 of record CM057162.1, on the reverse strand, counting down.
ACTTTACTGGACGAGCCTCCATCTGCTGTGGAGATATTGAACCTTGGGGCATATCCTTTCATCCCTTCTTTCTACAACGTGAGTTCCCGCCAATACGTCTATTCCTGGTCTACATTCCTCCAGTCGCGGATAGAAAACCGAAATACCGCAATGCTTCAAACAGCCTTTGATCTTACTGACTGCGAATTGCTTTTGGACTCTGGTTGCAATGCTGACGAGTCTGCGGACATAATAAACAGCCATATCTCTTTTTGTACTGATCTACACATTGCCTCAAAATCAGTGGTAGTATATCCCACCAATAAGCCGTGGAAAATAGGTCTTCAGGCGCTCATGCAAGGAAGGAAAACGGCGTTTAAAAGTAAAGACAATGAAACAGCTAAAGTATTGAATGTGAAACTGAGAAGAGGAATTGCCAATGCAAGAAAGAGACTAATTTACAGAAACTTAAGAATTGTTTCCGAATAAATAAACCAAAAGACGCCTGGAAATGTTTGAGGGAAAATATGACTGATTCTTCAAGTAAACCGGAAAAGGATGCTTTCCTGCACGAGCCCTATCCCAAACAGCGTGCGGATGAACTGAACTCTTATGTCAATTGAATCCATTCACATAAGAGGGGTTTAACCTACTACCGCCGGACCACTATAGCTTTCGCGAGTACATAGAAGTGCAGGAGGACGAGTTAAGGGAATGCCCAGACCAATCCCATTACACTCGTTATTCCCTAAGGTGCACTTTTCCCACGTTCCATTAAAACGAGGTAACAATTGCGGCATGTGGGAAAGCGTCCATAATCTTCCATGTTAGCCAATACCTAAATCCGCCAGCCCATCTATGACCTCCCTTGAACGAATAATTCTAAAGCACCTCATTCACCCGTCAGAGTGCAAATTGACCGGCACCAGTTTGCATATCAATCGAACGGATCCGTTCAGGACGCTATACACTTTATACCCTGACAGATGCCATCCATCGACACCTGGACACTGCGAGGAGTTACGCCCGAGTCATTGACTGTAAAGTCGATTCTGACTGCTTTAAAGTGATACAATAAGCTGATGCCACGGTTACTTTAGGGATAGTGAAACCGAATATAGGTCCTTTGTTCACTACTTTGTTAACTGGGAACAAAAAGAAAATTATTTAAGACTTAATGCATCCAGAACAAAAGAAATGGTTTTCCGTGTGAAGAGAAATCCTAACCCTCTAAACTGTCCCATTTGAATCGACAGCCAAGAAATTGAAGTAGCTCCAAAGTACAAAATACTTAGGCACAATCATAGACATTCAGTTTCAGTTTACTGTTTCATATTTCACATATTTTCAGACATTTACAATATTTGACAGTGTTTTGAGAACTTATAGAAAGTATACAAACAAGCAATATAAGAGTTACAAAGGAAATAGTAAATTCAGAAAAAGAAATAAATAAAAGAAGGTAAGTACCCCATATAAGTATAAGTACATGCAGTATTGACCGAGAGTGAAATATGAAGGAGCCTAAAGAAAAGTTAGGCTTGACTTGGGATGATCAAACGAAGGAAGTAGGCACAAAAGTAAACAAAGAATGTACTTCCTTGGCAAATTACTGTCCTTTAAATGTTGACAGAACCATAATGACGATCACCTTCGGATGAGCTGTGTGGTATAACAATGCCAGGCAAGAAGACAAATGAAAGCTAAGAAAAATAATGAAGCTAGATGGTAAGATTCTGATGAGACAAATGGATTTAAATGTAATCTGTAAAAAAAAAAAAATAGCACTAAACAAGGCAAAAGAAATAGCCAAAGACCAGACTCACCCTCTCAATGTCCATTAAGACATGCTACGCAAGTGGTAAGAGATGGCGGTCCATAATACAAACTAAACCGTTATCTAATGTCATTTATTCCATCATCTGTTCGGCTTCTCAGTATTAGAATGAATGACATTAGTTTATTCTATTTGTATGCCTTCATAGAAATGATTATTCTAATTCTACAATTCAAATGCGATATCTTGTCATTCAAATAGTGAATTGATTCTATGCATGTCTTTATGTTACGATAATCAGTACGAGTATCTTATACTTCCTAAGACCCATTAAGTCTTTCTGGCAGTTATACAGTTATACATATATCTACGATAATAATAATTTGATACATGTTTCACGTACCTCCAGTCATCTGTATTGATCTCTTGTATGTATTTTTCTTTCATATAAATTTTGCTTGTGCTTGTAATATTTTGTTCGTTTGTTTGTTTGGTTTATGGATGATCTTGTATTATGGATACACAAAACAAATTTCCATTGATATAGACAATATTTTGCATTATTGAATTGAACATTATGCTTTTTAATTGAGCTATGATTCTAAGCCCTACTGAGCGAGATTGCAGTGGTGGTCATTTCAGTATAGACACATTTCTTTTGTACTTACGTTTTCCTTTCTCCTTTCTAATATGATTTCTCCTTAATTATAGATATCAATGACTGCAGTCCTGATCCTTGCATGAACGGTGCAACATGTATGGATGGAATAGATTACTACACTTGTGCATGTGTTCCGGGGTATACTGATGCTAACTGCTCAACAGGTGTGAAGCAATATCATCCTTAGAATGCCTGTTCTAGCTTTTCTACTGATTTAAATTTCCGAATTGTTTGCGGATTAGGGGAGAGGTTTTTTTAAAAGAACCTCTTTGAAGCATTAGTACTTCTTGATACACGTAAAAGTACGGCATATAGGCAAAAATGTGTTGTGTAATTCAATTATGATGGAAAGTCGTTTTCCAGGGATTTCCTATTGATTTTGCAGTGAGATTACTGTGTTAATGATTTCATTATAGACACGTTCTTTTGGTACTAATACTTAACTTTCTCATTTACAATATGTTTTCTCCTTAATTAAAGATATCAATGACTGCAGCCCCGATCCCTGCATGAATGGTGCGACATGTATGGATGTAATAGATAACTACACCTGTGCATGTGTTACTGGTTACACTGATGCTAACTGCTCAACAGGTATGATGAAGCAATATCATCTCTATAATGCCCGTTACTGCTTTTCTACCGATTTTAATTTCCGATTTTTTCGCGGTTTAGGGGAAAGATTTTTTTAAAACGTTATTGAAGCTTTTTTACTTATTGATACACATAAAGGTTTGATTTCAAGGAGAAAAATTATTATTTCTTTAATTAAATCATGACTGAAACAGGTTTTCTAGGGTTTTCCTACTCATTTTGCAGTGAGATTGCAGTGTTTATTTTATCAGTACTGGAACACTTTCCTTTTCGGAGTTATGTTTTACCTTTTTCTTTCCCAAATTTTGTCGTCTATATTAAAGATATCAATGACTGCAGTTCTGATCCCTGCATGAATGGTGCAACATGTGTGGATGGAGTAGATAACTACACCTGTGCATGTGTTGCTGGTTACACTGATGCTAACTGCTCAACAGGTATTGAATAATATCATTTTTTTCGTAATGCCCGTTCTCTTTTTTCTACCGATTTTCATTTCCAAATTTTGTGGCGGATTAGGGGAAAGATTTTTAAACTACCTTTTTGAAGCATTTGTACTTCTTGATACACATAAAGGCACGACATAAAGCAAAAATATGCTTTCTAAATAAATTCGTATTGAAAGCCGTTTTCTTCGGTTTCCAGTGAGATTTCAGTGTTGATGATTTCCGTGTCGACACGTTTTTAGCACTAAAGTTTACTTTGATTTCTCCTTTACAATGTGATTTCTCCTTGATTAAAGATATCAATGACTGCAGTCCCGATCCCTGCATGAACGGTGCAACATGTATAGATGGAATAGATAACTACACTTGTGCATGTGTTGCTGGTTACACTGATGCTAACTGCTCTACGGGTATGAACCAATATCATGTTTAGAATGCCTGTTACCATGGTTACAGCCTTTTACCGATTTTATTTCAGAATTTTTTCGCGTATTTGGGGTAAAGGGGAATGATTTTTTTTTAACGTCTTTGGAGCATTTGTACTCTATTTCATTTCGTTAGTTTTCCATTTCCAACAATATAAATCAGAGTAAATGGGAGACATTGTACAAAGAAAAGCAATGAAACTTAACAATGTAATTGTAAATGTAAATAGTTCACAGTGTAGAACAGGCCTTAAAAAAAACAGGTTGGTTATGGAGGGGACTGCTGAAAAGCTGTGCTTGTAGATTGCAGCCCCTTACTTCCTGAAACACATAAAGGTACGACGTATTGGAGAAAATTTATTATTTCTTTAATTAAATCATGACTGAAAGAGGTTTTCTAGGGTTTTCCTACTCTTTTTGCAGTGAGATTGCAGTGTTTATTTTATCAATACTGGAACACTTTCCTTTTCGGAGTTATTTTTTACCTTTTTCTTTCCCAAATTTTTTCGTCTATATTAAAGATATCAATGACTGCAGTTCTGATCCCTGCATGAATGGTGCAACATGTGTGGATGGAGTAGATAACTACACCTGTGCATGTGTTGCTGGTTATACTGATGCTAACTGCTCAACAGGTATGAAGCAATGTTATTTTTAGAATGCCTGTTAAAGCTTTTCTACAGATTTTTTATTTCCGAATTTTTGCGGAATAGGGGAAAGATTTTTTTAACAACGTCTTTGAAGCATTTGTACTTCTTGTAACCAGTCTTGGAGGTCTCGAGGCCGACCTCGGCCTCGAGGCCGGCATTGCCAGTCCTCGGCCTCGGCCTTGGCCTCGTAATGCCGTGACTCGGACTCGGCCTCGGCCTCGTAGCGTGCGGCCTCGATGACTCGGATCGAGGCCGGGTTCGAGGCCGGGAGATTTCATAGAATCTGGTGAAATTAAGATTTTATTTTGTCAACATCTTTTCGCTATTTTGAAGTATTTTCCAATAATATTTCATTTAAAATGACTTTTATTTCAAGTATTTTATTTTACACTTGAAAGTTTGAAGGCATGGTGATGTTAATTTATTACGCTAAAATGTCTAGAATTCACCTCCGATTGTCGTTTTTTAATCATCCAAGTACGACCTACAAACTGAGTTATTTCATTTCTGGCCCGATCGACTCTTGCCATTACAAATGAAACAGCCAAGGTGGGAAACACAATTATATGCACTTTATTGCGGACGTGGGTGAAATCTACTTGAGGCAATTGCACTATTTTAGCTCTGGCGTAACTGTTTGATGAGCGAAGGAGCTCACTCACATAATCATGAAGAGAAATGAACGGAAGCTGTTCAAAAGTATGACAAGTCTTGACAAGGTATTTTTTAAGAAAGAAATGAATGAAAAACGAAGGGACATCACTAAAAAATAGACATTCATACTTGCAAGCAAGAGCTTGTTCGTTAATGCCCTTCTGATTAAATTTTATGGTGGACATGAAATTATTCAGGCCAAGTTCGATATCGAATCATGATGTGAGTCTTGTGTGGTCGAGTCAGTTTGGGATCTAGTGTAATGGACACCTCGCTCGCAGTGAATTAGCGTGTTTTTGTTTTCAATACAGCAGCCTCCACAGATGGTTTTCGGACAATAAGTGACCATAAACTTATCGATAAATCATGGTAATCTTACTTTAATATTTCGGGTTCCGCCGGTTTGAGATTATGGAGGAAATAGTGATTTTTCCACCTTTCCTCAGACTAATTTTATGTTATATATTTTTATTGTAAAAATCACCATTTTCCCGATCGGGCAAGTGCTTTTTACATTTGCTTGCCCGCCCGTGACTTTCACTTGCCCCGGACAAGCGGGCAAGTGGGTTTATCGCGCCCTGAATTCAGGCAACTGGGTCACTTGCTCAAATTTCTTATAACCATATTCGCTTAAATAATATGTTTCTAAAAATGCTTATTTGAATTTGAAAGGTTTAGAAGACAAGACTACACATTCATGCTTCATTCAGATCGCGATATTTTTCCACACTCATTGCACAATCTTTTTTTATCGGCGGGAAGGTGATAAGCGTATGGCATTGTCCTAAAATTTGCATACGCATTGTGGGTTGTTCTATTTCTTTCAGGGGGGTTGTATGGGGGAGAAATATTCGGATTTCATTGATTTTGCATTTAAAATTTAATAATCAAAACATGATCGCATATACACAAGTATTTATTTTTCACATGAATAAATTCAAATACAAACAACAATCCAATTTATAATTCTACATTTTTATGTTCATACTTGTGACGTAATTGTCCGATTCCTTTGCGAGAAATAAACTCTGCCGTCTGGACATTATAGTGGTGGGAGATTCCATAATCGTATGGGGGTAAAACATGCAAGAAATTCGGAAAATGAATGGAGAATAATGATATATTGTACTTTATGAAGAACAGAGCAGCGTGAAAAGATGTTTGAATTATTTCATTCCATTGACAAGACACAAAAAATGAAGAGAAAAGTGATGGCATTTTTTTCCCCCAATGAATAAAGTCATTGGTTGTATGATTTCAAAGTAATTTCAGAAGGTTAAACAACAAATTAAAATATGACATTCGCAGGATGAAAATCCAATTGAATTCGAATTGGAGATCCCCATTGGTCAGTGAATCAATCTTTTTATTGTTATTTGAAATATGTAATGCAAAATCATACATTTTTTGGTGAAATATTTCACAAACATATTTATAATAAGTATACATTAAAGGTAATATGATTGTTTTTGTATTTTACTTTACTTTTTGAATTTCAAGAAAAAAATAGCAAATATGCAAATAAGGTAAAACTAGTCATGTGATTCCATTGAAAACCAATTGGCTATTGGTCCCCATTGAAACCAATTGGTTCAAATTGTTCCCCATTGACACCAATTGGTCCCCACTGTTCCAATTGAACCAAGTGACAGTTGGTCCCAACTGGACCAATTGAAACCAACTGTCCAATTAAAATCCCATTGGACCGATTGGGACCGATTGACCTCATGGCTGGTATAGAATAAGACTTCAACCAAAATCTGATTTAGACCAATTGAAACCTATTAAGACCCATTGGTACCATTTCAAACCAGTTGAAACCAACTGAACACCCACTGAATTCAATGGGTGTTCAATTGGTTTTCAATTGGTTTTTCATCTTGGGTTATTAATATTTTAATTTGGTGACTCGGACTCGGACTCGGACTCAGACCATGGTGACTCGGACTCGGACTCGGACTCGGACCCTGGTGACTCGGACTCGGACTCGGACTCGGACTCGGACTCGGACCATGGTGACTCGACTACAAGACTGCTTGTAACACATAAATGTACGACATAAAGCAAAAATATGTTTTTTTTTAATTGAATTATGATTTTAACCGTTTTCTACGGTTTCCTACTGAGTTTGCAGTAAAATTACAGAGCTGATGATTTCATTGTAGACCCGGTTCTTTAGTTCTAATGTTTACCTTTCTCCTTTACAATATGATTTCTCCTTAATTAAAGATATTAATGACTGCCGTCCCGATCCCTGCATGAATGGTGCAACATGTGTGGATGGAGTAGATAACTACACCTGTGCATGTGTTGATGGTTACACTGATGCTAACTGCTCAACAGGTATTGAATAATATCATCTTTTTCGTAATGCCCGTTCTCTTTTTTCTACCGATTTTCATTTCCAAATTTTGTGGCGGATTAGGGGAAAGATTTTAAACTACCTTTTTGAAGCATTTGCACTTCTTGATACACATAAAGGTACGACATAAAGCAAAAATATGCTTTTTAAGTAAATTCGGATTGAAAGCCGTTTTCTACGGTTTCCAGTGAGATGTCAGTGTTGATGATTTCCGTGTCGACACGTTTTTAGCACTAAAGTTTACTTTGATTTCTCCTTTACAATGTGATTTCTCCTTGATCAAAGATATCAATGACTGCAGTCCCGATCCCTGCATGAACGGTGCAACATGTATAGATGGAATAGATAACTAAACTTGTGCATGTGTTGCTGGTTACACTGATGCTAACTGCTCTACGGGTATGAACCAATATCATGTTTAGAATGCCTGTTACCATGGTTACAGCCTTTTACCGATTTTATTTCAGAATTTTTTCGCGTATTTGGGGAAAAGGGGAATGATTTTTTTTAACGTCTTTGGAGCATTTGTACTCTATTTCATTTCGTTAGTTTTCCATTTCCAACAATATAAATCAGAGTAAATGGGAGACATTGTACAAAGAAAAGCAATGAAACTTAACAATGTAATTGTAAATGTAAATAGTTCACAGTGTAGAACAGGCCTAAAAAAACAGGTTGGTTATGGAGGGGACTACTGAAAAGCTGTGCTTGTAGATTGCAGCCCCTTACTTCCTGATACACATAAAGGTACGACGTATTGGAGAAAATTTATTATTTCTTTAATTAAATCATGACTGAAAGAGGTTTTCTAGGGTTTTCCTACTCTTTTTGCAGTGAGATTGCAGTGTTTATTTTATCACTACTGGAACACTTTCCTTTTCGGAGTTATTTTTTACCTTTTTCTTTCCCATATTTTTTCGTCTATATTAAAGATATCAATGACTGCAGTTCTGATCCCTGCATGAATGGTGCAACATGTGTGGATGGAGTAGATAACTACACCTGTGCATGTGTTGCTGGTTATACTGATGCTAACTGCTCAACAGGTATGAAGCAATGTTATCTTTAGAATGCCTGTTAAAGCTTTTCTACAGATTTTTTTATTTCCGAATTTTTCGCGGAATAGGGGAAAGAATTTTTTTAACAACGTCTTTGAAGCATGTGTACTTCTTGTAACACATAAATCTACGACATAAAGCAAAAGTATGTTTTGTTTTAATTGAATTATGATTTTAACCGTTTTCTACGGTTTCCTACTGAGTTTGCAGTAAACTTACAGAGCTGACGATTTCATTGTAGACCCGGTTCTTTAGTTCTAACGTTTACCTTTCTCCTTTACAATATGATTTCTCCTTAATTAAAGATATTAATGACTGCCGTCCCGATCCCTGCATTAACGGTGCAACATGTATGGATGGAATAGATTACTACACCTGTGCATGTGTTGCTGGATACACTGATGCTAACTGCTCAACAGGTATGAAGCATTATCAACTTTCGAATGCCCGTTACAACTTTTCTACCGTTTTAATTTCCTAATTTAGTTGACGATTAGGGGACAGATTTTTTTAACAACGTCTTTGAAGCATATGTTGTACTTCTTGATACACATAAAAGTACGACATACTGTATAGGCGAGAATTTGTTTTTCTAATGAAATCATGATTTAAAACAGCTTTCCCGGGTTTTCCTTCTGAGTTTGCAGTGTGATTACAGTGTTGATTTTATATAGAAACATCTTCTTTTTCAAAATTAGTGTTTATATATATCTTTTACAAATGATTCCTTCTAAATCAAAGATATCGACATGATCAACGACTGCAGTCCTGATCCCTGCATGAACGGTGCAACATGTATGGATGGAATAAACAGTTACACCTGTGCATGTGATGCTGGTTACACTGATGCTAACTGCTCAACAGGTACTAAGCAATGCCATTGTTAGAATTCCTGTTATAGCGTTTTTATCGATTTTGATTTCTGAATTTTAGGCGGATTAGGCTAAAGATTTTATTTAACTACCTCTTTAAAGAATTTGTCTTCTCGATCATGCGGATACACATAAAGGTACGACATCCAGACCAAAATCTCGTGGGTTTTTTTTTATTGAATTGTGATTAACAGCCGTTTTCTCCTGTTTCTGGGATTTACTACTGAGTTTCCAATGAGATTACAGTTTTGAATTCTATAGTTTTAAAACATTTTCTTTTTCAGTACTGGTGTTTACCTTTCTCTTTTACAAATGATTGTTCTTAATAAATCATATTAATGACTGCAGTCCTGATCCCTGCATGAATGGTGCGACATGTATGGATGGAATAGATAACTTCTCCTGTGTATGTATTGCTGGTTACACTGACGCTAATTGCTCAACAGGTATTGAGCAATATCATCATGAAAATGCCTGTAGTAGTATGTATATCAATTGCAGGTTCTGATTTTTACAAAGGTGTTGGGGAAGGTATTTGGAAAATATGCCTCTTTGAAATCTTTGCACTTCATGATAAATATAAAGGTATCATAAAACCGGGAAAAAAATTTGTTGTTGATGAATTCAGTATATGCAGACACGTTTCTTTGGTACTTGTGTTTACTTTTCTCCTATACAACATGATTTCTCCTTAATCATAGATATTAATGACTGCATTTCCGATCCCTGCTTGAACGGTGCAACATGTATGGATGGAATAAATAGTTACACCTGTGTATGTGTTACTGGTTACACTGATGCTAACTGCTCAACAGGTATTATACAAAATCATCTTTAGAATGCCTGTTATAGCTTTTCTGCCGATTTTAATTTTCGAATTTTTGGCGGATTAGGGGGATTTGTTTTTTTTACTACTTCTTTGAAGCATTTGTAATTCTTGATGCATATAAAGATGCGACATATAGGCAAAAAATATATATATATTTTTTTTTTTATGTTACACTGACGCTCACTGCTCAACAGGTATTAAGCAATATCATCCTGAAAATACCTGTAGTAGTATGTATATCAATTGCAGGTTCTGATATATACAAAGGTGTTGGGGAAGGTATTTGGAAAATATGCCTCTTTGAAATCTTTGCACTTCATGATGAATATAAAGGTATCATAAAGCCGGTGAAAAAAAATTTGTTGTTGATGAATTTAGTATATGCAGACATGTTTCTTTGGTACTTCTGTTTACTTTTCTCCTATACAACATGATTTCTCCTTAATTATAGATATTAATGACTGCATTCACGATCCCTGCTTGAACGGTGCAACATGTATGGATGGAATAAATAGTTACACCTGTGTATGTGTTACTGGTTACACTGATGCTACCTGCTCAACAGGTATTAAACAAAATCATCTTTAGAATGCCTGTTATAGCTTTTCTGCCGATTTTAATTTTCGAATTTTTGGCGGATTAGGGGGATTTTTTTTTTTTACTACTTCTTTGAAGCATTTGTAATTCTTGATACATATAAAGATGCGACATATAGGCAAAATATATATATATATTTTTTTTTTTTATGTTACACTGACGCTCACTGCTCAACAGGTATTAAGCAATATCATCCTGAAAATACCTGTAGTAGTATGTATATCAATTGCAGGTTCTGATATATACAAAGGTGTTGGGGAAGGTATTTGGAAAATATGCCTCTTTGAAATCTTTGCACTTCATGATAAATATAAAGGTATCATAAAGCCGGGGAAAAAATTTTTGTTGTTGATGAATTTAGTATATGCAGACATGTTTATTTGGTACTTGTGTTTACTTTACTCCTATACAACATAATTATAGATATTAATGACTGCATTCCCGATCCCTGCTTGAACGGTGCAACATGTATGGATGGAATAAATAGTTACACCTGTGTATGTGTTACTGGTTACACTGATGCTACCTGCTCAACAGGTATTAAACAAAATCATCTTTAGAATGCCTGTTATAGCTTTTCTGCCGATTTTAATTTTCGAATTTTTGGCGGATTAGGGGGAATTTTTTTTTAACTACTTCTTTGAAGCATTTGTAATTCTTGATACCTATAAAGATGCGACATATATGCAAAAAATATGTTTTTTTATTGAATCATGATTTAAAGCCGTTTTCTAGGATTTTCCAACATTTGTTGCATTGAGATTACCGTTGATTTTATCGATATAAAACTTTTTTATCTTTCTTCAGTGATAGCGTTTACCTTTCTCTTTCACAAATGACTTGTTATGAATTAAAGATATATATGACTGCAGTCCTGATCCCTGCATGAATGGTGCCACATGTATGGATGGAATAGATAACTACTCCTGTGCATGTGTTGCTGGTTACGCTGACGCTCACTGCTCAACAGGTATTAAGCAGTATCTTAAAAATAATTTAGTAGTGTTTATTCCAACTGCCCGATTTCAGGGGCCCTTGGTTAGGAGGATTTTGTTTTGTAATGGAAGCGTATGTTCTTCTTGATGAGGTAACGATGTCCAAATTTATAAAAAAAAAATCTTAATTCAGATATCGATTCTAGAACAAGGGGAGTATATCTAGCCATTTTTTTTTTCCTTTTTTTTTTCTTCGTTTTAGCGCATGAACGTGTTAACATCTGAATATTTTCGCTAGTTTTGATCTATACCAATCTCTTTTATGATATGATTTTTCCTTTATCAAAGATATTACATGCGGTCTTGATCTTTCCATTAATGGTGCGACATAACATAGATAGAATTGAAAACAACATTAATTTTGTTTATGTGTTGCTTGTTACACTCTTAATTCTTTTGATTAGAAATTAATATAAAAAGATATAGATTAGGGATGAATCCAAAACTAGGTTAAAAGTCTTGATCTAAACAGACTGAGCTTTAATCAAATTTTGATTCGTCCCTATTAACATTCATTTCAGATCAATTTCTAGTCTAAGGAATTTTAAAGTGTACACCCTGGTGTATACTGACATGGTGTACTACAAAACACGTTTTAAGCAGTACTGTAATAATTTTACTGATTTCAGTTTCCCCTTTTTTTCTCGACGGTTTGGGGAAAATATTAAAATATACTCCCTTTGAAATACTTTCACTCTTTAACAAATTTCATTACATGTAGCAGATATTTTTTTTTACTGAATAAAACATGGAAGATAATTAACGAAGTAATTAATAAACGCAAAGTTAAAGAGCAATGTACATTAATTAAACATGATGATGACATGAAAATAGAAGATATGCAGGAAATTGTCCACAAATTTAATAGTTATTTCAGTAAAATAGGATCCAAACTCAAAGATAATTTGCATTCGAGCGATAAAGATTTTTCATTTTTTTATGAAAAAGAAAGTACATCATTCCATGATTGTATCTCCAGTGCGCATTGCCGATGTTGTCGATGTTGCAAAATCGTTTGAAATTAATAAGATTCCGCGGTTTGACGATATCAACATTAAAGTCATTTGTTTTATCCTTCAGCTATATATCTTAAACTATTCGTTAGGGTTGGGAATAATTCCTGATAATCTCAAGCTGGCTAGAGTAATTCCATTTTTAACAAAGGTGAAAAAGAAAGGATATCGAATTATAGACCAATCTCTTTATTATCTGTATTTACTACGACATTTGAAAAAAAAAAATTATATACAATAAATTGATTAATCACATTGAGAAAAATAATATTTTTTACGAAAGACAATTCGGTTTTAGACAAGGTCACTCTACGAGTACCGCTCTTTTAGATTTATTTCCGGTCAAGACATAAATGAAACAAATATTATTGTGAATACTGAATTACAGAATGTTCACAAGTGGTTTCTAGCTAACCGTTTGATGATCAATTTCGAAAAAAACCTCTTACATGTTTTTTAAATAAAAAATAATCACAATGGATGATTCAATGGTGCAAATTCATATTGGCAATTTTAACATTAAAAACGTAGAGCAAACTTAATTCTTAGGGATAATAATTGATGAAATACTTACCTCGAAAGAACACGAGAATGATACATCGTTCAAAATAGCAAAGACCGTTGGTGTGATTAACCGTATTAAGTTTATCTTTCCCATGAAAGTTTTATTAATGTTGTACAATACAATTATTTTACCGCAATCATTTTACTGTAATATTGTTTGGGGAAATTATGCAATAACCATTTTAATTAGATTGTATATACTTCAAAGCGTGCAATTAGGGTAATGTGTAATGCTCCCCCTCTACTCATAGCTCTCCTCTTATTAAGAAATGGAATGTTTTAACAGTTATTTTTTTTTCAATTAAATCAATTTCAAGTTGCAATATTTATGTATTCTTACTTCAAGGGTTTACTCCCATCAAATTTTAATGATTTGTTTACTAAAAATAGTGCAATTCATTCATATAGTGCTAGAGCTCAGGGGGATATACGTTTACCTTTTTTAAAATCAAACTTTTCTAGAACTACAATTATATTCATAAGAACAAAGTGCTGGAATAGTATTCCATGCGAACTTAAATCATGTCCTTCGTTATCATCATTCAAACGAAAATTTAAGTCTTATATACTACAAAATGATGTGTTTTTTTTTGTGTGTGTGTGTGTGTGTGTGTGTTACTATTCACTTTATATATCTTGGTTATGTTAATGCACGGGGATCACCTTGATAAGCCTATTTGGCTTTTCGTGATCCCTCCATATTTTTTTTTTCTTATACTGTAAATTGTTACGTAATGTATTTTTGTCATGCTTTTACCTCCTGTATGTAATAATGTATATGATCTTTTATTTTGATGTTGTTTTTATCTTCGATTTGAATAGGGAAATAAATGCAATGAAATGAAATGAAATTGAGATTGTATTTTTAGCCTTTTTGTGGTGTTTACCTTCTGAGTTTGTAGTGAGATAGCAGTAATGAAGATGTCAGTATAGACACATTCCTTTCAATGTTTACACTTCTCTTTTGCATCACGATTTCTCCTTAAAGATATTAATGACTGCAGTCCTGATCCCTGCATGAACGGTGCAACGTGTGTGGATGGAATAGATAGTTACACCTGCGCATGTGTTGCTGGTTACACTGATGCTGACTGCTCTACAGGTATAATGCATTATCATCTTTCAAATCCTTTTTTATCGATTTCAGTTTCCAAGTTAGGGGGATAGGGGGAAGGCTTTTTGAAATTTACCTCTTCGAAGCATTTTCACTTCTTGATTAACATGATAGAGGTAAGATATGTAGTCCAAAATTCAGTTTTTAAAAAGGATACTATTTTAAGCCGTTATCTAGTAGGTTTTGCTATTGATTTTGCTTGGATATTACAGTTTCGATTTGATAAAAATAGAAAGGGTTTAGTGGTAGTGTTTATCTTTCTCTTTCACAAATGATTTCTTCTTTGTTAAAGATATCAATGACTGCACTCCTGATCCCTGCTTGAACGGTGCAACATGTATGGATGGAAGGGATACTTACACCTGTGCATGTTTTGCTGGTTTCGCTGACGCTAACTGCTCAACAGGTATTAAACAAAATCATCTTTAGAATGCCTGTTATAGCGTCTTTACTGATTTTGATTTCCGAATTTTGACAGATTAGGGGAAAGTTGGGTTTTTTTTTACTATTTCTTTGAAGCATTTTTAATTCTTGATTCATATAAGGGTGCGACATATAGGCAAAAATATGTTTTTTTTAATTGAATCATGATTTAAAGCCGTTTTCTAGGATTTTCCAGCTGTGGTTGCATTGAGATTACAGTTGATTTTATCGATATAAAACTTTTTTATCTTTCTTCAGTGATAGCGGTTACCTTTCTCTATCACAAA
>CM057162.1:29323358-29350098 GCA_029962745.1 Echinometra lucunter | reverse complement strand
GGGGATCGGGAAAGATGATGTGAATTGATGGGCGAGGAAAAGATGATAAAAACCAATGGATGCAACTTTTGGTAAGGTGCCCTATGAAAAAGTGGTTATCACAAAACTTTAATATACACATCGATTAGGTCTATTACTGAGGTTTTTGCATTATCTTATATTCACAATTTTCCTTGAAGATTATAATGATGACTGAGAAGTTTCGACAGTTTATAGCAAAACACGTCATTGAATATTTATAATACTGAACATTAAGATTTTATGCATCTGATTGTTCTAATCGGCAGGCATGAAATTAACCAAATATTGCCGGGCAAAACACTGAATGGGCCTAGTTTTACTTGCACATACAAACCAGCGGTGCAATAGATAAAGCATGAAATTATCATTCGATACAAGCAGTAATACACATGCACTATTCTTTTATTGGTAAAATTTCCTTCAAATTGAATACATTTGACAAGAGATGGTAATATATCATTGTAAAATCCACTTTTGGGAATCGAATGACCACATACATTGGACTATATACAAATCAACTTTCAAAAAGACTGCAATTGATATTGAAAGAGAAAAAAATCATGGTACGCAGTTTTCTCTCTAGTTGTTATTTGAATTTGTATCGTTGCCTTCTAGTAAAGTGTGAGATCAAACAGAAAGATGATCAAATTTCAATGGACAAACCTTTGAAACTGGTATCATCCAGTGATTTGTACTGTCCTACTCAGTTCAGTGAGGCCAAAAGAGTTACATGCTGGGACCACATAAACCTATTAAGATACCTTGGTGCAACTAAACAGAAAAAAAAAAAACATGTGTATTTCAGCTTAATGCAGTGGAAACTTGATATAAAGAGTTCCATCATATCAAGATTCCTGATATAACAAAACCATTGATTTAAATCACTTTCATTGAAGCATGTACAAATCATTGACAAATTGTTTGTTCAAGGCAGTTTGAATTCTTCAAATCAATTGAAAAACTTTGATTTAACTTTAAATCAATCGAAAAAAAAACAACTTTGAATGAACCTAATAGACCAATCCCACAACGCAAGAGGCCAGCAGACTGTTCGACACATTTCGAGTTACTGCGGTGGTGAATTGGGTTTTTACAGACGTGTATCAATCAGTTATGATTTTTACGTCTGGGACCGACCTTTAACGTCACCATCCGAAAGACGTGGCAAATGTAGCTTCATGTCTTGCCAAAGGACATTAGGTGCCGCGACAGGGACTCGAACCACGGACCTCGGGGTTCAAAGTCCGGAGACTTATCCACTGAGCCACAGCACCTCAACTAGATTTTGAGAGAACATATGAATAAAAAATGTAGACTAAATGTGACTAAGCTGTCTCTTATATTGGTATCCAACAACGACAGTTATGCATCTCTAATAAAATTCAGTCTTGGAGGTCTCGAGGCCGGCATTGCCAGTCCTCGATCGGCCTCGGCCTTGGCCTCGTAATGCCGTGACTCGGACTCGGCCTCGGCCTCGTAGCGTGCGGCCTCGATGACTCGGATCGAGGCCGGGTTCGAGGCCGGGAGATTTCATAGAATCTGGTGAAATTAAGATTTTTTTTTTTCAACATCTTTTCGCTTGAAGTATTTTCCAATACTATTTCATTTGAAATGAAATGTTTAAAGTATTTCATTTTACATTTGAAAGTTTGAAGGTATGGTGATGTTAATTTATTACCCTAAAATGTCTAGAATTCACCTCCGATTGTCGTTTTTTAATCATCAAGTACGACCTACAAACTGAGTTATTTCATTTCTGGCCCGATCGACTCTTGCCATTACAAATGAAACAGCCAAGGCGGGAAACACAATTAAATGCACGTGGGTGAAATCTACTTGAGGCACTTGCACTACATCTGGCGTAACTGTTTGATGAGCGAAGGAGCTCACTCACATAATCAAGAGAAATGAACGGAAGCTATTCAAAAGTATGACAAGTCTTGACAAGGTATTTTTTAAAAAAGAAATGAATGAAAAACGAACGGACATCATTAAAAAATAGACATTCATACTTGCAAGCAAGAGCTTGTTCGTTAGTGCCCTTCTGATTAAATTTTATGGTGGGCGTGAAATCATTCAGGCAAAGTTCAATATCGAATCATGATGTGAGTCTTGTGTGGTCGAGTCGGTTTGGGATCTAGTGGAATGGACACCTTGCTCACGGTGAATTAGCGTGTTTTTGTTTTCAATATAGCAGCCTCTACAGATCGTTTTTGGACAATAAGTGACCATAAACTTATCAATAAATCGGGTAATCTTACTTTAATTTTTCGGGTTCCGCCGGTTTGAGATTATGTGGGAAATAGTGATTTTTCCACCTTTCCATAGGCTTATTTAATGTTATATATTTTATTGTAAAAATCACCACTTGCTCGATAGAGCAAGTGATTTTTACATTTGCTTGCCAGCCCGTGACTTTCACTTGCCCAGGACAAGCGGGCAAGTGGGTTTATCGCGCCCTGAATTCAGGCAACTGGGTCACTTGCTCAAATTTGTTATTACCGTATTTGCTTAAATAATATGTCTCTAAAAATGCTTATATGAATTTGAAAGGTTTAGAAGACAAGACTACACATTCATGCTTCATTTAGATCGCAATATTTTTCCACACTCATTGCAAAATCTTTTTTATCGGCGGGAAGGTGATAAGTGTATGGCATTGTCCTAGAATTTGCATACGCATTGTGGGTTGTTCTATTTCTTTCAGGGGGGTTGCATTGGGGAGAAACATTTGGATTTCATTGATTTTGCATAATTTAATAATCAAAAGATGATCGCATATAAACAAGTTTTTTTTTTTTTTTTTACATGAATGAATTCAAATACAAACAACAATCCAATTTATCATTCCACATTTTTGTGTTCATACTTGTGACGTAATTGTCCGATTCCTTTGTGAGAAATAAACTCTGCCGTCTGGACATTATAGTGGTGGGAGATTCCATGATCGTATGGGGGTAAAACATGCAAGAAATTCGGAAAATGAATGGAGGATAATGATATACTGTACTATATGAAGAACAGAGCAGCGTGAAAAGATGTTTGAATTATTTCATTCCATTGGCAAGACACAAAAAATGAAGAGATAAGTGATGGTAATTTCCTCCCCCCCCCCCCCCAAAAAAAAAAAAAATAAATAAATAAATAAAAAAATAAAGTCATTGAGTGTATGATTTCAAAGTAATTTCAGAAGGTTAAACAACAAATTAAAATATGAGATTCGCAGGATGAAAATTCAATTGAATCCCAATTGGAGATCCCCATTTGTCAGTGAATCAATCTTTCTATTGTTATTTGAAATATGTAATTCAAAATCATACATTTTTGGTGAAATATTTCACAAACATACATATTTATAATAATTATACATTAAATGTAATATGACTGCTTTTATATTCTCCTTTAATTTTTGAATTTCAAGAAAAAAAAATAGCAAATAGGCCTATGCCAATGAGATGAAACTATTCAAGTGATCCCATTGAAACCAATTGGTTCAAATTGTTCCCCACTGAAACCAATTGGTCTCCATTGTTCCAAATGAACCAAGTGATAGCTGGTTCCAACTGGACCAATTGAAACCAACTGTCCCATTAAAATCCCATTGGACTGATTTGGACCGATTGACCTCATGGCTGGTATAGAATAAGACTTCAAACAAAATCTGATTTAGACCAATTGAAACCAATTGAACACCCACAGAATTCAGTGGGTGTTCAATTGGTTTCAATTGGTTTTTCGTCTTGGGTTTTTAATATTTTTATTTGGTGACTCGGACTCGGACTCGGACCATGGTGACTCGGATTCGGACTCGGACTCGGACTCGGACCATGGTGACTCGACTACAAGATCTCTATCTGTAGCAATTGAAGAGCTTTAATACAAATTTGTAAAACTGTCACAAACTTAAGCTGTTGTGTGCACATTTAGATACAATTTTCGCTGAGGAGGGTTTTTGGATTTTCCTCTGGGATGTTTTAATATTGAGTAGAAATTCCCAGAGGGGAATTTTCTCTACTCACAGGGTTTTGGTAATTACACTTTTCTTTCGAATGAACTTTAAAAAAAAAATGAATAAAAATCCGATTTAAGTAAAAAAAAATCTGATTTAAATTTAAAAAATCAGATTTTCTTTTTATTTAAAAAAAAATATAAAAACTCGCCAACCCTAGTTTCCTTTCTTCGCAACCCACATTTGAAGAAAAAGCAACGGTTACGTGCGAATTTGTATTACCAGACATACTTGCCACAAAAACGTCATACTATTATTTGGCTGTACTCTGTTGTTGCTATATTTGATACGTGGTTTTCCCCCGGCATAATGAAACTAATAAACAAGGAACCGGTCTGCTCCGGATCTCCTGTTTGTCACAAGAATCATTTTTTGGCCCTGTTCCAATCAGTATCAACCTGAAATATCGATGGTGTCAAGAGCCCTGACTTAAGTTCAAAATAACACAAGGATAATGGATATTAAGATTAACATTCGTTGTAACTAGGGTTACATGTAGTTGCATGACGCAGACTAGAAATCGTTTATGTTTATTGCAGGTATGCACGGGCGGTGAGGCGGATGACTGGGCCTTTGCTGGGAAGGGGCGCGGGAACTACAGTTAGATTTTGAAAAGATATGGGGGGAGGTCTGCTAGTTCTTGTGTATCTGTTATCGCCCCCCCCCCCCCCCAAAAAAAAAAAAAAAAAAAAAAAAATATATATATATATATATATATATATATATATATATATATATTTATATGATTTTTTTTTTACTTAAATTTCAGTGAAATAGGATTGATTAGGCTATTACTTATCCAAAATTTTCAAGCATGATGTGGCAGACTGTGAATACAGTGCTTACACATAGTTCACTGCAGACCACACTGTGGTAGGCCTATATGTTCGCCACTCTGTGTTCAGTATGTCAACTATATGGGTATTATGATTTTGAGCATTACACTCTGATAACACCGGCAACACATAATTTATTTACATAAATCTATGTGAACACATTGTGATAAAAGCTGACACTGTGACAGACTGTGAACACAGTGTTTACGCATAGTTCAGGCATACCACACTGTGGTATATGTGTGTCACTCTGTCTTCAGTGTGTCAACTATGTGGGTATTAAACCTCATTATCAGAAAATCCTACACTGTGGCAGACTGCGAACGCAGTGTTTACAAATATTTCAATGCAAACAACACCCCGATAGGCCTATATGTTTGTTACTCTGTGTTCAGTATATTAACTATTTGAGTATAATTATATGGACCATTACACTGTGATAAAACCGTGAACACATAATTTTAACATAGTAGTCTATATGAACACACTGTGATAACACTTCGTTCATTGGTTAACTACGTGGTACGTAAACCACATCATCAGAAAATCCTACACTGTGGCACACTGTGAACACAGTGTGTATGAATACAGTGTTTACAGATAGTTCAATGTATACAACACTGTGGTAAGCCCATATTTTCGTCACACTGTTTTCATTATGTCACCTATGTGGGTATTATGTGGTAAACC
The DNA here is from genome assembly GCA_029962745.1 of Echinometra lucunter. Lineage (NCBI taxonomy): Eukaryota > Metazoa > Echinodermata > Echinoidea > Camarodonta > Echinometridae > Echinometra > Echinometra lucunter. The sequence goes on along the minus strand of CM057162.1, from coordinate 29,344,542 downwards.
GCATCATCAGAAAATCCTACACTGTGGCATACTGTGAACACAATGTTTACGCATAGTTCAATGCATACTGCATTGTGGTATATGTGTGTCACTCTGTGTTCAGTGTGTCAACTATGTGGGTATTATGTGGTAAACCACATGATCTGAAACCCTACACTGTGATAGCATTGTGACAAAAATTTGAACACATAATTAACACATAGTTGACACATAGATAACTATGTAAACACACTGTGATAATACTGTGATTGTTCCATAAGGGCTTGCTGTGCCACATATCGCTTGAAACAGCATACTTACGTGATAAATACACCCCCCTGTAAAAGTCAAATACGAATGTGTGACATTCTTAAATTTCGCACAACTTGATGAATATCAGAGAACAGAAGAGCTTTGTAATTTTGTGCTGTATGCAGATTTATCACATCATTCGTTCTAATATACTATGGGTGTAATCATTATCGTCCCATGGACAATTCATAGCAGAGAATGGAATTTTTAAACTAAAAAACACAAACAAAATAAAACAAAACAAAACAGCCAGTACCATTTACATTTCTGAATTATTTTCATATAATCATGTCATACGAAGAAAGTGACAGCGTGTCATAATGAATTTGAGGACTCGACTCATTTCACATATTTCAGCACATGTCATAAATGTGCAGACCGCCCACAAAGTGTATTATGAGAATAAAAAGGCAGTGTGATGAATGCCTGATCATGATTACACACACCCACACCTCTTATTAAAAATATGTACGTTCTTTTATAATGATTTTTTTTTCGACTGCTGATAGAAAATATAAATATGGACTTTTTTGAGATTTTGCCAAAATGCATTGATTTAAGCAATGAAGTGCCAAATCTAAACTAAATAAATAGCTGAGAAAAGAAGTGCTCAGTTTTTTAAAAGACCTTTCCCCTATTATTAGATAAAAATAGAAGGAGGAAAAAGATCACAATGTACGGCAATTGCAAATCAACAGCAGGGAATAACTAGAGTAGGAACAGTACAGCTCAGTAAGATATCATATCAGTAAAGGAACACCCTGACGAAACAACACTCCAGCACTATTCATAGTTTTCGATTCTTTCAAATAAGCCAGACACGCGTGAAAGGCATAACAATTACGTCTCATTGTTCTGGGGAAATTTCAAGCGGCAGTTCCTTCCACAGACACACTAGCCATTTCTCTTGGTGAGAAAATGGTAGAAAATGAATGCTTAATGTATAAACATGTGGGGGTCGAGGGCCAATACTGACTGGCATTGAATGATATATCACCTATACTGCACGATCTGAATACAATACCAGTACTGTATTGGCCAAGCCATTTCCCTTTTATTTTGTTAGTGTGTTTTCCTCTTCTTTCATTCATCCATTCATTCATTACATATTTTTTTCTCCCAGTAATTTTTCCCTGACAGTTTGCATTTCAATTACATGGAATTAATTGATCTAGAGTAAGCCTTACAGTTCTTTATTTTATCATGATCATCACCATCATGATCATCACCATCATCACCATCGTCACCATAATGACCATCATCATCGCCATCATCATCACCACCATCATCATCACCATCATCACCATCATCACCATCATCACCGTCATCACTGTCATCACCATCACCTTCATCATGATCATAAGCACCATGATCATTATCGCCATTATCATTACCACCATCACCATCACCTTCATCATGATCATAAGCACCATGATCATTATCGCCATTATCATTACCACCATCACCATCATCATCAAAATGCCTCTGCCGCATATGATTCAAAGTATGCACAAAATTGAAGAAGAAGAAAAAAGAAGAGTCCTGTTTACAACAGATAAGTTTTTACTTTTAATTTGAAGCTTCCTAGTGTCCAAGATCTTCTGACATTTAGTGGTAATCTGTTCCACAATCTAGGAGCAAAAAAAAAAAAGAAGATTGGTCACTTAGGGTTACCTTTTGTCTTAATTTGGGGGATCTGCAATACATGTATCAGTGTGTCATGCATACTACCGAGATTGTGACCATAGGTTTGAGTTTTAAAATTCAATAATATAACTAGGAGCATGACCCTTTAGGACTTAATAGACTATCATCTTTGGTATTTGGACAACAGTTTAATTCACTTCAAAATGGTATAACATGGGCAAATCTTGGGAGATGACAAATCAATCTTTTGCACATGTGTTTGAAACCGCTGTAACTTTACTCTCTGTGAATGTGGTAATCCATACAAAACATTATTACAATAATCTAGTTTTTTTAACACATGCATGGACAACAGTTCTCATGCTATCTTGATCAAAAATTTGTGAATGCCTCTCAGATTATAAATCATATGATATGATGCTTTACATGATTTTTGATTCCATGCTCATGAGGGTATCAAAGAAACATAATCATTACCATTATCCAAGTCCCAAGCCATAGCCAATTAAGAAAAAAATAATAAAACCGCAAAATTATTCTTATCCAGAAAATGGAATGAATAAAAGACATTAACAATGAATTAACAGCATATACCATTTATTTATATTCTCTTTGTTTTATATACAAACAGCAGTATAATAAATAAATTCATACAATATAGTTATTATGAGAGAGAGATCATTAAATGCCAGTATGGTATCAGATAGAAGCACTGGAAAATAACTGGACACATCATTTCATTCCCTTTCAAAAATGTGAAAGCAAGATTTCCAACAAAATTTTACATCATACTTAATGAGAAATGAAACATAATTCAATATATATATATGTATACATATATTATATAATGTATTGTTTCGTTTTTGTTTTTGTTTTGTTTTTGTTTTTGTTTTCTTTTTCTTTATTGCGTGATCCTTTTGTTACGTCATGTTATATCTCTCTCTCTTGTCCTTTTTGGTTGCTTAGTTTCCATGGAGTTTTTGTGCGCCATGCGCTTCTTTGTTTCCTTTCCTTTTTATCATCGTTACCTCCCCCTTCTCTCTCTCTCCTTCTCTCTTTCTTTTACTTTCTCTCTCTCTCTCTCTCTCCTTTTTCCTCCTTGGTTGATTTGGTATCCATGGACCTTTTTGCGCTTTTGCGCTCTGCGCTTTATATGTTTGATACTTAATAAAATTTTCATCATTACCTGATGAAGGCCTACGGCCGAAAATTTGTAAATTTCACGTCTGATGGAATGTTTATTTATTGGCATCTTTCCTTTTCTTATTCAAATATTCCGAAGCAGAACTCATATTTTGAAATTTATATATATATATATATATATATATATACATATATATATACTGAAAGAAATGAAAATGGGAGAATAATAATTTCTTTCAGTGTTTATTATTTACAAGGGAGTTGCCAAAGTTGTTTGCATTTGTCAAATTTCTTTCAATATATACATATAGATATATATATATATATATATATATATATATATATATATATAAAATAATCAGTAACAGCAACAAGGAATATATTACCATTGGGAAAAATATATCTTAGGCTTCTTATCATTAGTCTGAGCCCAATTTAACTGCGGCCTTTAGTGACTCTCCCACTCGGCATCTTTTGGGCCACTATCCTCCCGTTCCTCCACAGACAAAACAACAGGGGATCGGAAAATTCCCGTGAAATCCTGAAAGTCGATAAAAACCAATGGATGCAAGTTTTGGTAAGGTGCTTATGAAAAAGGGGGTATCACAAAAAAAAACTTCAAAATTCACACTGAATATGTATATTACTGAGGTTTCTGCAATTCCTATTAATCTTAAAGTCACAATTTTCCTTGAAGATTGTAATGATGGCTGGGAGTTGGTACAGTTCATAGCAAAGCATGTCATCAAATATGTCTAATACTGCATGTCAAGATTCTACGCCTCTGATTGGTCAGATCGGCAGGCATAAAATTAACCAAAGATTGCCGGGCAGAATAGCCCCCAAAACACTGAATGGGCCTAGTTCCACTTGCACATACAAACCAGTGGTGCAATAGAAAAAGAGTGAAATTATCATTCGATACAAACAGTGATACACATGCACTATTCTTTTATTAGTAAAATTTCCTTCAAATGGAATACATTTGACAAGAGATGGTAATATATCATTGCAATATCCACTTCTGCGAATCGAATGACCACATACTTTGGACTATATACAAATCAACTTTCATAAAAGGCTGCTATTAATATTGAAAAAAAAAAATCACGGTATGCAGTTTTCTCTCTAGTTTTTATTTGAATTTGTATCGTTGCCCTTCTAGTAAAGTGTGAGATCAAACAGAAAGATGATCAAATTTCAATGGACAAACCTTTGAAACTGGTATCATCCAGTGATTTGTACTGTCCTAGTCAGTTTAGTGAGGCCAAAAGAGCTACATGCTGGGACCACAGAAACCCATTAAGATACCTTGGTGCAACTAAACAGAAAAAAAAAAAAAAAACCAGCATGTGTATTTCAGCTTAATACAGTGGAAACTGGTTATAAAGAGTTCCATTATATCAAGATTCCTGATATAACAAGGTATTTTTGTTGGTTCAAGGTCTTTATGTTCTTTTATTCATTCATTTACTTTACCAGATATAAGGAGATTCCTGATATAACAAAGTAATTTTCATAGGCCAAAACTCCTCGTTATATTGAGTTTTCACTCTATTGAGAAAAACAATGATTTATTCCTTGCCCTGTGCATTATAAAACCGAAGGCTGCTGAATTTTTTTTTTCCAAGGTGCAAGTACATGGCGATTCACCTTGAAAAAACAAACAAACAACTATCAAAAAAGCAATGCAACTAAGCTATGGGTAAGAAGAATGCATCAGTCCACAGCATTCGACTGTAGTCGACAGAAGCCAGCCCGCGCTGTTTACGAGAGTCGACAGTACATGTAAAAGGAAAACAGTCAAGAGTTCACATCAAAAGGACCACATTACCCATGTTTTCCCCCTGAGCCATCTTCACATACAGGATTGAATGGTTAACACCCTTGAGGATTTGTTCACACCTAACAGAGGAAACCTCAATGGTTTCTCAGTTTACATGTAAGTAAATGGCAAAGGGGGATTAAAAAAAAGTATAATCAATATCTTTGTGTAAGCAGATACACAAATGTCAACCTTAGGCGTCTTATCTTTATGTTGTGCCAAAGAATGCGTCCGGAAGGCAAAATAAAAAATTTGCCATTTGTGAAAATTACATTTTTCAAACAATGACTGATAATTTCATGGGTAGCATGTACACCTCGTAAATTGATATACAATCTTCTGGTGGCATGATCTTTGCCACAATTTTGTTCCAGCATGTCAAAATAGACATTTTAACTTTTGCATTTTTGCATTTTGCATTCCGGATGCGTTCTTTCGCACAATGACATAAAGATAAAACACCTTACTGCACTTATATCGCATAACTTTAAAAGGCCAGAAAAAATTTCACTTCTTATGTGAAAGAGCTTGACGTAAAATAAAGCTCAGTTAATCCAAGTAATTATCTGTGGTGATGTAAGAATTCAAATAATACATCTTCAGTCCATATGGAGTCCGATCCTATGCATTCCGGTATCATGTGTTAGGATTCCCTTCTGCCACCTCTGTGCCTGTATCAGTCTCTTGTCCTTCTGATTGGTCAACTTGTGTCTTCAGCTCAGCTTTGTGAGTTTCATCTGTACCTGACGATCAAAATGAGTTGGGGGAAAAAAACACATCAAAGAAACATACATGTTGTACACCATGAAATTATGGGAATTCAAATAAAACATGACAATTTTACATCAATTGTAATATTATTAAGAATGAAACTGAATTTTGAATAAAAAATCTAATTATAATGATAAAAAAGGGTCTTATGTTCAACAAAAAGTGAAGTGACGTTGAAATCATATTTGAAATTGAAATGACAATCAAACATACAACAAAATGTTCAGTCTGAATTAGAATTGAATTTGACAATGATAAATGAAATTGAGACTGAAATTATATTTGAAATTAAACTTTAACTCAAGTTTTTCAACTGGAGTTAGAATTTTATTTGACAATGAAATTAAAAAAGAAATCAAAATTGAAAAATAAAACCTGAGCATGAGATTGAGATTAAGGCATCTCAGCAGAACACCACAGTGACAAAAGAAGCGTCTGGAACGCAAAATGGAAAAGTTGAAAATCAAAATTTTCAAACACAGATGATTACATGGATAGCATGTACCCTTGTAAATGAATATACAATCTTGCTGGCTGAAATTTCTTTCCAATATGTCACAAAAGATTTTTTGCATTTTGCATTCCGGACGTGTTCTTTCCCACCGCTGTCTTTTCCTAGGACGCGTAAGGTGGTAATCAAAGTTAATTGAGCTGGAAACAAACTCACCTTCTTGCTCTACTTGCTCTTCAGGTGCTTCAGGAATCACATCAATCCTACTTTCAGTCTTCGTTTCTTCCTTCTCCACTTGTTTATCTTCCTCCTTCAATGGTTCTTCTTTCTGTGGTATTAGCAAGCGTAATGACTCCACAATTGAAGCAACATCTAGAGCTCCCACATGGCCCTAGAATGGAAAATAATCAGAAATGGAGTCAAGTTGAAAATCAGTAATTGGTAAAACAGAAATCTTCTGTGAGTAAATAATGGCTCTACGATTGATACATTTTTCTTTGTAGACAAAACAACGGGGCACTGGGAAAGCCGATGTAAAAGAACGGTCGGGGAGAAGACGATCACGACACAAGACAAGACTTCTGATAAGTGGCCTAAATATTCTTCTTACCATCTTTTGTAGTTCAACAGTGGAGATGCCGAGTGTCTGAGCGATGATTGATGGTGGGAACAATGAGATAAGACATCGATTGAGGAATGGAACCATCTCATTGCTTGCTGACTCACAGAATGACACAAACTGATCTTGCTCTCGCTGATTGAATGTACTCTCTTCCGCTCTACAAAATAATACATCAAAAACAAAAACAAAAAGGAAACAAAGTCAGATAAATAAAGTTAAACAATATCGATTTATTATTGCATAAACTAAGTACACAAACTGCTATTCCTGCTATTCCTGATCTTTCCTGTGCTTCTCTGAGAGTTTGAAAAAAGAGGGTAAGAAAATCAACCGATTCAAATTCATATCATATTCACTTTAATAGTAAATGATGCAAAAAAAAATACTAGCCTATGAAACAGAATACAAGAAAGATTTTACCTCTAAATATCGTTTGCAGGTTCCTCTCCTACGACATTATCAAAATGATCAGTACATGTGGAATTATTTTCTTAATTTAAATTGTGCTCACTTCTTTTAAAAGTTTGTTTTTAGGCATGGGCTCATGTGACTTTGTAATGGTGCGACCAATATTCATAAACTTGGTTTTATTTTCCTAAATACATCTTGATCTGATGTTGGATGGTACAACTCTAAATGTCAAGAAAAAGGGTGGGCAATGGTAATGTCTTCAGCATGTAATTGAGCGTATAAGCCTTTAATTTCCAAACATTTTTTTTTTTTTTTTATAGTCAGCCCTTTTTCTCCCTGACAAAGACTTGAAGCTCTGTAAGACATCACTATACTTACCTGTAAAAAAAACAAATTAGTGATGACTACAGTGTTCAGAGGTCGCTGTATTGACCGAGACACATAGCTAAAACTGCACAGTCTCAGGTCATTCAGTTAGGCATCTTATCTTAATGTCGAGCGAAAGAACGCGTCCAGAATGCAAAATGGAAAATTACTGAAAATCAAATTTTTCAAACAATGATTGAAAATTTCACAGGAAGCATATACACCTTGTAAATTGATATACAATCTTTTGTGGCATGATCTTTGCTAAAATCCTTTTCCAGTAGGTCATAATAGACACTTTAATTTTTGCATTTTTGTAGTTTGCATTCCAGATGCGTTCTTTCGCAGGGCATTAGGATACAACGCCTTATGTTAATTTGCTACAATATAAAATTACCTAACCATTCAAAAATTACTTCAGACATACCTGTGAAAGGCTACAATAGCATTGACTATGGTGTTAAGTGATTGCTGCAATGACTGAGATACATGGTGAGCTACAGCGACCGGAGCACACAACCTAAGATCGTTCAGTCCCGTCAGTATGCTATTGGTGTAAGCAGCAAGAGGAGGGTGCTCCATGAGGGACGGGGGTGGAATGTTGGCCCCATCACCCTGAGACAGAGAAGAGAGAGGGATAGGCTGCTGATTAATCTTGAATTCTCTATTGGGTATACCATATTCACTAAGAAGTGATCATGAAAAACTATTACCCTTGCAAGTTTGGGGTTCCATGACAATTCACTACTTCTTGGGAAAACTGCCTTAAAACAAGTCTACTGGGTGGGGTAGGGTGCACTGTTGTTTATTACGCAAAGAGGATTTGCTTTAACTTATTCCTAACAAAGGCCACGTCGTGTGGCTTTGGAAAATAGCTTTGAATTCAGAGCCCTAAAAAAAAACCACCACATACATGTACATGAGCAGAACAAAGTAAACAAAACCCTTTGCCCCATATGGCAAAGTCATTATTATTATTATTATTTATATTATTATTATTACTCATTATTTATGCTGCGCTTTTCCCATAAGGCCCAAAGCACTTACAATAATCAAACAGTAAACATATAATCAAATGTATATCCTAAATTACAAACTGTAAAAAAGATGGGTTTATTAATGCCTTTCTGAATGCTGTAATTGATGGAGACTGCCTAATTGTGAGTGGCAAATCATTCCAGCTGACACAGTAAATGTCCTATCACCAGCTAACGTACGAGTAACTGAATATGTGAGACGAAGAGGATCACTGGCTGACCTCAGTGATCTGGTGGGTGTGTATAAATTCAAACAATTACCCAAATACTTTGGAGCTTGATTATTAAGTATTTTGTACACAAATACAAGTAATTTGAAAATTATTATTTGTTTCAAAGGAAGCCAGTGGAGTGAACTCAACAGTGGTTGAGAAGGATGATCCCTGCAAACCTGCAATATTAATCGGGCTGCCCAATTCTGTAGTCATTGAACACGGACCAATTGATTAGAAGGAATGGTAGAAAGAAGGCCATATTACAATAATCAATACGTGACAGAACTAAAGAACGCACAGCGTTACGTCAGGCAGACTGGTCAATAAACCTTCTGATTCTAGCAATGTAACCATACTACAGATGTGAGAGATATGATACGACATGGACATGCAAGAATCAAATATAACACCAAGGCTTTTTATCTTTTCTGAAGGGCTAATAAGTGTGCCACCAACATCTAACTGAACATGTGGAAGACTGCGCAGATTGTGAGCAGAAGCAGCAACAAAGAATTCGGTCTTTGAATCATTTACTTTTAATTTATTCACTACCATCCACTGTCTTATATCTGAAATACAATTTTGGAGTTTGATGAGTGCATTAACAAGAGCTCCTGAGGTCCTAGGATCAAAAGAAATATATAATTGAATGTCGTCAGCATAAAGATGGTAATCAATACAATGATAGCCTACAATATTGCCAACTGGAAGAGTATATATCGAATATCCTATAGGTCCGACTATTGATCCCTGAGGGAGTCTAAATTCAAGGGGTGTGGGATTTGATAATTTGCCATCAATGTCAACTTGTGAAGACCACCCAGGGTAAAGGTAAAGTGGATTTCAAGGTTTTTGAATGAAGGTAGCTCTCTGTGGTCAGTTATATTTAGATACTTTATGAAGAAATTCGGAGGTGAATTTATCCTCTATTGTAATATGTCAAAAAAGAGTTGTAAAACAATGGGACAGTGCCCAAGCTTTTACAGAGTTATACTGAGCGCTTATTTTGATTTTCGATTATTAGAATCAAACTATAAGGATAAATAATAATGAACAGTTTTTGTATAGCGCATAACACATTACGTCTGCATGTCCCTATGCGCTCTAAGAGAGAGTAAAGGAAAAGGAAAGACATGACTGAAAGATAGGTAAAAGGGAAAGCATTGTATGGAATAATGAATGTGTTAGAGTAGATGGCAAAACTATATTTATTGCAGAATTCTTTAAGGCTGGTTTATGGTACATTTCAGACTTATATGACAGGGAAGGCAAATTGATGGATTTTAATACGTGGGTGAGGAGGGGAGTTGAAAAGCAGATGTATATGAAATGGTGCTCGATTGTTTCTGCTATCCCCAAAGAATTGAAGTTGAGATGCCTTTCTAATCAAGAAGTAATATCACCTCTCAAACTTAGCTGTGACTTTAAGGGTAAAGTTATAGAGTTTAAGATGTTAACAACACAGATTATTAACTGTATTTTGAAAGGAAATATTTTTGAGACTCCAACATCAGAAATTTATTGGAGCAATAAATATTGACGAAATAACATGGAAGCTCATATACAAAATGCCATTTGTTTGTTTATCAGATACTAAGAGTAGAACATTTCAATATAAAATTAATACTAGAACACTTCTGTTAAACAAAAAATTACATAAAATGAAAATCGTTGAATCTGAATTGTGTACCTTTCGTAAACAAGCAGAGGAAACACCAGAACATATATTTACTGAATGTCAACAAGAACATGCACATAATTTTTGGGAAGAGTTTCTGAGATGGTGGCATACAAAATTTGATATCAATCTACAATTGAAGGAAGAAGAGATTCTGTTTGGTGTATTTGTTAGAAGCTCACATAGGCTTCTTTTGAATCATTGTATGATAATAGCTAAACAGATGATATATGCATGTAGACATCTGGGTATTTCTCCATCATTTGAACTGTTCTGGTCAAAGTTAAAAAGTATATATGTGACTGAGAAGCAAATTGGTTTGCAAAATAGACAATTATGTAAATTTGAGAGGAAATGGAAAAATGTGCATGCCTCCTTTACATGACATTCTGGCTGTTTTTATTTTATATACAATCTGGCTATCATGATTCAAATTGTATGTCCGATTTTAGAGAAGATACATACTTGTGCACCTGCTATTGTTTATTTTTGTATTTTTTTTAAAAATCTGATTTCCTTGTTCATTTTCATAATTATGTACAATTTCTATTTGTTTCTATGTGAACTGATGGAAATAAAAAATAAATGAAAGATAAAAAAAAAAAAGATCACCCAGGGAGGTATGACTGGAACCAGCACAAAACTGTAGACCGAGATATAAAAATTTCATGATCAATTGTATCTCACTTTTCCTGGCCCGAGAATGCCCGAAGCAGGCCGAAGAATGTTTATGGTGGGACAGCTTGTTTTGCTGTGCTCCAGAAATGTAGCTCTATTACAGTGCTGTATTTCCAGTGCTTTTCACAAAGTCTGCTGTCAGCAAATTATGATTCACTCCCCATGAAAGCCCACGACCTTGGGTCTTTAAAAGGACTTTCAATTTTCAATCAACATTTCTGCTGAATAATTCATTACACTTCAAAAGGAAATATCCAAATCTGATATTTAAAAAAAAACCTCTTAGAAAGCAGAATTGCGATTGATTTTTTTTTTCTTTTTACATACAAAGCTTTAAGAATGCTATTGATGTAATTCATTGATATTTCAGAAACAGAATTTTCACTTACATGAAAATTTTTTTAAAAATACTAAATTCTTCCAAACTCATGTAAAATGAATGAGAAAGCTCACTAATTATGTTTAACCTTTCGAAGAATTGTGGCTTTTAAAGGCTGCATGTCGAAAGAAAAGCAACAAACCTGATTACTTTGAATGGATACTGAAGACATTGCTAGGAAAGCTTGAGAAGCTACAGGTGTGTAGGACTGCATATCTTGCTCAAACCTGATAATGAAAAAAGCAAATAATTTCAAAAAGGTGAAAACGAGCTCCTGAGTATGATGTGTGACAGTTCAGCTTTGACCAAGGTATTGATGTTGGAGCACTGGTAAAAAAAAATCTGTTAGGAAGCTTAGGCTTCTTAGTTTAATGTTGTTGTGTGTAAGAATGCGTCCATAACGCAAAATACAAAAACGCAAAAATTAAAATGTTTATTTTGACATAATGGAATAGAATTTTTAGCAAAGATCATGCCACAAGAAGATTGTATATCAATTTACAAGTTCTACATGCTACCTGTGAAATTATCAGTCATTGTTTGAAAAATATGATTTTCAACAATGTTCCAGTTTGTGTTCCGGACGCGTTCTTCACACAACAACGCAAAAGTAAGACACATTAGCGAAAAAACATGTCTGGAACATGAACAATACAGACAACTGATATGTATTTTGCATTCTTTACGCGATATTTCCCACCACTATGTTTTTGTCCAGATTTCTCAAAGAACCTGTAGACATCATACGGACACGAATGGGTTAAAATATATCAAGATTACTCAGTATCAATTCTTCGACTTGTGTCACTGTGAATGGGCAGAAATCTGTGCTTAACCATGTTCACCGTCAGGTAGACGTACTTCCCGACTCAATTCTAAATACATATGTGAACTGATCTCTCTTCACATCTGAATGCACGACGTCTTACGGGAATACCCTTCAATGGTAGCAACATCAACCTCTTCAGTTACTCATTAACCTTTATGTATACTGCGTATCAACTACCCAATATTTGCTTGGCTAGCCCCGATATTTACTGTGGTAGATTGACAAACCTTGCATCTAATTAACCTGCTGAGCACTAAGTCCACGATAACGTGGGCTAGTGTCTATGGAAAAGGTTTGTTATACTGAAATCAAACTGTGCTTAACAGGTCAAGCAACATATTAGCTCCATACTTCTTGGTTGCTGATTTCAGAGTTGAAAGGCAGCTTATCAAAAGTCAGAGCCAATTAAGGATGCGACTTTTAGCGTTTTTCGTGCTCAACGTCTTTTCCCCTCCGATCCTCCTGTTTCTCTGTCGAAAAAAACATCAGGGATCAGGAGAGCCAATGAAAAAGAACAGTAGCGGAGAAAACGAAAAACGCGGGACGAGACTTTTGATAAGCAGCCTTATACTGAAATCAAATTGTGCTTCACAGGATACGCAAAATATTAGTTCCATACTTTTCAGTTGCTGATTTCAGAGTTGACAGGAAACCATGAAGGGCAGCTCTCTGGAAGATAGGAGCAAGAAGTCCCCTGAAGTCTGCACCGACTCGGCTGAAAGACAACCCAAAGTACATACACTGGCCCAGCAGAGAGTCCAATCGGTTACCAATGCCTCGCTCTAGGTCTAGCTCCAGGGTGTGCAGGAACTGGGAAACCTAGGATTAAAAACAAAATTTAGTTCTGGTCATGAAATTTAATTGTGAAAGAAGTAGTCTAGAAAGATATATTCCATGAATTATTCTGTGGGTTTGCTTACAGCGTAAACACAAATACTTATGTACTGCGAAAGCTGTTATGGACAAGAAAGAAAGGAAGGAAAAGCACCGCACACCAATATGATCATACTGGACTACAGAAACATGTGGCACTAGAGTAAGGCGTCTTATCTTTTTGTCATTGTGCGAAAGAACGCGTCTGGAACGCAAAATGGAAAATTATTGAAAAGTAAAATTTTTAAACAATGATTGATAATTTTACAGATAGCATGTAGACCTTTTAAATTGATATAAAATCTTCTTGTGATATGATCTTTACTAAAATTCTACTGCAATATGTGACCTGCCGCCTCTAAACCACCAATAAGTTGCCGAAATCCATTTTGCTGTTTTATATCTCATCTAAAAGTAGAGATTCTCTGTTTTTCAATGGTATATGACTCATCCAAATTGGTCCACAATAACCCCCTCAAAAACACATTAGATAATTGGGAATCAATAACCTCCATTCAGAGAAAAGAGCCTTTGAAGTTCGGAACAAAAGAGCGCGCAGGAGCTCCTTTGCACTCTTTTGTTTGCGAGGGAGCGCAAGAGGGTATTCAATATCCCATGGCAAACTGGTATGAAGGGATTATCAGATTAGGATAAAATTTGGCACAACTTGGGATTAGGACCTATTCTTTATTTTCTCCCAAAATCAGTTCATTACCTAGATGAATATTTGGGTAGGATGGCGTGGAGTGAAAGTATAGTAAAAACACTCTAACGCTCCATGAAGCAGTCAAGTCGTATCAGGGGAAAATGAGGAGTCATTTCAAAATGACGAAATACGATCTCAAGCTTTCAGACATGATAGAATGATAATGAAACTGCCCATTTCTATCAAAAACAAAAAATAGCCCAATTCGACAAAAATGAACTTTCTTGGCCGTTTTCTCAGTTGTCATGCGTGTGACTTATTGGTGGTTTCGAGCAGGCGGGTCACATATGTCAAAATAGACATTTTAATTTTGCATTTTTGTATTTTGTGTTCCGGATGCACTCCTTCGCACAGTGACATAAAGATAAAATGCCTAAGCTGCTTCTCCACTTTGCACACGCTTTGTATTGACATAAATCACAATAGCACACACAAGTTAACTGGTAAATAAATATTTCACAAAACCATGACCCATTAGCAATTAGTTGTGAATGTGAATGTGGCATAAATAAAGTACCAGACTATGTCAAATTTTTTCCATCACTACGATCTCCAAGAATTGCAATCCATCGTTATGTTGCAAAAAGTCATTCACACAAATAGAATTGGGGATTCTTGGTATGTTGAATCTTTTCAGTTCTAAACAGCTTCTCCTGCTATTGCTTTTAATATAGCTCCCTTACTATTCACAGGTAAAAAGTAGACACAAAAAAAAAACATACAAAGTAAAGAAAAGGAAATTATAGGAGGAGAAATGGGAGACAGGTCTAGCACTGAGCTCAGAAGAGGGGTATATCAAAGAAAGGTGTAAAAGTAACTTTCCTATGGAGTGCAAGTAAGAAAGAGCACAGAGACATAAGTAGACATAGTGTGAAAAAGAAAGAAAGAATGAATGAGAGAGATACACAATCTTCTTACTTCTGTACAACCCATCCTTGAAAGAGAGCTACTTCGTTGGTGATTGAATCATGACTGGCTGATAAGATATGATTATCATTAGACTTACCTTCTGTACAACCCATCCTTGGAAGAGAGTTGCTTCATTGGTGATTGAATCATGACTGGCTGATAAGATATGATTATCATCAGACTTACCTTCTGTACAACCCATCCTTGAAAGAGAGCTACTTCATTGGTGATTGAATCATGACTGGCTGATAAGATAGGATCATCATTAGACTTACCTTCTGTACAACCCATCCTTGAAAGAGAGCTGCTTCATTGGTGATTGAATCATGACTGGCTGATAAGATATGATTATCATTAGACGTACCTTCTGTACAACCATCCTTGAAAGAGAGCTGCTTCATTGGTAATCAAGTCATGACTGGCTAATAAGATATGATCATCATCAGACTTACCTTCTGTACAACCCATCCTTGGAAGAGAGCTGCTTCGTTGGTGATTGAATCATGACTGGTTGATAAGATAGGATCATCATCAGAGAAGATTGCACGGTATTGGGTTACAATGTCAAACAGGTGGACTCGGCTTGCTTCTATTACCTTGGTTATGTGCTGGTAAGCTGCAGATGGAAAAACAAAAGTGATTAGTTAATACTTTCTATTTGATAGAGACAGAAAACACTACATGCTTCTTGTCTACCCTCCGTCTCCCTCCCTTTATCATCCCCCCTCACTCTCTCTTCAAATCTTCTCTACTCACATTTGCCCCTAAACTTTTTCTCTTTACCTTAATTTATTACCCTTCATACGTGGTTTTCACATCTTATGGTATAAAAAAAAATGTAATTTATAACGTTGCTAAAATTCAATAAATTGTAGGGAAATTGTAGAGGCTAGATTGCAGTCATTCCAGATTTGTGAAAACTACCTTCATGACTGCTTAACTTTGGTGATTGGACAAGAACATGTATATTCAGCATGTTAAGTAATATTGAATGTAATAGGAAATGGATCCATGCATACCAAGCTTGTAATATTTAAAGGCTACACTCACCCTCCACACGGATCTCGAACAGGTCCCTAAAACCTACAATCATTCCAGCTAGGACACACTGGAACCATGCTCCCTGAAGCTGTAAGATCTTGATACTAACCTCAGCCCCAAGATAAACACAAACAGCTTTTTTAAACCCACCATCCTCTGACTGTATGGCAGCTAGTATGTCTAGAAACCATGAATGATCTTCATCCTAACCTCTGCTCCACCATCAACTTAGATATAAAAGTAAAACACAAAGTTGTTTGTGAAACCTGCCATCATCTGAGGGTATACATGTAGCTGTAGTACATCTATACCCTGGAACCACACATCCCTGGCCTGTAGAAACTTGATACTTAGTTCACCACTAACACAACACAAAAACTTGTTTGTGAAACCTACCATCATCTGCGGGTATGGCTGCCAGTATACCCTGGAACCATGCGTCCCTGGCTTGTAGAAACTTGATCCTAAGCTCTGCCTCTGTGAAGAGATCCATGCGACGGAGGTAGCCAATCAGACGCAAGCATGCAGGCAGCTGGATAGCTGAACGCATCTGTTGGATCAGTTGGTTTAACATTAGCTGGCTGGAGGAATGAACTTCTTGAACAATGTCCTGGGAGAGAGAAACAGATAGAGAGAGAGATAGAGAGAGAGATAGAGAGAGAGATAGAGAGGGAGTGGTGTTAGAGTTATACAAAGTTTAGGTGCTATGAGATTTATGAATGAAGAAAATACATCTAGAGCTGTCTTCATGGGCTGGTCCAAGATATGCCCTAAACATTATTAAAAAATGTCATCGGCTAAAACTGTTAAAGCGCAAAGCTCATTCCTATGTTTAATATAAGGGATATTGCTATTGGTCCACCTACTCGTATAAGACCCATCTTGAATGGGAAAAAGCCAACAAATGGGTGTGACTAAAGATAAAATATGGGTGGTCCTTTAACAGAGATAAGACAATTTTCAGAATACCAACTTACAACAATTTTAGCAAGGCAGTATCTTTGTGAGAAAAGATAAAAGTTAATAGAAAAGTTAAGACAATTTTCAGAATACCACCCCTGGTTTTTGTGGGTGTTTACCAAAGCCATGTATCAGGTGCTGTCAATTACCAAGAATAAACTTTGTTTCTTACTTTCAGGTCTTAGATAATGCAGTATTCACTCCATTTGCTGCCTCATAAGTTCATCTTCATACATGTATCTGTAGATTTCCTTCAACATTGAGATTAAAAGTCATAGTCAAGTAATTTTGTGCCATGCTACAGTTTCACTGCCTGGGAGATTTTAAGAGTTATTCCCCTAAATTAAGGGTCAGTGAATTATTACCCAATACAAATAAAAAACTGATTACTGGGTCTTTAACTGTTTGTGAAATACCCTCAAATTTTGTTCCAGTGAACACCAGTGAATAAGTTAATCCCTATTCAAATATTCAAATGGATTTGAAGATTATTGCATGTTGTTAGGTTAAAGACTTCAGTCGTGGGCTTTCATGGGGAGTGGATCATAATTTGCTGACACCAGACTTTGTGAAAAGCACTGGAAATACCTGTAATAGAGCTAAATTTCTGGAGCACAGCAAAACAAGCTGTCCCACCATAAACATTCCTCGGCCTTCTTCGGGCATTCTCGGGCCAGGGAAAGTGAGATAATGACTTTGCCATATGGGGCAAAGGATGGAATATACAGAGCATTACATAAGGTCTGTTGGTCATAAAACTCATAGTGATGGACACACCTGTTACAGGGTAAGCACCCATGGTGTCAAATTCCCCATGAAAGCCTACGACTGAGCGTCTTTAACTAACTCTTCAGGTAAACCAAGACGTGCCCATACCTTGACAACTGGAATACTTGAATGTTTTTTCTCCAAACGTTTGACATATGCTGCAAGCTCTAAGGCTTCATCATAGTAAGCATTCCTCACACAGGTGTCCATGAGTTGAGGTATCTCCAAGATCTCAAGCAGCTGAGTGTGCTTGGAGAGTGTCAATGAGTTCATTCTCCGGCTAGACATTGATATAGAAATATATATGGTTTTGGAAACAGGGTGCTTAGGATTTCATGAAAAGGTGATTTCCTGATTCTTCCCATATTTTCCCTTCATGGACTTGGAGGACTTTCAAAATGCCAGATTCATTATTTAATCATTTTCCCATTTAAATCATCTTCAAAAGATAGATATTTAAAAGGCCTCAATGTGGCAAAAAACCCCACAAAAACAAACTTATAAGATATATATATATATAGGGAGGGAGGGGGGAGGGGGGAAAGGCAAATAAAACTCCGTTTTCCCCTGGTTATTTTTTTCTCAAATTTCATGACTTTTCACTAACTGGAAAAAATGGATATCATCTTCCAGCTATCCATGAAGTAATAAAATAGAAACAAAAAAGGTTGACAAACTGGAGGTCTGAATCAGCTGAATCTTTTAGGAATCAGACCTACTTTTGCTTTCTTCGCAAACTACAAAAGGAAGCAATTCTTTTTTTTTCATTCTTTTTTCAAAACTGATTTTTTTTTTTTTGATTTGGGGTAACTTTTTTTGTATGCTCTACATGATAATGAAAAACATGGCTGTACACACAAAGGGGGGAAGGGGGCAGTTGCCCCCCCCCCCTAGAAATTTTCAAAACCCCACTTTTTTCTATCTTTTCCTTACTTTTTTATTGAGAATTTCCCCCAATTCCACCCAAAATGTGCATCAGATCGTTCAATTTCAATTCTAAAAAAGCAGAAGCTCACGCTCAGTCGCTTTGCTCTCTAGCTTGCATGTTCCTCAAATATTGAATATATTCTTGCCCCCGCCCTCGAAAAAAAAATTCCCGCGTACGGTCTTGATGAAAAAAATAATGAAGGTCACATGACCTCCAATTTTCACAATGTAGAGATCACACAGAAACAGCTCAATATATTTCCTCATAAAATAGTGACCTATTTTCTTCATTTCCTAGAAACTCATTCTACAAAGCTGATTCCCTTTGCCATGGGACAGCAGTATAATGTCTAGCTGTCTTTAATTCCCCTCCCCCTCCTGCTCTCCCTGTCTGCCATTTTCTTTTACATCTTACCTGGAGCTGATTTGCTGGGCTTCCTTCAAGAATGTGTTGCATCCTTCACTGAAGTCTGGTAACTTGTCTAGTAAGTTGTTGAGGTGTTGTTCTACAACTGCAAACTAAGAATCATGAAAACAACAAAATATGCTTACAAAGATCTATGTGAAATATTCTCAACATTAGAGAATTAATCAAGATCAAGGCAGTAATAAGAATATAGTCAACATTGAGAGATTCAGACACAGCTAAGCTGGAAGAAAAGTAAAAAACATACATCAGTATGGTCCTCCTTCCATCAAATTTCCCCTTAGAATCCATCCACCATGTATACATGACTAGGGATAGAACAAGACATCAGTACTATCCAAAGGAATGACCAGAAGTTTCAACAGGACCAACACTTACTTTCGTAAACTCATAATAATGATGATAATGACGAGTTTAATTTCACTCTCTCTCTCTCTCATCATATATTTGCACCTTTGTCTCTTTCTTACTTGCTCACTAACACACCCTTTAAAACATCTATCTCACTATTTTTTTTTTTTTGTCTTATTCTCAATATTTCTTTCTCCTTTTCTCATCTCATTCCATGGCATGTTTTTGTTAAATATCAAAATTGCTGAACAGATAAAGTGTATAAACAACTTACATCTGCAACAATCTCCCTAGAGCAGTCAGCGGTCTCAATGAATGTCTTGTAATTATCAAATGCTAATTCCTGAGTCTGTTGAAGAACTTGAGATCTTTCATCTGACAACCTCTCTGGCTCTCGAGCTAAACAGGATTTCAATTTGAAAATAATAATGAAACAATATAACACAAATAAAATTTTAAAAGACAAACATCTTTTAAATTACAACCTAGGTGAAACTTGACATTGCTGACAAATAGACAAAATCTAAAATTACTTCAAACTTAAGCTGTGAACTTTACTCTGGGCTATTCATATCAATTATCTTTAGAAAATAGAGATTTTACGACAATGATGAGAATATTACAATTCAGATGTTGTTAATTACAATTTCATAATTTATTCTATGATTTTACCTTATACACAATCAAAGGTATAATAAATTCTGTATTTTCAATTACAAAATAATCACTGTACACTAATATATTGCACAGAACTTTCTTCCTTTTGAAAGTGCATCTATTATGTTCTTTGTTATGGTTTGTATTCTGTATTAATCAGACTGAATGCCATTAGTGACCCAGTTTACATGGCCCCAAAAGTTTAATTCAAGGATCCCAAACATATCTAAACTGGGTGCTTTTGCATAGAGACAATAATTGTAATCCAGAAATCATGGAAAAAAGGGGGGGGGGGATGTAAGTCTTCAGTCCTGTTATTTGTATACCTATATCTGTCACGATGCTATACTGACTCTGGACAAAAGATCAACCAATTCTTGGCCATTCAGTATCAATGTCATTTTTTTCTGTTTGGTTTGTCATCGGTTTGGTGTCAGTCTTGTTAGTGTGACTATGGTATCTCTAAGAAACAAATTACTCACATAGTTTATCCACTCCATATGAGCTCAGCTCTGTCAGGTACAAGGCAAAGTCTGGATTCTCCCTCCATGATTCTATAGATTAGAATAAAAACAGGAACAAAATGTGACCCATTACATCAAAATGAGACAGAAATCAACTTTTTGATTTCTAGGTTTATGCAAGTTATTATTTTTTACACAGAATGCCCCCTCTCCCTCCCCACCCCCCATCAAGTTATCTGAATGGCTTGTCATATTGTAGAGGTTGATAATCAAGATCTTTCCTCAAAACATACAAAATAACTAAACTGTAACATTAAACTTTTGATAGGGAGAAAAGTGAAGAACAAGGCGCTATACGCATATTGCCAGTTGTAATGAACAAATCTGCTTCGAAATATAACAGAATGATCAGCAACATCATGTATTCAGTCTTTCACCTGAATTTGAATAAGATCAGACCAAGGGAACCTTGATTGAGGCTTCAATCTCCTATGTTGTCACCAGGTCCTTGTCTCTCATTACAGTCCTCTGGCTCAGCTCTGCTGTTTGTGCTTTGTATCTGCGCATGCTAGCTAGCTTTGTACAATCCAGGGAAAGAGTTCCATATTTACGTACCCCCCCCCCCTGAAAAAAAAAAAATTGAAGCTTAGAGATAATATCCAAGTCCTTTGGAAGCGCATAGAGACGTTATATCATAATGTGATATGCGCTATACAAGAACTGTATATTATTATTATTATTATTATTAACCTATTTTC
>CM057162.1:29295330-29322858 GCA_029962745.1 Echinometra lucunter | reverse complement strand
GAAAATCACGTGCAGTTTACTTACTTTGACGTTTCCATTGACTACAGCGTAGTTTCCTTTTTACTTCAAATTATGCTTATCGCGTGATTTTTACTTTTCATCAGGGAACACAAGATCCATGTTTATATTTTGCTTCATTATATTCGGCGTTTATTCATAGATGCTCTTCTGTTGCGGTAGCTTTGTGGGAAAAACCTGCGATTCATGGTCACGCGGGGCTACATCGATATGCATGAGCTGTGCAAATTTATGTGACATGCTGCCCTCTCTTGTCGAAGATTGAAATTACTAAAATAATCAACAAATTCATATACAATATTTGCTTTTTAAACCTAGGATAATAAAATATCCTTTTTCCATTCCATTCTTTCAAATGGATGTAAATTATCTTGATCAAGTGAATTTTGAAAAATATTTTTCTGATCACTGGTGACACAGCTCTTGCTCCTCTGTCCCAAAAATTCATTGGTACATTCTTATTGTCAGCAATTTGCATGCTACAGCACGACTGTTGTGCGAGGTTAGTATAACCGAGCACTAATGTGAGTGATTCATGGTCATTAATTGAGCCTTCCCAATATCCAAGCAGCTCAGCTGGCGTGGTCATTATCTTCAATCAGTGAATAGGTATGATTTTTTTTTTTTTTCAAATAAAGAAATTCATCTGACTCATACATACGTACATATTTGTCACTCGCGTACTCGAGGGTGGGGGCGAGGTTTGGGGATCAATAGCTCCTTCCAACCAAAAAAAAAGAAGAAGAAAAGAAAAAGAAAAGGAAAAGGGGAAAGGGAGGAGGAGGAGAGAGAGAGAGAGAGAGAGGCCGAAGAGAAAGGAAGAAGTGAAAAGGCGTGAACACAACGAAGAAGAGAGCGAGGGAGAGAAGGTGTTGGTGATTTATGGTCATTAATTGAGCCTGCCCAATATCTAAGCAGCTCAGATGGCGTGGTCATTATCTTCAATCAATAAATAGGTATGATGGCGTTTCTACTGCTTGATGTTTGTTTTTTTTTTAATGAAGAAATTCATCTGACTCATACGTACATATTTGTCACTCGCGTACTCGAGGGTGGGGGCGGGGCTTGGGGATCAATAGCCCCTTCCAACAAAAAGAAAAAAAAAAGAAGAAGAAAAAAAGAAAAGGAAAAGGGGGAAAGGGAAGGGAGATAAATACCTGATATAATTATGACAAAAAAGTTTTATCGCTCTCTTCGCTCTCTCACATCTTTTCTGAACTGTGCCCCATAATTATGGCATGTTCTGCCCCTCAAATGTTTGACTCATTACGCCAATGATATCGATCTTGTACAGACTTTATGCCCGGACTTCATGCCTGAACAGACTTGAATTTCGTTCACTTAAATACATATCTACTGTGTGTGGTTTTCTTTTTTACTATTGAAACATAGATTTTTGATTTTTTTTTCTCTTTTATTCTATTTACTTATTGATCATAAAATTATATTTTAAAAGATTGAGATACCATGGAAATAGGGGGGGGGGGGGATGTCATAGCTAAGCAAATATTTTGCAAATAATGATGCATATTGTTTTTGTTATTGCTCTTCATTTAATTATAGGGCTTCCGTTATCCCTTTTATCATTTTACCAATAACTTGTAATCACATTTATCAGTTGTTCCTAAACTGACTAAACCAATATCCCTATACAACTTTGATGCATTGCCTTTCTCCTTCCGTCTAAATACCAATATTTCCATTTGCAATGTTTGGTGATCTTAATGATAAACACTTTTGTTCTTCTTAATTGGATTAATTAATTTGATGTACATAGTATTTTACTTTCAAAGGTTTTGTAGATTATTGTAATATTGACATGTATTTCTAACCTGAGAAGAACGAGAGAATAAAAAAAATATATTGCAATGACATTGTATTTGCTTTTACTTTCATTTGGCATGATGCATGCAAATTCTCTGTAATTTCGATTTTCTTTCGAGTAAATATCACCTCTTTGTACCCCTCACACCAAATTGTCTTTTGCTTTGTATTCCTTTGCATCTTGCATAATGTCTGTGTACTGCATATAGAACAACATGGGCCATAATTCATGTACAATTGTTGCAGCATAAATTGTCGCCGTTCCACAGATTTTCGCCGGTGTCATTCTGTGCACAGCTCTGACACCACAGATTGTCGCCATACATACACACTAAGAAAAAAATGTACAAGTTTGCACCCTAAATGCAACACTGGCAGCACATTTTGAGGTGCAAGCTTGCACCCGATACGAAAAAGGTGCAAAAATGCACCCTTTTGTTCTTGTTTGCACCGGAAATGCCCTTTGGCGCCCTAACAGGTGCAACTTTACACCTCTTATGGTGCAGATTTTTTTTTTTTTTTTTTGCGTACAAAAAGGTGCAAATTTAATTCTCTAGAAGGGTGCAACTCTGCACCCTAGCTAACTGCACCTATAAAGGTGCAAAAAGTTCGTAAAAGTGCAAAATTGCACCCTAAAAAGAGCTCCCAGTGTTGCATTTAAAGGATGCAAAATTGCACCTTCTTTTCTTAGTATGTAAAAACGAATTGTGTGACTGAAATGTGGGCAATAATTATGTGGGAATATGCATCGGGCAAAACAGTGCCCTTGAGATCGGTCCGAGACTGATCATGGCCATTATCTACGTTGAAACATGTTAATGCCCCTGGGAAGAGTCAAATTATATTTTCGAGAATATATAATTGGATATATAGGCTTACATGGTCCTATAGTAAACTTTGAAGAAAAGAGTAGGACTTTATCGTCAAAGGAGTGTGTTTTTCCTCTCTCGCTTTGCTCGCTCTTAATATACAGAAACAGGGTGGTTTGGACGTAAGCAGTTGGTCAGTCGAGGTGCTAAAATAGTCATATTTGCGGCAGCGAGGTTGCGAAATATACCATTCAAATATATCTCGTAGGCTTAGAACCCCCCACCCTTTCCACGCTCGGTCGCTCCGCTCCTCCGCCAAGGATATGGCATCAATTCTCCCCAACCATGAGCACAAATGGACACTCTTAATCCGCTAAGAAACAGAAGGTCCCATTTTTAAAAGTATTTGGTATGACTCGGACGGAGATCGAACCCGCGCCTCCCGTTCAAGAAGCGGGCGTTCTACCAACTGAGCCAACTAATTATGCCTGGTATTATGTCTCATATTATACAGAGTTTCGTTTTATATTCAGAGTCATGGAACTTTAAAGAGCATCTGGAATTAATCTGTTGACTACAGAATTTTTATATTCCCATAGACTTAACACGGGGGTTAACAGGTTTGAGTAGTCAAAGGGTTTATTGGTATCTCTTTTAATTAAGTCTAATGGCATGGAGAACGGGGGGTCTGTTCTTCTTCCCTCGGGCATTTTTCTGTCAAAATAAAAAAAAAAAAAAAGAAAAAGAGCGAGTGCTTTGCTATCATTAACTCTTTGTGTGCTCAGTTAATATTGAGGAGAAATAATTACTATTGTTCTTTTACAATTTTCTTTAAAGTGAATTTCCCTCAGTGCAATGTTAATATTGGTAATCAGTGTAAACATCATTTTAGCAGACTAGCTAATAATTTTTTAAGTTTCACAATAGTAAAGTGGTCGAGAATAAAGCTCGTTCTATTTAACTATATACCAATGTGCTCCGTGCACACGCTCAAGGTGTTAAAAAGGAAAAGCAAAATCCAGAAAATTAGTCGGGGGGGGGGGGGGGGAGGACACTGATTAGTACCCATAAGCTATGTAAGCAAAACATGGCAACGGCCTGGGGGATATAGTCCCAGATGTGGTATTATACTGCTGCCTGGGCGAAACGAGGGGCGGAGGGGGGGGGGGGGGGGTCGCTCTTGGTCCCCCTTCACCTTTGAGTTTTTTTGTTTTTTCTTCTTCGTCTTCTTATCAGCAAAGTTTGGGGTCCATTTGCCGAGGACCTTATTTTCTTCTTTTGCTTATAGCCTATATGTCAGCAAATATTGCAGGTAAATTACATATTGCAGGCACCTGAAAAGGCCGATGCCCCCCCCCCCCCCCCCCCCCCCTTTGAAAAAACTGGTATCAGGTCCTGCAATTCCATCGATTCGTTGGATATCCCTAGGTTAGGGTATGGCAAACGTCCCAAACCGAAGTCGCCCCCCCCCCCCCCCATGCAGCTTTATATACTGTACATAGTACTCTGTTGACGTTGTGCGTTACCTACGCGTATACGTATGCCGATATCGATGGACAAAGAAAAATGTGCAACAGAGTAGCGTAGGTGGCAGCAGACGAAAATGGCGCCTTCTTTGACTGTCCCTGTGGACGTGAAAGACGAGGTAGAATATTAAGGTGCCAGGCTGGGCGCTCATGAATAAACATTACACGATGACGTCACGAATCGCAGCTCTGTGGAATCCCCGACACTAAAAAAAGGTGCCAGGCTGGACGGAGAGGTGCTAGGCTGGATGGAGTTGGTGCAATGAGAGAAAGAGATCATGCACTCCATTTATACCAGTGCATGATCTCTTTCTCTCATTGCACCAACTCCATCCAGCCTAGCACCTCTCCGTCCAGCCTGGCACCTTTTTTTATATTAACTTAAGGCTCACATTAACTCCATTTATACCAGTGCATGATCTCTTTCTCTCATTGCACCAACTCCATCCAGCCTAGCACCTCTCCGTCCAGCCTGGCACCCTTTTCTATATTAACTTAAGGCTCACATTAACTCCATTTATACCAGTGCATGATCTCTTTCTCTCATTGCACCAACTCCATCCAGCCTAGCACCTCTCCGTCCAGCCTGGCACCTTTTTCTATATCAACTTAAGGCTCACATTAACTCCATTTATACCAGTGCATGATCTCTTTCTCTCATTGCACCAACTCCATCCAGCCTAGCACCTCTCCGTCCAGCCTGGCACCTTTTTTTAGTGTCGGGGATTCCACAGAGCTGCGATTCGTGACGTCATCGTGTAATGTTTATTCATGAGCGCCCAGCCTGGCACCTTAATATTCTACCGAAAGACGAAACTATTCGGACGGCTGTAGCCTATTTAAAGAATCGTAACTCTTTCCCAGGTAATTAGATCTCTATTCTTGATTGAGTTAATGTGTTTGATCGAAATGAATCAGGCAGTTCTTCTTTACACTGGTGGTACAGTGTGTGTAATAAACTAGAGCATATCCCACATGCTCATTTTTATGTGTGTGTAGCTTAGTTAGTTTTGATTTGCAAATGCTCGCCTGTGTATACGGTATGCTGGGCTTTTACTAAACACTCGGGTCGTGGCATGCTGGGTATGGGACGCTAATTGTTAACTAAGTTATTTCAATATTTGACTCAAAACTGCACTATTTAGTGTCAAAAGTTCTCTCAAACTCTATTTCTTTACAGAATTCACGAACAGTGAACCATTTCGTTACAAAATGAATTGAAGTGCAACAGATGATTTTGCAACAAAAACTCATAAACAGAGGACATGGACATGATGGAGGATTTATAATTATGATCTCTCTTTAAGCCTGCTGCTGCTCATTCACTTTGCCCAGGCCATTGACTTTGTTTCGTTCCAAACACTTTGTGCATAGCTAGCAGAGGGCCCTAGACGGGAGAATCAGTTTGTCATAATTTGCTTGTGGGCGTGGCTATTAGGGTTTTGATTTTACTATACAGTGACCATGATGCCTGTATAGTTTTGGACCAAGTAAACCTAGTAAGCACTTGAAGCACCATACCCAGCGAGCCCCGACCGGAGTGTTTTCCATCGCGAAGCGACCTGAGTGTTTAGTAAAAGCTGTATGCTGTATATTTATCTGCTCCATATTTATCTGCTCCACCGACTGGGGAATGGCATGTGTAATCCTTACAGAGAAAATATTGGAAAAAAACATCTGGAGAAGCAAGACTAGCACTGAAAGTGCGTTACATTGTAATGTATATAATGTTTTAAAGTGCTCCAGCAAACAGAGTGCAGTTGGTGTAATGGTTAATGCGTAGTTGAGTAGTCCTGGGACGTCTGGAGAGTAACACAAAAAAAAAAAAAAATGCTAACGCTAGTATTGCTCTCCATGATGTCCAGTGTTTTCATCCCCTATTTCTACATAGCAAGCATCCTTGCACTTCAAAACAACCCCTTGAAAATTACTTTACCATGGGCCAATGACACCAGCAGCCTTGTAACTATTCATCACGAACCCGACTGGCACTTGGAGCTAGAAATTTAGATTTAAATCTATCGTAGGGTAGCTGGAAAAACTAAAGTACTGTAAAACGAAATTACTGTCACGTGATAGTTGAACATATACAAGTAGTTAGAAAAACCCATGAAAATACATGTATAGCAGAGCGTTTACTCTCCGATCTAGTTACATGTATTGTCCTGGATTCGAATTTTATTGTCGCTATTATAGCACTCAGTTTAAATGTACAATTTTGAGATGCTGGATTAACCATTTTTAGGGCCAGTGTGTCAAACCCTCATGAAAGAGATTGAAAAGCCTGCTATAGATAAGATACTTTCCTTAAAAATGCTCTGTATGAATTACATGTTTACATTGTTAATGTTGTGACTTGTCAAAGATTTTATTGGGATTTTTGACATTGAAGCTACCTTTATTGTTCCCTCAGTGACAATCATGTTCGCTTTAGAATCATAATATTAGTCATCAAATTGTATTTCCCAAATTGTGGAACATTAATTCATCATAATTATCACCAATACCCCCACCCCCATATCATTGAAAGATTATACATGTAGATCAATGAAGTACAAATTCAAAAGTTAAAGTTAATAATTTTTTGGTTGAAGCTTATTTTTCTGCAATATAATTTGTTACTCAGGTAGAAATTAAATTCATGTGTGTATTTCCTTCTGTTGCTAATTTATTTATTCTTTTTAATTGTTTTTTTCAAATTGAAATTATGCTTATAGTTCGAGAACCAGAGAGGTTGTCAGATGAAAGATCTCAGGTCCTTCAACAGACTCAGGAATTAGCTTTCGATAATTATAAGACATTCATTGAGACTGCTGACTGCTGTAGTGAGATTGTTGGAGATGTAAGTTGTTTATCTTTTTCATCTTTTTTTTTCAGTTTATGATGAAAACATGTCCTGAGGGCATACCTGCCGACTCTTCCTATTAAATAGGATTATTCCTATTTGAGGGATATATAATTGCCATTTTAACCTACATTTGTGTTCATACTTCTGTACAAAATTGTATGTAGTATTGAATAGGAAATTTAGGAATCTTCCTATTTTTGAAAATTTCTGAATAATTTGTTCATATTTCTTTGCTGTCAGGGTTGGCAAGTATACATGAGGGTAAGGCTAGAGAAAGAGAGAGAGAGAGAGAGAGAGAGAGAGAGGAAAAAAAACTATTGAGGAAAAATGAAATATAATAATTGTCTTGTACTCCTTCCCCAAATATTCCTACATATACATGCATGTATGATTTTTTTTTATTGATATTGTGATATTAATTCCTTAATTTTCCTTTTCAGACATCAAATGTGTGTTATATATGTATGTTTTGTATAATGTGTTTTGTATATCATTTGTAGCATTTGTAGTTTGCAGTTGTAGAACAACACCTCAACAACTTATTAGACAAGTTACAAGACTTCAGTGAAGGATGCAATCACATTCTTGAAGGAAGCCCAGCAAATCAACTCCAGGTAAGATGTAAAAAGGATGGAGGGGGGGGGGACTGAGACACATCTAAAGCTACAAGAGAACAGGAAGGGAGAGAAACAATATGTAATTGAGTGATAGAAATGGGAGAGAGAGAAAGAAGAAAGAGAGGGACACCTAAAGGCTATAAGATGCAATGGTTGGAGGGAGAGCAGAAATTCTGAATACTGTGAGAGGCAGGATGAGGGGCAGAAAAAAAAATGGATGAAAGCAGAAGCAAGAGAGAAAGAGGGAGAGAAAGAGAGGCCAAACCAAAAAAAAAAAAAAAATGTGATGGGAGAAGAAAAAGAAATAGAGAGGGAGAGAAAGAGTAAAGAAACGATGTGAAATAACTACATAAAGCTCAAAAGTAAATAGATTTTATCAGATTATTTAGTTGGAAAGGCAAATTGTATGTGCATGTGGAGGGGTGTGTTTTGTGTGAAATTGTTTGTGTGAAAACTGATTCAATTAGCACCTTTTCCCTACAACACATCAGTCTCTTTTTCTCTGTAACTTTGAGCCACTGCTGCTCTGCATACACCCTTAGGTCTTTGTGATCTTATGAATATTTGTGAGAAACACTGTGATCATGGTTTACAATAGTCTTGCAAAGTTACCGGTAGTTCCCTCGTTTTTCAGTCATGGAAAAATACTGTGAGAAAAATCACTTAAACAGCTGAAAGTCAGTGAATTTCATCAGTACCCAAAGTGAATAGTAAGTCCTATGGTTATGAGGAAAAGGGTTTTTTGAAACTGGAAGACTTTAAACACTGGAAATAGGTTTAATGAATTATGCAAGTTTGAAACACCATTCAGGGAAAAATAGGGGAAGAATTGTGACCTTTATATGAAATGCTGGGGACCATGTTTAAAAATCATATATTTCTCTATATCAATGTCTAGCCGAAGAATGAACTCGTTGACACTCACCAAACACACCCAGCTGCTTGAAATCCGAGAGATACCTCAATTCATGGACACCTGTGTGAGGAATGCTTACTATGATGAAGCCTTAGAGCTTGCAGCATATGTCAAACATTTGGAGAAAAAAAACATTCCAGCATTCCAGTTATCAAGGTATGAACATGTCTTTGTTTTGATTGAAGGATGACATATCCCAGTAACCTGTGAAAATTGTGCAAATTCAGGTGAATATTTGATTTAAACTCTACTTATTCCACTTTCCTTGGTGTTCATCTGAAACAGTGGAAGACCTACAGTCTTCAGTTCATGATGTGTATTGGTAGTTGGCTGAAGCTGATTTGGCAGAATTACCAACTACATATACATGTATTAAAGTGTCATAACACGTGTGCATGTTTTGCAGGTACCAAACTTATAGCACACCAGAAAATGATCCACACAAACATTCATTCTCATGGAGAAGGAAAGTTTATGAAAGTGAGGTTTCCCCATTAGATGCTTAGGTGGAGGGAGCATTGTATTTTGTAAGTGAAATAAAAGTAAAAGTGAAATCTGTTCTTCGTGATTGACAAGACCTGTTACAATGTACCAGGTAAAATCCTGAATGGTGGCAAAGTCCCCATAAAAATCTGTGACTGTGGATCATAGAAAATTTTGCAAGGTGTGTCCACTGCCATTATTAAGACTGTTTGACTTCGAGATTTTGTTAATTCCTTTATATTTTAGAAATACCCATATCAAAAAGAATAGTCCTTATCTAAGGAGTCTACACAATAATTTCTTGTTCATATGGTTGAATAAATATCAACCAGACATCAGACGTCAAAGAAACATTTCAGGTGCATATATTTTAAGTAATTAATTATGTAAATGTGGGAAGTAACTCCAGACTGAATATATCATGAAGATAAGTCCAGGTTGTGTTGTCCCCATTCTTTCCACCACATTTTAGATATGAATACATCAAGCTGACAGTCCTACTTTGAGCTTTGATCAGACAAAGTGCCAAGTGAAACAATATTTTGATCTCAAGTCATATTCACAATTCTATAACACAGCATATTTTAGGTCATACCTTGGACAAACCATGAAGACAGCTCTAGATGTACAGTGTATTTTCCTCATTCATAGATCTTAGAACACCCATATGAGTGTTGAAATTCTGTATAACTCTAATACACCCCCCCCCCCTCTCTCTCTCTCTCTCTCTGTTTCTCTCTCCCAGGACATTGTTCAAGAAGTTCATTCCTCCAGCCAGCTAATGTTAAACCAACTGATCCAACAGATGCGTTCAACTATCCAGCTGTTTGCATGCTTGCGTCTGATTGGCTACCTCCGTTGCATGGATCTCTTCACAGAGGCAGAGCTTAGAATCAAGTTTCTACAAGCCAGGGACGTGTGGTTCCAGGGTATACTGGCAGCCATACCTGCAGATGATGGTAGGTTTCACAAACAAGTTTTTGTGTTGTGTTAGTGGTGAACTAAGTTTCAAGTTTCTACAGGCCAGGGATGTGTGGTTCCAGGGTATACTAGCAGCCATACCCTCAGATTATGGTAGGTTTCACAAACAAGTTTGAGGGGTGGGTTAAAGCTGAGCTTAGGATTAAGTCTCTACAAGCCAGGGATGCTTGGTTCCAGGGTATACATGTGCTAGCAGCTATACCTTCAGATGATGGTAGGTTTCACAAACAAGTTTGTGTTTATGTTTGTATCTAAGTTGATGTTGGAGCTGAGGTTAGGATCAAGTTCATGCACGGTTCTGGGACATACTAGCTGCCATACAGTGAGAGGATGGTGGATATCATAAACCAGTTTGTGTTCATGTTTTTCTTGGGGCTGAGGTTAGGATCAAGATCTTACAGCTTCAGAATGCATTGTTCCAGTGTGTCCTAGTTGGAATGATTGTAGGTTTTAGGGACCTGTTCGAGATCCATGTGGAGGGTGAGTATAGCATTTGAATATTACAAGCTGGGCATGCCGAATATACTTGTTCTTGTCCAATCACCAAAGTTAAGCAGTCATGAAGGTAGTTTTCACAAATCTAGAATGATTGTAATCTAGCGTCTACAATACCCCCACAGTTGATTGTATTTCAGCAATTTTATGAATTTCATTTTTATACAGTAAAAAGTGAAAACTGCATGTGAAGGGTAATAAATTAACCCTCTGAACCCTAAATTATTTGGGATGGTCGTGCAAATTAATCACAATCATTCTAGATTTGTGAAAACTACCTCCATGACTGCTTGACTTTGGTGATTGGACAAGAACATGTATATTCGGCATGTTGAATAATATTGAATGTAATATGAACTGGATCCAAGCATGCCCAGCTTGTGATATTTAAAGGCCACACTCACCCTCCACATGGATCTCAAACAGGTCCCTAAAACCTACAATTAATCAACAATAGTAATTTTAGCTCTAAAAATAATTACCACATTCACTGACTGTGACACGTCCCCTTGGCTTTGTTTACTTCGACGAGCATGAACATGATCTCCCATTCCAGCCCTAACAGCATACCAGCTCTTATTTTCCTCGCTGGTACCCGGCTGAGATTGTGCACCTTCTTGTACAGCAGCTAATTCATTTTCAATGTCAGTTTCATCTTCAAATTCAATGCTTTGACTATAATACGACTTATCAATAGCTTCATCATAATCAGCAGATGTTTCACCTTAGATAATCACACAAGAAACCTCTGCAGAGTAGTATTTTTTGCCATATTTGTCATTCAAAACTTCCAAATCCAAGCTGTAATGCTGGGCTGAATCTCTCCACACTGTACCTTATAGTGAGATGGCGTTGTTTATACATGTATAAGGTCACCTGACAGTTAAAAGTTATGTTATCAAAGTCACATGATTTTTGGCTGGTAAACCGGCCTTTGGGGTATTTGCATGTTCTGCACGCAGCTGTTTTCCGGCCTTTCGGGTTCAAAGGGTTAAAGGCAAATGTGAGTAGAGAAGATTTAAAGAGAAAGTGGGTGGGGGGGATGGGAGAAGGAGAGTAGAGAAGAAAGAAGCTTGTAGTGTTTTCTGTCTCTATCATATCAAATAAAATTTATTAACTAATCACTTTTTTTTCCATCTGCAGCTTACCAGCAAATAACCAAGGTAATAGAAGCAAGCCGAGTCCACCTGTTTGACATAGTAACTCAATACATCTTATCATCCAGTCATGATTCAATCACCAATGAAGCAGCTCTCTTTCAACGATGGGTTGTACAGAAGGTAAGTCTGATGATGATCATATCTTATCAGCCAGTCATGATTCAATCACCAATGAAGCTGCTCTCTTTCAAGGATGGGTTGTACAGAAGGTAAGTCTGATGATGATCATATCTTATCAGCCAGTCATGATTCAATCACCAATGAAGCAGCTCT
This sequence comes from Echinometra lucunter, assembly GCA_029962745.1. Taxonomy (NCBI): domain Eukaryota; kingdom Metazoa; phylum Echinodermata; class Echinoidea; order Camarodonta; family Echinometridae; genus Echinometra; species Echinometra lucunter. The sequence goes on along the minus strand of CM057162.1, from coordinate 29,310,908 downwards.
CTTCCAAGGATGGGTTGTACAGAAGGTAAGTCTGATGATGATGATCATATCTTATCATCCAGTCATGATTCAATCAGCAATGAAGCAGCTCTCTTTCAACGATGGGTTGTACAGAAGGTAAGTCTAATGATGATCATATCTTATCATCCAGTCATGATTCAATCACCAATGAAGCAGCTCTCTTTCAAGGATTGGTTGTTCAGAAGGTAAGTCTGATGATGATCATATCTTATAATCCAGTCATGATTCAATCAGCAATGAAGCAGCTCTCTTTCAAAGATGGGTTGTACAGAAGGTAAGTCTGATGATGATTCTATTTCCATTGTCAGATCAAAAAAAAATCGCACATTCATGATGGTTCAAAATACTTTTTTACAATTTAAAAAAAAAAAATTTCAACTATCGGACCTTCTGACTATCGGACCCTGTTGCACATCCGATCTATAGAACCTTCGGACTATTGGACCCTCCTGCGATTTGGTCTGTGGAACCTTCTGTCTGTTGGACCGTCGCGTACATTCGGTCTATCGAACCCTCTGTCTATTGGGTGTCGGTCTATCGGACCTGATAACTATCGGACCTTCTAGCTATGGAGATGACCCCATTAAAGCAGGAAAAACTTTTTAGATTTGACAAGATTTGTTAGTTTGAAATTCCACATACCAATAATTCCCAATTCCATTTTTGTGAATGATGTTGTGCACTAAACGATGGATTGGATGTCATGTGATAGTTTGGTCTTTTGCTAATTCACACAAGAGCTGATGGGTCTGGTTTTGTGAAATAATATTGATTTGCCGGTAAACTTGTGTGTGCTATAAAAACATTGTGATGTAGGTCAATGCAAAGCTTGTGCAAACTGGAGAAGCAGCTTACTCCATTGTCATATATTTCTCTAGTCCATGTTATTGCAGTGCTTTTTCTTTTCCTTTTTTTTTTTCCTCAGTCTGTTGCTATTTTGATTACTCGCAGCCCTCACAGCACATAAGTATTTGTGTTTACTAATATAAGCAGTCTTTTGGAATAACCCTGGACTATATCTTTCTAGACTACTTCTTTCACAATAAAATTTAGTGACTAGAATGAATCTTATTTTTTATCCTAGGTTTCCCAGTTCCTGCACACCCTGGAGCTAGACCTAGAGCGAGGTATTGGTAACCGATTGGACTCTCTGCTGGGCCAGTGCATATACTTTGGGTTGTCATTCAGCCGAGTCGGTGCAGACTTCAGGGGACTTCTTGCTCCTATCTTCCAGAGAGCTGCTCTTCATGGTTTCCTGTCAACTCTGAAATCAGCAACAGAGAAGTATGGAGCTACTATGTTGCCTAATTGAAGTGCAGTGTTTGTCAAGTATTGTCCATTTGACATGACTTTATACAGTGAAGCTTGAATATGAATACACCATAGGGAGACAACAAAATCAATGTGCTTATGCTAATGACTTTTACAAGTTCTCTAAAAGTGGTTTGACAAGTGCTCTGAAATGAATACCTCGATCCAAACTGAGCTGTAACACATAATCATAATAGTTTGTAAGTAACGAATGATAGTAATATCCTTTTGTGTGGCCCTATTTATCCAGAATATTGCAAGGCACACAACAAAATATAGAACAGATAAAAAGAAGTCCAGATGACTGGCCTGGTGTCAAGTATTATTAAAAAGATGTGATTTCAGCTGGGATTTGAAGGTTTCTCAGGATATTGTAATTCTCAACATATTGGTAGATTATTCCATAGAGAAGGTGCTGCAACTGAGAAAGCCCTTTTACTGTGGGCTACTTTTGTCTTGGAGATCTTAACCTGTTGAACACTAAACCTTATAACTCGGACTAGGGTCTATGGAAAATGTGTATTATACTGAAATCAGATCATGCTCAACAGGTTAAAAAGATGTGATGATCTCAGACTATGAACTGGGGGTGTTTCACATAGATGATTTACTCATATCTATAGCCGGCCATTCATGCCACAGTTTGTTTTCACTATTGGTCTCTCATTGGATGTGAAAACCATGGGCACAAATTTGCAGAATCCACCTTTCTTGTTTTCTTCATCAATGAACTATTAGAAAATGTCATTTCTGCAGATTTGTGACCATGATTTTCAAATCCTATGAGAGACTTGTGAAAAAATGTGCCATGTATGGCCAGCCATAGTTAAGTCGATTCCAGTCAATCTTATGCTGCTTTCACACCAAGGTACGGTCGCTGCGAGCGGTCGCTGCAACCGATGAAATCATAATGTGAAAGCATTTCATCGGTCGCTGAGTGCGGTCGGTGAGGTACTTCAGCGATCGATCGCGACCGATGCAAGCTAGATGTGAAAACACATCGTACTCAGCGACCGATCGAAATGCAATGACCCCCCATACATGCCTACGCACTATCTCTACTTTCGCTTCCGGCTAGGTCAGCAATACAGCGACCGATCGCTCTGGGCCTGACCAAATTTTGAGAGCACGTCCGATCGGTCGCTGGGTATGGTCGCAGCGACCGTACCTTGATGTGAAAGCAGTATTAGTCTTTGTGAAACACCCTCCTGGTGTGTAAGGAGAAAGATTTTGAATTCCGTGCATTTGTGGATTGACAACCAGTGCAGCTTCTTGAGAACAGGAGAAATATGTTCATATACAGTGGAAACTCAGTATATAGAGATCTGAGTGACGTTGCTATTTTAATAACTTTGCCATCAATGGTACATGTAACTACCATGGTAACGTTGCTCAACAGCCAATCAAAATCCAGTTTTCCATGAAAGTTATCATTGATGGCAAAGTTACTATAATAGCAAGTTTTATGCAACGGCACCCACATATAACAGTATTAATATGCAAATGTCCTCTTGTCTAATTTTTATTTATGCTTCATGTGTATCAATCACTAAAAGACATTTTGCTCTCTATGTTACTAATTCAATGTGTCTATACTATATTCACTATATGAGCTTCTGATATTATCAGTTTATATGTATTTTTATCCTGTAATGCCATTTACTTGTCAGGATATTTCATCCTATTTCTGTGCAAAAGAATGCATCCGACATGCAAAATGAAAATTTGTTTAAAATCATATTTTTCAAACTATGATTGATAATTTCACAGGAAGCATTTGGACCTTGTAAATAGATATGCAATCTTATTTTGGTATGAGCCTTGCTAAAATTCTATTCCGATATGTCAAAATAGACATAATTTTTGCATTTTTGTATATTGCATTCCAGATGCATTTTTTCGCACAAGAACAATAAAACATCTTGGGATTTAATCTCTCCATACTATACTATATAAGCTTCGAATATTACCAGTTTACACGTGTATATGTATTTTTATTCTCCAATGCCATAATACTTGCCAGGATATTTCATATTTTTCATCTGTAAGTATAATATTACATAAAGTCATTTATTTCCATCATGTTCATACACTATGTCAAGATGATTGCAATAAATAAGTTTCAGTTCGATCCGAATTCAATTTCATTCTAACTCTCAGGTTGATGCAGCCAACATCCCACCTCCGTCTCTCATGGAGCATCCCCCTCCAGCTGCTTACACCAATAGCATACTGACGGGACTAAACGATCTTAGGTTGTGTGCTCCGGTTGCTGTAGCTCACCATGTATCTCAGTCATTACAGCAATCGCTTAACACCGTAGTCAATGCTATTGTAGCCTTGCACAGGTATGTCTGTAGCATCTCCTCAACCATTAAGGCTTGTTTAGATATGAAGCGGCAAATCCTGGCCATAAACCTGCGCATTTGTTTTTTCTACAAGTAAATGTTTGTTCGGGGAGGGGGGGGGGGGGGGGGGGGCTTGTCTGGGTACAAGGCGCATTTCTTTTTTTAATTCTATCAACACTTAAGATATGACGTGGCAAATCCTGGCCGTAAACCTGTGCATTTGTTTTTTCTACAAGTAAATGTTTGTTCGGGGAGGGCTTGTCTGGGTACAAGGCGCATTTCTTTTTTTAATTCTATCAACACTTAACTTTGTTCTCCGCTTTTCTATTTACCATGTCTCATATATATGGGAAGCTGTGTTGACAAGACCTTTTGAGGTTTTTCACAGCTGTACCTAATTTATGTGTACATGTATGTTTTTCAATATGTTTCTATTTTATCTTGAATTGCATGTTTTATTCAATGTTTTGTGAAATGTTCTTAAAGTTTGAATTGAATAAAGTGAACTGAAAAGTGAAAAAAAGAAGTGAAAGTGGATATGGGAGGGGGGCAAAAAAAAAGCTAAGGGAAGAGGCATTTTTCTGCCTTCTGGAGGCAGAAAGCTGTGGACAAGTGAAAAAAGTTAGTGCAAAGTATGTTATGAGTTTGTCTGCACAACTCTTAGCAAAAGTCTCTTAATGCGTGTTTATTATCATATACGTGGAGCAGTTTATCACACCATATATGAATACTAAAAGAATCATTGGGGTTTGATGTGGGGGTTTTCCTCTTCAAATCTGAACAAGCCTTTAGGTAATGCTAGACTGTAGCAATTTAACATGACTGAATGGTCTGAGGTTGTGTGCATGTAGTTGTAGCTGACTATGTGTCTTGGTCAGTGCAGTCAGCTAGTGCTTACACTGTCACAGTGATATTGAAGTGTTTCACATGTGAGTTTTAGTCAGGTCTTTAGAATCATTAACTAATCATGTGTTTCGTTCTCACCAGTGCACACCAGTGGACGTGTTTCGTTCGCATTTTTGCACAACTACATATTTCTCTATTGGAACCCCTATGCCCCATAACAAGCATGAATTGTTCGCGGAATGTATGATTATATCTACAGTTATACAGGTATTCAGTTTTAAAATTAGTGATGAGGATGTTTTATTGCCACCATCTTAATAAACATTTGAGAAAAAAAAAATCACTACACTCTCCGTGGACAGCATATTGTATCCAGAAAGTCTGGTTTATTCTTGTGAGCAATGAGTCAAAGCACCTTTTGTGAAAGAAGCATATTTCACAAAGGCTCCGCCACTGAGGTAAGGACCAAATTCACTCCCATTTTCTTTTTCCCTTTTGAATGGGCTTCTCTTGATGGATCACCACGGTTTTGGTATCACTACTGACACTAGAAAGCTTTTTATCTGTGCATAGATACATGTAAAACACCTGCCACTGATACAAGAACCACCCCAAAAGTGCTAAAGTTTTTGTTGGAAAGACCAGAGTAATGTGTGTAGGAAAACAATTTCATACAGACAAAGCACACTAGTACATCAAATGAATTGTATATGATAAGAAAACCCTTGAAAAACTACAAGTTTGCTACACCTGATTTTCCTACAAAATGTTCAGGGGAAAAGTTATAGCCCTCTAACAGTACATGTCTGTGAACCCAGATTCATATCCGCTGCTACAATAATGCAATGCACAGGGGGTTTACAGGTCATCACAGGAAGATTTAACTTCCTATGTTCCTACATGTAATACGTTTTATCCCTCACCAAAAAAAAAGCAAAAAAAAAAAAAAAATTAAAAATCTGATAAAAATTTTCTTGTTCAAGCAAGAGCATGTGCTGGGCACTTCCATTCAACACTGTTGTGTCCTTTGATATTGTCTCAAGAACCATGAGCTAGTCCTAGAAGACAGTGTTGCAAAATAGGTTTGTATTGTAGTCTTGACCGCAAGCTGTACACAAAACACAAAATAGCATACTGACCGGACTAAAAGCTCTTTGATTGTGTGCTCCTGTAACTGTACCTCATCATATTTTCCAATTACTGCAGCAAATGCTGAACATCATAGTCATATTGACTGGATTTTAACTTGTTACCTACTGGAATCAGGTTGTCCCTATATTAATCCTATGAAAGTGGAGAATTCGGTAGTCAGCGTGTTAACATTACATTATTTTTAAAGTTGTTATTTCATACAGTTTTCCAGCGTAAAATAACTTGCAGATCTGATGTCATACTGTTTTTGTTTGTTTTGTATTCATGTATATGTGTTCCATTTGTTGTGTACTTTATTTGCAGGGGCCCCCAAGTATAACAGCGCTTTATTCACTTATGGAGTCACCCTGAATGAACAAAACAAAATGAATAGATTAATCTATAGATGCAGCACATGGCAGTGTCTTGAACTAGTGAGAGCTCGACACCCTTCAGTGGTTCATAAAGTGTAAATCTCTCATTGCCTGATTGCATTCATCTAGGGAGCATTTCATGAAGAGTCTTGTCAGTGATTTTCTCTTTCAACTGTTATAAGCTATTCAAATCCTTTCATCCGACTGGCTGGGAGCCAATTTTTCAGTGAAAATCACTGACAAGACTATTCTTGAAACACTCCCCTGATTGTCTTTATTTTGTTTTGTTATAGAGCTGAAGAGAGTACATTCAACCACAGAGAGCAAGATCAGTTTGTTTCATTCTGTGAGTCAGCAAGCGACAAGATGGTTCCATTCCTCAATCGATGTCTTATCTCATTGTTTCCGCCGTCAACCATCGCTCAGACACTAGGCATTTCCAGCGTTGAACTGCAGAAGATGGTAAGAGCCTCCTGCAGCTATGTTAACCTGTTAACTACTGAATTCTCTATTTTCATAGGATTAATACTGGGATAACCTGGGGCGCGTTTCATGAAACCAACTCCATGACAGTCATATCTCTTGTCGATGATCTACGGAGATGTCATGAACCTGACAAAGTGTTTCACGAAAGCCTGACATCTCACAAATCCAAGATATCGATACTATCGGCTGAAAAAATATAGCCTTGATCACAATCCACTGGATTTGATATCAGTCATTCCAACACAATTTAGACTCAACTTTGCTCTAATTGTTGGAAAAGTATAGAAAACATCAATGGGATTTGATAAACATAATACAAACATTGCATTCACATGAAAAACTATATTAATTGTTACATCTGAAAATTTCTAAAATTAATAAACGAAAAGCTGCTGTTGTGCTTTGCGAATTTAGATTTGTAATTAAGAGGACACCGTAATTGACAAATTTTTGAAAGCAGACCCATATTTTGCTTTAATTTTCAAAAGATACTGAATTGGTATGCTCTGCAATCGAATTTTGACATTATTTCATCAAAGAATAAATTTTATATGATTGCAAGAACAGATCCTCTCCGATTACTAATTCCAAAAATGAACTCTAAGATAAGTCAACGATGCATAGGTTTCACTGGTCCTAGTATTTGGAATAGTCTCCCCATTTGTATCCATTCATGTCATTCAGTCCAATTATTCAAAAACAAACTCAAACCTATTTATTTTCTCAGTAATCCTATCTTTATATATTGTAAGCACTTGAAGAGCAGAATTATAGTTTGTTGATTTCATATTTTGTAAAGCCTTTGAGCACTGAAGGCGCTATATAAATACCAAGATGTATGTATGTATATATGTATATTAGTTTAGAATCCAATAAATATTTGCTACCAACCCTATGTGATAAGCTGTTAGAAAATTTATTGTAAAATTTGGCAGTTGTTATTCGTAATGAAGATTATGAAAATGACTACAGTAGATCTAGGAAATCCAGTAAAATTTTTCAGCTGGCATTCATAATCTTTGAAAATACATTTCTTGTTCATGTGCCCTGTCCAAAAAAGGATATCGTCAGTGCTATTGCAAAACCAAACACTTTGGCAGTGTGAAACTGTAGCAATAATGACCACAGCATTTCTTTTGCAAGAAACTTGCCTTAGATGCTTACATTTTGCATCTTGTGAATCAATTATTTTAGGCACAAATTCATCCCACCTGGACTATTTGAAAAATTTGCAATAGTTCCCTGCACACTAAAAAGTGTCAGGTCTCTTGTAATTAAAACTTGACTCCATTTTTCTTTGTCCCTCTCCTGTTCGTAGGGCCATGTTGGATCTCTAGATGTTGCATCCATTGTGGAGTCATTACGCTTGCTGATACCACAGAAAGAAGAACCAATCAAGGAAGGAATAAACAAGATGAAGGGAGAGAAGACATCAAGATTGATGTGATTTCTGAAGCACTTGAAGAACTGGGAGAGGAAGACGGTAAGATGTGTTACTTAATCTATTAAAAAACAAAATCTTGCAAGTTGTTATTCATTCGGTCTAAGTTCAATAATGACTAAGTTATGAATCAAAATCCGAACTTTACTGTTGTATGAATCCTGTTACGTTTTGATGGGATACACCCATCATCATCTACCAGTAGAATGACATTCCTCATAGTCTCATTCTACTGTCAGACGATGATGGGTGTGTCCTAGCACAATGTAACAGGATTCATACAACAGTAACTTTGGAAAGTTCAGGTTTTGATTCATAACTTAGTCATATTAAAGAATGGTAAAGAAAAGTTCTTAAATGTTCTTTAAAGGTTTTGTATTCTGTGCATCATGCAGTCAAATGGTGGCACATATTTTGAAAGATGGTTCCAGTATAGTATTATGTTATTGATTTCTTGCATGCTAACAAACCAGGTACATGTATGCAACTTTAAAACCAGTGGACAGTTTTGGTCGTGAAATGAAAATTGGGATGAAACGTGTTTACAGTCTCTTACAGTTATCAGAAGATGCAGTCATGCGCAGGATTTTTTATTTCATTTTCCATACACACATTAACAAATGATTTAGCACAAATATATGAAAGGAACCACATGATTAGTTTGTTATGGTTATGCTAGCTTGCCCCAATTCTCTTTCATAGAGTCAAACATGGCTCGGTAAACACAGCTATCCATGGCTTTTACTGGGCCCTGTGGCATATGGGCATTTGCATCATCGCTTAGGGTGAAGATTGTATTTCACTATTCATTGCCTCACTGAACAACTTGCAGATCTCCAGCTAATCTCTCTTTCCCTCTCGCATTCCTGTACACACAATCACCTCTATCAACGTCACCCTCCTCCGTCTCTTAAATATTTATTCACCATCTCCATCACCACCATCGATCACCATCATCCTCACCTCCATCACCAACCATTATCATCTACATCATTATCTTTAATGGCTTCTTCAGCATCATTGTCAAAGAAGTCATCACCATCATCATTATTTCCATTATCATTATCATCATCATAACCATTGTCATCATCTCATCAGCACCATCATCATCATCATCACCACCATCTTATCCATTATCCTGGTCATTATCACCATTATCATCATCACCATCATCATCAACCTCATCATTGTCTGTACAGTGCACCATTGTAACCACCTCTATCATCATCATAATCATCATCATCGATCATAACCATCATAGCCATTATCATCATCATAGCCATTATCATCATCATTATCATTTTCATCATGATAACCATTATCTTCCTCCTCCTCCTCCTCATTATCATAATTTTTATTGGTGCACTGTGTATTTATAACAGTTCTCTGATATTCTGTGTATGACTGGCAGGTGAGCCCCTTGTTGATGAGCTAGAGACGAGACCCGACAAGTCAGATGAAAAGGAGGCTGATACTTTTTTTAAATAGATCTTTCAAAATAACACGCAAATATCATAGACTTTTCTTTAAACCTTCTAGGGAATCTTTAATTACAAGCTCAGCTTTTTATTAGATTCCCTCATATTTCACTTTTTTAAAATTAATTTGTCTTAAGCTTATGGTGAATATATTAAGGTCTACGTATTTGTATGTTCCAATTTCCCCCTTTGTATCATGAATCGTCTTATTTATGATGTTATTCATATGTATATTTATGTATTATTTCTTCATCATCATCATTTATGTGAAATATGAAAAATAAACTGAAACTGAAACTGAAACCATCCTAATAGCTGATATGGGAATCCACAGGATCAATTTATGAACTGAGAAGAAGAACCTACAATTTGAAATCATTTGATATCACATGACTAATGTGTGATTCACAAAATATTTGGATATCAGGCAGCATGACATCTTGGTGATTGCTTAGAGCTTTAAAAACTCTGACCTGAAGGTCATTTTTTTTTATTATTATTATTATTAACCCATAATTATGTTTGTTAGGTTTCTTATGATAAGTCCGAGCCTAGGCATTTACCCGGGCGCAGAGAAGCCGATAAAAATTCATGGACATGACTTTTGATAAGCTACCTTAGTCGATGACAAGAGCACTAGGTTGCCACTGTTGACTCTTGGCACATGTACAATGTATATGTACCGTACTCTACAACAGAGCTGGCAGCTAGTAGGATATTCTATCCTTGTTGGTAGGATTTTTTGAAGGGAATATGACAATAGGATCTTTTATTTTGAAAGTTCTTCCAATGATTCTTTGATGCCTTTATTTTATGTTATTTTCATGTTTTATTATTAACAATTATGTTTACCACAATGCTTGGTACATTTTACCTGTGTATTTTGTGTTGTAGATCATTTCAAATGAAGAAGTACAATGTAGAAGAGTGAGGATCATAATAGTGAAGTAAGCTTTTTACTTGGGATATCATGTGGTTCAAGCACTTAGCATGGTGCATTGTTAGGCAATAATTAACTTTAAAAAAAAAAAGAATGTGTGGCAATACTGTCTAACTGAAAATGAATTATCCATGCTGGGTTGATAGTGGGCTCTGTTGGCGATTATGCAAAGCAGGACATGATTAGCAGTGATTTTTGGCATTTTTCATAACTTTCCCCCACATTGATTCCTGAGAACTTTTCACATGTGATTAATAGCATTATTGTGAAACAAGAACAGTTGAAACCTTTTCTGTTGCAATTAGTGGTGGGTTATTTCCACGAAATGACTGTGCTATATATATATTTAGTCAGTCTTGGTCACTTTTAGTACTTTCTTTGGTATTGAAGCATGCACATGTATTCCATTATTCAACTGTATTGTGAACAATCAAAGTGAATTCACGAGAATTATTTAAAAAAACAATAAAATCTTAATACTTGTGTATATATATATATATATATATATGTGTGTGTATGTATATAACATCTCTAGTTTATGGTGTGTCAGGCTATGGCCGAAAATCTATGTTGCTTAAGTTTTTTTTTTTTTTTTTTTTAAAATCAGTCAATATGAGGCTACTTCTCTTGTGAAATACCTTTTCTCATCAATCCCTACAATCCCATGATTTATCAAGCTTTATGGACTAACAATTGTCTGTACATTCAATAGTACAATGTATATTTCTTGACAAATTCACTTTTTATGAGGATACCAATTAATTTGTAGATCTATATACATGAATATAATTTTTCTATATTGTTTTTGTTGCTGTAATATGACTGTTATTGCATACTTTGATACCAAACAGGGCCTCCTGGAAGATCACTATTATTGGTGAAATGTGTCACCCTGTATAAGTATCAGAAATGAATAAATGCACAAGTAACTAAATGAATAAATAAATCTGGCTGATCTGTTAAACCTGTTTACTACTGAATTCTGTCTTTTTTTTTTTTCTTTTTTTTTTTTTGCCAGAGAGCATAGCGAATGAGTAAAGTATATGGAAAAGAAAATCAATTTAGTGAATTTATAGAGTTGATAGAATGAGTAATAGTGCATGTTATGTTATGTTAAAAGTTCAAAGTTTATTTCCACTCAAGATAAAAATGACATAAACCTTACAGCAGATATAAAACATGAAAAAAGGGAAATAAACCGTTGAAACAAGTAGATACACATGCATAAAAACAGTCATCAGTTTTAAAAAAAAACGGTCATCAGTTGAAAACGAATAGACAATACATTGGAAAAGATACCAGTGGGGTTGAATGAAAGATGGTTAGTACACTGTATAGCATTTTTTTAATCCAAGTAAATAAACAGATAAAAACTGGTTAGAGAAAGGGGATGAGAGAGAGAATAGAGCACCGATACATGGATAGACAGAAATAGAGGAAATTCAAGAGCACATTATCAAACAAAGAAAAACAGCCTGGGAGAGTTGAGAATTGAGAAACACAAAAGAAAAGGGAAGAAAAGGCAACAATGAACATGAATGGCTAACAATATTAAAAAAAAAATACAATCAGCTCCCTAGCGACTGGTAATCAACCGAACAATGAAAAGTAGATATGAACTGTTCTGTTCTCATGGTTCATAACGTTGGAAATATTGGGGGGGGGGGGGGGGGGGGGGGAGGCATGATATGAAATTCTCCCCAATTCTCCAATTCTGAGGGTATTTTGGAGCGAAAACAAGGTGACGCCCCAGAGTTGTTGTTGGAGGGGGGGGGGGTGCTTTATATTGCTTTTCACAATTTTCTTGTGTAAATTTGCTTTGGAAAAGCTTTTTTTTTTTTGTTCTTCTTGTTTGGGAATATTTCTGTCCGCCCATGTCTAAACGGATTTCTGTCCATGCCATGGTTAGTGAAAATTCACAATAGAGCTACAAATTCAGGTGTACTTTTGGTTTCCTTGACTCCGAATGCAGTAAATATACTGTGTAGGAAAGGTTTGATGATATCATTATGCATTGCATGATACAGCATTTTGTTGTGAAATAATGCAGTGCTACCAGCATGTTTGCATTTGACAAGGTCTTTTCAAGTCATCTCAACTGAAACCTAATTTTCATATGATAACCCTGCGACAATAAATTGTGTATATACACATGTAAACAGAAGTAAAATAATTATTGTAGATGTGTTGCATTTGTATTGGTATCCATTTTTGCTGGATGAAAGTACATTTTAAGCAAAATCAGTTGCAAATTTGTGCTGTTTCTTCTTATCGAATTGTAGCTCATTTGGGCTGTTGTAATATCCAAGCTCATTTCACAATGTATTTTTGATAAGCCGGTTCTGTACAGGCGTCCATGAAAAAATAAAATTAGAGAATTTTTTTCATGAGTGCTCTGAAAATCTAGCTCGATTCTTCTGTTCAACAGACATGAACACGGATGAACAATGTTCTCATATCAATAACTCGATTTCATCAAAAGTAGATCTATAGGCCTAGCCCCTTTAGTCCAGGCTTAAAGGCTCTGTAGGAAATGGACCTAACCTTGTTTTGGGATATATACAATGTTTTTTGGCGGTTTCTTGTCAATTCGAGGGTGCTGATTCCAAATGTGAATGATGCCACTCGCGAAACCTTGAGCATTTTCCGCAAATTGGCAAAATCCAAAATGGCCGCCAAAAATAGGAATTTGACCCTGAAAATCACAATTACTCGCATTTTATGACCATTTATTCTATCAAACTTGATACATTTTTGTTCCTAGAGTTACTTCAGCGACAAATGCAGGTCACTTTTCATTTCTAGTAGACATATGTGGTATTTAGGGTGCAATTTCAATGCAAAATGGCCGCCACTCATATATACATGTACAGTATGATGAAGGGCAAACAATGCGCATGGAAATATGGAATTATGTTACTGTTTTTCCTGCCAGATACGTACACTCTCAACAAGTTCTCCGTGCAGATAAAGGTATATTTTCATTTTTAGTAGATATATGTTGTATTTAAGGGGCAATTTCATTTCAAAATGGCCGCCACTCATATATTCACGTACAATATGAATGGCAAACAATACTCATGGAAATATGGAATTATGTTATTGTTTTTTTTTTTCCTGCTAGATACCTACACTCTCAACAGGTTTTCCATGCAAATGCAGGTATGTTTTCATTTTTAGTAGGTATATGTGCCATTTGGGGCACAATTTCAATTCAAAATGGCCGCCACTAGCTCATAATTAATATGAATGACAAACAATATGCATGGAAATATAAAGTATTTCAATGTTTTTCCTGTCAGATACCTGCACTCTTATCAAGTTTTCCATGCTGATTTCAAATCTGAAAGGCTGTACCATAACAAAAGGGCTGTTCTTTTTTTATACAAAAATCCAAAATGGCCACCAAAATCATGCTTTCCGCAGGGAACTTATAAAAGGACACATTTGATGCTTATTTGCCTCAATATTTTGAACATCCTACTGTCCTTTGCTTTAATCTCATCAAACATAGTTGACTTTACACTTAGATATACTTGTGATAAGGGCATAAATTGAATATCCAAATGGAAATGAAGTTATACACCACCAACAAATCAAAATTTCAGGCACCTCCTGTTCTGTTCTCTCACCACATCTGTCGCCAGATGTTTGATGAGATTAAAACGAATGGAGGTTGGGATGTTCAAAATATTGAGGCAAATAAGCCTCAAAGGTGTCCACTTATATGTTCCCCTCGGAAATCATGATTTGGGCGGCCATTTTGGATTTAGTATTTAAAAAGAACAGCCCTTTGTTAATAGCAGAGGCATGAGATTTGTGATCAGCATGGAAAACTTAATAAGAGTGCGGGTATCTGGCAGGAAAAACAAAATACTTCATATTTCCATGCATATTGTTTGCCATTCATATTGTACATGTACATATATATATGAGTGCATGGCGGTCATTTTGAATTGAAATTGCACCCTTAATACCACATATATCTACTAAAAATGAAAATACACCTGCATTTGCATGGAAAACTTGTTGAGAGTGTAGGTAACTCACAGAAAAAGCAGTAACATAATTTCATATTTCCCATCGTATTGTTTACCATTCATACTGTACATGTATATATGAGTGGCGGCCATTTTGCACCCTAAATACCACATATATCCAACAGAAATGAAAAGTGACCAGCATGTGCACAAAAAGTAACTCAAGGAACAAAATTGAATCAAGTTAAATGAAATAAATGGTCATAAAACGCAAGTAATCAAGGCTACGCGAGTGGCATCATTTAGATTTGGAATCAGCACCCTCGAATTGACAAGAAACCACCCCAAAACATTGTATATATCCCAAAACAAGGTCATGTGTCCTCTAGCCTGGACTACTTTTCCACATGTACATGCAGCAGCTGCGTGCTGTATGATGAAACATGTTTTTGTTTCCTTAGGGATTTTTAGTTGGCGTACTGCCACTGTTATTCTCAATATCAAAAATTTCCACCACACTCGAGTTCTTGAATGAGTGAATATAAAATTCGATTATTAATGTGGGCGGTACAATAATGTACCATGATTCATGCATACAATTTCCAAAGACTGCAGACCGCCGACGCTGTGATGACCTTCGCTTCCGATCACAGCTAGTGCTGTGGCTGTGAGTCTGCCATGAATAATATTCATCCTGACATGCTCTCTATATTCAATTTAGCGGCGTAATATGCAGTTCACCAAATTATGTCTTGCTCTACTTGATTCATGTATTCGAACATTGTGAACTTTGGTTAGAAATGGGCGGGCGGGGCCGGGAGGTTCCAGGCAATAATCACATTGCAGTTCAAGAATAGACATGATATAGACAAAACAACAACAAAAAAAAACACACACAAAAAAGAAAAAGGAGTGAAATACAATTTGATGTCCACTATGTTATGAAGTATTGGTTCGGCGAAGGAAGAACTTGTTTTCCACTTGCAATTACATTTAACTAAGTGCATTATTTATCAGAAGGAAAAAGGAAAATCAGTTGAAAATAAAATACCACGATGTAAATGTTTTACTGTATTTCACGAACAAAAAGAAATTCTCGTGTCATTTTGTGTCTCCAATTTTCTGTGTTATGCACACTGTATGAAAGCAACTTATAGACTGAATATATAAATAATTTTGTTAGCAGTTGATCGAGGACGGTTAGTGATCTGAGATATCTTTT